>OU026148.1:37777596-38238470 GCA_907269125.1 Eristalis pertinax
CATTCAATGCCGTCGTCGCTGTTGTCGTCGACTAGCTTGTGTGGGTGTGGTGGAGGCTGCGAGGGGAGGCAAATATCAAAGACAACAACAAAAAAATATAACTTTTCTCTTCAGTTCGTTTCGCCGGCCTGACGACTTAGGCCGGAATAACAAATCATGTAAGTTATTTGCACAGAAACACACGGATACATGACAAATAAATTCTTTTAGATTTAAATTTATTTCGTTTTCGAATCTATGCGATACTTGTGTGTCGCTCCTCCTCAAGCGGCAATTGCTGCTGCAAGGACGAGCCAAGATTTATGTTTCGCTTTGTTTTACTTTTATTTTCCTGTGTCGTTGGCGGTGCCGGGGAAGGATGTCTACTGATGATGGGCTTTTGTGCAACGAGTCTTGCTTTTCTTTTTTATTTGTGTGTTTTTCGAACGAATTATATTTCAGAAAATAAAGCATACACACACCGTTGCTGTCAAGGCTGCTGGGTTGTGCTGCTCTGACTCGTGTGACTATCACAAGGATGTTTGGCATCCGGTGACAGTTGTATTTTGAGTACATGAATGGAAAGGTTGGGGGCTTTGAATTAAAACGACTCCACGGTGGAATTTTACCGGGAATTCGGTGCAATTTAGAAGGCAGAATGGCGTCGTGAGTATATGTCAGAAATCGGAGAGATGATTACTAACGACGTGGAACATCGAATGAATTGCAAAAGGCGGGATTGCGAAGAGATTTCAGGGAATCACATGTGTATTCATGCTGCGTGAGGAAACTTGTCAGGAAAGACGAATTTTGAGGAACTCGCACCCTTGCGTCTAGAGAGAATGGAGTATCAAATGCAAATACGAGACGAAATGACTTAAAGCTGACGAAAGTCAGGAATTGTACAGAGATTCATGATAAAAATTCCTTGAATTTGAATTCCTTGAAATTTCTTCAAAAATCTTGCTCGTACTTCGTGCTATGAGCACGTTGTACGCATTAAGTCTGCTTTGTAGTGTACATTGTGATCATTGAGGCAAAGAAGCTGCATTTGGAGTGTGATTTCAGGCTGTGCAAGGAGTTCCTGGGAAACCGTCAGACGATCAGAATCTGATGAAATTCACATGAAACCCTGAAGTCAACTATGCCAAGAAGCCAACTGGTCCCGGCTCACAAGAAATTACTGTCACACGACAAGATCAACTTGGACAAAGCTTAATAATGACAAGACAAAGAAGCTACTGGAGTTAGACCGTAACTCGATCCGTCAGCTCGTCGGAATGATCACAGGGCACTGCTCCATCATAGCAATGCTCCCGAAATGGAACGCGGAGTCCAGCCATTTCTGCTGACGACGAAGAAGAGAATGAGACGATCCAACATCTGCTATGCCACTGCCCAGCTCTACAGAATAGACACCTAGCGTTGCTGGTCAAAGATTCTTCACAGAGACTGCGGACTTAGCAAATGCAGACATATTGGATCTTTGAAGGTTCGTAAAGAGCACGGGGTGGTTTCATCACGCCACAGGATATATTTTTCTTTTTCCGCCGAACTTTTCTCTTGCCAGGAAAAGTCGGAAATTTCTATCGGAATTTTTTTCTCCGCGAGAAAATTCTAAGTTATATTCGAAACATGCTTCTTATTGGAACTATGAATTATGTCTTCGATGTCAGACTGAAAATTGTTCATGATGCTTGGTCTCCCAATTAGGGTAAAAGTTCGTAGGAATTTTTTTGATTTCGCTTTGAAAAGCGTACATGAGTTTGCCAAGGTTCGTGCAAGCCGTTTGGTAAAAAAAAAAATAAAAAAATAATACATTGTGCACATCTACGCGAAATTACTTTTCCAAGGGTGTAAGTTTCATTCCTCTCTGCCGTCTTGTGTGAACGCCTGAAACCAATCGTCAATAACCTGATAGGTCCTTATCAGTGCGGTCTCAGGCCGGGCAAGTCCACCATCGACCAAATCTTCACACTACTGCAGATCCTGGAAAAAACCCAAGAGATGCAGATCGACACCCACCACCTATTCGTCGATTTCAAGGCCGCATATGACAGCGTGCATAGAGACGAGCTATACAACGGCACGTCTAGTTTTGACATTCCTGCCAAACTCGTCAGATTGTGCAGGATGACGATGGAGAACTCTCGCTGCTCCATCAAGGTCGTTTACGAACTCACCGAGACCTTCAATGTCAAAAAAGGTTTTAGACAAGGCGACACGCTGTCATGTGATTTCTTCAACATCATACTTGAGAAGATCGTGCGAAACTCAAACCAGAGTCAACACCAGTGGCACGATCTTCCAAAAGTTCGTTCAACTGCTTGCCTACGCGAATGACGTTGGCGTGATTGGACGAACACAGCGAGCTGCCAATGAGGCTTTTGCTGGCATTGAAGCGGAAGCGGCTAAAATGGGTTTGGCAGTGAATCAGGGCAAAACCAAGTACATGCTGTCATCACGAAAGGACGCACAACATCGACGTCTCGGACAGAGCGTCATAATGGGCAGTAGAAGCTTTGAGGTAGTCAAGGACTTCGTCTACCTCGGCTCTGCAGTAAACAGGGACAATAACACCAGTACCGAGATCAAGCGTAGAATTACTCTTGCCAATCGCTGTTTCTTTGGGCTCAAGAGGCAGTTGAGTAACTGAGCCATTTCTCGAAACACCAAGTTGACTTTATAAAGGCTGATTTTTTAGCTATTATCTTTTTGGCAACACTGGTTTAAACAGCTGACGCACGTTTCGTGTTTTGTTTCACTGTCAAACATCTTCAGTTTGGTCTATAATTTAACCATGAATCGTCTAACCAACGAACAAAGCTTGCAAATTATTGAATTTTATTATCAAAATGCGTGCTCTGTTAAGAAAGTTCATCGCGCGCTTCTTGTGTTCAGCGACGAAGCTCATTTTTGGCTCAATGGGTATGTAAATAAGCAGAATTGTCGATTTTGGAGTGAATATCAGCCAGAAGCATTGCATTCCAGTAGCATTGCAAAAAGTCACAGTTTGGTGCGGTTTATGGGCTGGTGGCATCATTGGACCGTACTTCTTTAAAGATGATGCGAATCGTAACGTAACTGTGAATGGTGAGCGCTACCGTGAGATGATATCCAACTTTTTTTTGCCCAAAATGCAAGAGCTTGACTTGCATGACATGTGGTTTCAACAAGACGGTGCCACACAGTACGCGCAATAATAGACTTATTGAGGGGCGAGTTCGGTGAACATTTTATTTCACGTTCGGGACCGGTCAATTGGCCGACTAGATCGTGCGATTTAACGACTTTAGATTATTTTTTGTAGGGCTATGTTAAAGCTCATGTCTATACAGACAAGCCCGATTCAATTGACGCATTGGAAGACAACATTGAAGCATTTATTCGTGAGATACCGGCCGAAATGTTGGAAAGAGTATGCCAAAATTGGACTAAGCGGATGGACCATTTGAGGCGCAGTCAAGGTCAACATTTGCATGAAATAATCTTCAAACATTAAATTATATGGACCGTACTATAGATTCAAATAAAGATTTAATGAATTTTTCTGAATTTTATGTTTTTATTTTTGAAAAACTTTCCTATAGCTTTTAAAAAATCACCCTTTATATAGAAAATATTCCAGCGATCAGTCACGTGATGAATGAGATTTTTGTAGAACGTAACAATATTTTGGGACAAGTCGAAGAAAACCAAACGAGGTAATCCCGATATGCACCATGATTTGTCGAGGGCAAATGGACAAATGAACGAAAACATGCACCCTTCATGTCAAACCACAAAAATAAAAGGAACTTGTCCTCCCTTCACCAGACGCTACAATGTTCTCCTACAATTGACCCCACCCCCGACTCCCCACCTAACTGACCAGCACTACACTGTAATTAACCGTCAGCGCAAAGTTCCCGGGTCTCATCATTGATATATATTGTCGCCAAGAAATGTGTATTGTTCATCTTGGAAATTATAACTATTGTACTTATATTATAAGAATAATGAAAATAAATCTAATCTCGATAACAAGGTAAACTTGTAACTAAGCATCCAGGAAAGGGCCAGGAAAGCTTCTTCTACCCTATACTGTTGCAAAAGACCCATTGGATGTAAATGTAGACTAGAGTCACGCATTGCTCACTGGATATTCACCGCGATAGTCACACCCACACTAAAGTCTGTAGTGTCAGTTTGGTGGCCATCACTAAGTAATGCTATCAACGGTAACACATTCAACCGAGTGCAATGAATAGCCTGCTGAACTTAACATGCACTTCAACACGTCCCTCCATTGGCGGTACGGCTTTGAGTCAAATGACACTTCGACTGTGTATCGAACTCAGCATCGGTCACTCAACTATTCTCAACGACACCTATCGCCTCCTCCCTAAATCCATTTTCAAGAAACATCGTCACGACATCCAAGGCATTGAATACTTGAATGCGATTCCATCGTATAGGCGATCACTTGGCTCATCCGGGATGATGTGGTTGGACCAAGTCCCACAATTCTTTCGTACATATGGTTGAACGGGTGGACTGGAGATCTGAGTTCATTACCCCCCAAGCCCTTTAGAGGACCATTGAAAATGGTGATGAATGATGATGATGATGACTTGATTATTTTTCCTAAAAAATACTGCTTCCATTGTCATCGGCTGATAAGAAAAATACGCCATATACAGGGCGATAGGAAATGAATTTGGCGTTCTTCACTTTGAAACATTCGTCGGATTTTCGACACGTCGCACTCGAATCGACAAAAGACTGAATTTATTAAGAAACAAGAGAGGACATCATCAAAAGCGCTGTGGTAATCTAAATGGAACCACTCTCCAAAAGGAAGGTCTTCAGATTCAGCTGAAAATTGAACAGCAAGGCGGATGGGGGACTGCAACAACCATTTGACTCAGTCCCTATCTGGACACAGCGGTTACTAAAGTGTCTGCACAAAAGTTAGTACCACAATAAGCTCTCCTGTGCTGAGTGCAGCTTCTCTTTTTGACAGAAAAAGCTTCATTAAAATCGGGAGGTGATTGATGTGAGATATGCCAACCAATCGATTGGTACTACCTACCAACAATTCCTCGGGCTGATGGTTGCTATCGGGTAGGCGTGAGGAATAGAAGAATTAAATTCTCTGAATCGTGCATGATAGTAGCTATGTCCCGAGGTAATTTCAACAAAACAAGTGCATGCCCTTGGCATCTGGTTCACATTCCTATCTGGGTCCTTGAATCGACTACTGCATTCATTTCGTGCTGGCGGCGATCATCCTCTTTGAGTGTAGCATCATCTCAAATCCGAGCTATGCGTGAGCCCAAATCCGCAAACGGGTGCATTACTGCCCCAAGGCCCTATATCGCATCAAGGACGCACCCTGAAATCCTCATCCTACCGCCTCTACGGTGGAATTCAATCCCAAAGATCCTATCTCTGTGGGAAATTTCACGAAATTCTGTTATCCAAACACGCACATCCTCCGAACAGTACGCCTCACTTCTCCCCTCTAACCCGCAGCCACGACGCTGCCAACTTGCATCTGCAATTTTAAAACCGATTTTGTGTTTCTCCCTCACGTCCTTCAACTTCTCACTGTGTGTGTGCATGTGTACATGGCGGCTGAACACCCATCGAGGCGCAACGTTACCTCGCCGTCCAAAGAGCTACGCGAGGGCCAAAGATGAGAGGCGGGCTGCAACCTCCTCTCCCCACCGCATGCACGTTGTCAGAAAATTGGGGCAAACTGCTTAAAAAGTACAAAATACATGCCACGCAGCTAGCCCCTAGTGTGCAAGCGAGCAGGGGTAAACTTCTTGACACCTTTAATGGGAATAACCTGGGAACGCTCTAAAATGAGCAAAAACTTTTCATTCCACACAGATACCCACCGCCACCGCGCAGCGGCATGCCATGCCAGCTGATAGGGCTTACCATGTCGAAAGTCTCGGACTGTTTGAGGCTTACTAATGAAGTAAGCAATTTCTAATGAAGTAAGCAATTTCTACATTTCCACATCCGCCGGACAGGCCATGGATGCTGGGGGTAGTGGGACAGAAGTAATTCGTAATTCCCTTTAAATGATCCGCAAAATTGCCTAATTCCCAATAAATCGGTTTACTTCTGAGATACTTCGAGATGTTCGTAGGCCGCGCGACGATTTAAAGAAATTTTCTGCGAAATTAAGTTAAGGCCACTTTGAGGAGTCCCTTGTGCGTCGTCGTTGTCGTGACAGAACGGCGATGACGATGACGATGGCGATGGGATTTTCTTTTTCATTTTCATCGAATTGACGGCGGATTGCCGCAAATCGGCGCGATGGAGGAGAAGGCCAATTGATTAATTAAAACCATCTTGTGGGCGGGACCTTCTGGATGAGATTACCAACGGAATGCCTAGGCGATGCATAATTGGTTGGATCTCAGTCGATTAGACCGATGGGAAGGAATGATAAGGTCTGCTCTTGTGTCGAATTACAACACTTCCTCCAATTTGCGGCCGCTCAACTTCGGGGAAGTCTATCGGAGGAGTGAGTATCTCCTAATAACTGCCATTTAACTCATAATTACGAACCTACCGGCTCTTACCACTTTCCGACGCTGATAATTGATTTTCAGACGAGATTCGGATAACCTCGGGTGTATAATTCCCGATCTTCAGGGGTGGTTGGCATGTGCTGTTAATCTGCAAACCAAAGAGGGGACCTTGAAGGTTGCCTGCTCTTACAGAAAACATTTTATAATTTATTATTGCTCGGAATTTGTGATGTAAACCAAACAGTTTTTGGGGAGAATTGATCTTGGAAGGGTTTCACTTCATTCATTCACATCAATTGAAAAAGTCTCTATTTTCGAATGGAATCACTTCATGGCCCTAGGAGGTAGACTAATGATGGCAAGATTGTTTAGGATTGTCTGTCCGCAATAATCTTTGTCTTTCATTTGCGCTACAGTCTGAGACATGAGTAACTTCTTCTGGTTTTGTTGACATAATTCCTGTTGCCACAATAGTCAAGGTCGTGGAGTCGAAGTGGAATCTGCAAATGTTGCCCTTGTCCTCATAAATAGTCGCAAGAAGGTTGAGTATCAGAAGTTCCGGGTGGGGTCTTAGAAATCACAAATGTAATATATCGTATGTCCGGGAATATACCTTTGTACCTCTAAAGCGTGACAGCGTGCAGGTATCGTGATGTATTGAGCATTGATCTCTAGCCCGATATGCAACTCGGTCTTATTGAGGATAGCCTCGTTTTAGAAAGCAGCTCCAACACTTTGGGAGATTGAAAGAGTACAGGTTGTTAGTATACATGCTCTGACCAATAAAGGCAAATACCCGGTTCTACTACTAGCCGCAGAGCTGGCCAATGATATACTGGGAAGTGAAATGTGAATGATCTTTCGTTGGGTAAACTCGAATAGGCTGCTGATTGCAGCTGCACTGTGGCAGACCGAGCAGGCAACTTCACAGAACGAATATGAGAAGAGAAACTACATTCGGTGTACCAGCAGGTCCTCCCAATTAGTTCATCCTTAATAAGTCGACGTAGTTACCACATAATTCATACTTCACACGTACGATTGCAGGAGGCCACTGGATGACATCATCTTTCAAGGTTGATTCGACAAAGTCTTGAATGTCTGCAGAGACTGAACACTTTGTTGATGTGATCGAAGTGGGACTGAAACAATAAATGATCCGGAATTATGAGATAAAGCGGCGTGCGGGTTGAATGAGCAACTGATACCAGTTTCACTAAACTGGGTGAAATGAATTGATTTCTTGTTGGAATAATGTATGTAAAAAATAGAATAAGTCTACTTATTGTCTGATCTTAATGGGTCCTAAGTTTAAGATTAGCAAAACTGGCGCCCGATGATGGACCACCAACAACTGGAACAAATCGTATAGTTTCTTATGCTTTCCGGATTCATGGCCATTTATAGTTGACCTCTATGTGCTCCACCAAATTTACTTTCCCTTTTTCTTCTTTTATTTCTCCTTAATCCTCTCAAAATTACCACCACTTCTCCCACAGAGCCGACTAGACTGCACATCCAAGCAACACACGAATTGATTCAACTTTCATTACAACGACCTCCTCCTTATTCCCTTTCCGGGCCTGACCTATTTACCAACTGAACTAATTTCCGACAACGACACAGGGATTTCTTTTAATTGACCACATAGCCTACACAAAAGTGATCCTTCACCGCCCCCGCTCCAAGTCCCTCATTTATACAAAAAAAAAAAAAAAGTTTATTTTTTCGCAAATAAAAGGCTTCCGCTTGCGGCAATGGACAGTGAAATCAGAGAGTTCCTTCCCCTAAATGGTGGCTAAAACCCAGAAAGCAATAGAATCGTCGACAAGAGAGAAACGAAAGTCAGAACTCTCCCGCCTCCTCAGCATAAATCATGCAATCAAGCTGATAGCCGAGGTTCCTTTTGAAACTTGTCACCACCATCATCGTTGTCGTTCATGATGTCTGCCTGCCTCCGCAGCACCCGGCCGCCGCACTGAGTCGGTGAGGGCTTGTCTTGTTTCTGTTCGCCGTCGATTTGTCGGTTCACTTTCTCCGTGAAGTTCGTTTTATGATAGGAAATCAGGATTGACTAAACTTAATGTTGTTGGGGGGGCTGTGCTGCCGAATGGAAGAAGTATGAACGAGACGAGCATGAAAGCGAACGTTGGCCACGTGACCCATATTCGCTGTCGAATTTATTCGCAATTGCAGTCTTCCTGTGTTTTGTGTGCTCTGGCAAAAACAGGAAAGAGGAATATTTTTGCCCGTTTCCATAGATCGTAAGGGAACTGCTGGATTTGTTGGCGTGATAAGGAAAAAGTGTTGAAATCAGACTGAGGCGTTTATTTGTAGTCAATTGGAATGAGTTTTGGTGGGGTTTGGGTAGACAATGCTTGTTGTTCGCTTTGTGGTATAAAGTTCTTAAAGTGGCCATTTTGCGGGTGTCCGTGCAACCAGTTCTGGGCGGGTCCATCATCGGGCGCCAGTTTTGCTAGTCTTGGACTTAGGCCTATTCTGACGAAGATAAAATTCAATATTCCAACAAGAAATAAATTCATTTTCAACCAATTCAGTGAAACGGGTCTCAATTGGTCCTTCAACCCGTATGCCGCTTCACCTCATCGTTCTGGATCATTTATAGTTTCACCACGAAGTCTGGCTGCCACTTCGATCACATCAACAAATGGTCACTTCAGTGGGATTCACACACGGCTGCTTCCGATGGTGTAAATGCAGTCACGTCACGTGTCATCATCCTCGATTATCAGAATGTTCACTTAAAACAGCATTCAACTGATTTCCTGCGCCACTTAACCTCTGTGAGTCGCCGGCACAAATGTAAATTCGCATAACGATTTAAATGCGGCGCACTGTCTGTGGGAAATCCTCTCCATGCCAGGACGTGCTTTAACAGCGAAAAAGCGGCAAATAATACGAGACCCTGCAAATGTAAAAAAAAGACACCACAATACAGACAATTGAAGTTCCGGAATGTGCTCGGAATTGAACTGTTTCGTTTAAAAGCAGTACTCTTTCGTATGTTCCTCTCCATATGGACTGCTTTCAATGGAGTGCGTTTGTCGCGAAATGCGCCCCTTGTTGGCACATACATGGATGCAGGTGTCTGTTTCTTAGCCCCTAGGCGAAGGGGGTAATAACATTCTAAGCAATCAGGGGTGCATGTGCGCTATGATACCAAGTCGAGTAAGAAAGTCAGTTCCTTAAGCAAATTTGACCTTCCGTGACACACCCTGACTCAGGAGTCAATGCCCAGGTTATTCCGAATGACAAATGGGTTCCCAGACACACCCCATCCACAAACCAACAACCACACGGAGATGCCTCAGCACATTTCTAGGGCTTCCATTGAAATCCGATAAAGAAAGCGAAGTATCACGGCCTGATTTCCTGTGACGCATGGCGTTCTATTGAGTTCCAGCGGATTTGGTCCAAGGCCAGATATCTACACTTACTCAATGTCAGACGTCAGTCCCTTGACAGTGGTGTGACAGGGGTATTGACAGAAAACAGGCAAAACCACTTCGGCATCACGAGAGGGATGATAGGAAGGATTCTGCTGAAATATGAAGTCACATTCAAATGAAATGATGCTTGCATTCCAGTTACGCTGTGAATGCCCCAGAATTCCGAGGAACCCAACAGGTGATGGAAGTAGATGAAGAGTATTGCCAATTCGGCAAAACTGAAATGACACGCAAAAAGAAATGCGAACAGCAGGAATCGTGTGTTGAATGTGGCGTAAATGGCAGTGGGGACGAGAGCGAGTTACACGTCCTTTCAACAGAACGTTAGTAGCGCTTTTCGTTTGTCATTTCACAAAACGTGTGCACAGGCCTTTCCTGATTTCTATGAAGCAAATCCATGACATTCACAGTCCAGGGTTTTGGTTGATGGCTAACTAATTAAAGCGCCGCGCCGCGCCTAGTAGAGTTTTCTTTGTTGGTGAACTTTATACAGTTGTGTTAAGGGGGGATGGCAAGCGTTTGTCTACTGAAAATATTCGACTAAAAGGAAATCAGGATTTTCCAAAACATATTTTTCAGACTCAGCATGTATTAGTAGGAAGCAGGCTCAATGAACCACGGGCGGGTGTGCAAAGGTTTTTAGTCGATTTTTTTGAAAAGAATACAAGGAATGCTCTCCAAGCGGCTGTTGGACTGCAGCGCTTCGGGAACTCACTGAGAGCGCTTATAAGAAGTTTTTGTCGGTGGTGCAGCACCGGTGGCGCTAACTTAGGCTCAACATGTTTAACTCCATCTACCCAATGACTCGCAATATGCAAGTAAGTCTCGATTAAGTTCGTCAGGTATTCCGGATATTACGATCGTGACTGAGCCGATGGCCCAAAGTCTAGTTGATCCGGTGATCTGCAGAGATTAAGTGGAAGACGTTAGCTTCTATGAGTAGTAGTGATTTGCACTCCCTTCTCCTCCATTCAAGTTTGCCAGACGTCCTTGTTTAATATATCTATTTTGAGGACAAGTGTGACAGATTCCGACCTTTTTGAGTTCTGAAAATGCCAAACTGGTTTCGTGATGAGAAACACGATACCATCAAAACTTCTCCGATCACTGTCGTTAATCGTATCAATTTGTCTTTGTGCAGCGAGAAGAATGGGTGATTCGTCCTCACAGAAATGTTGTTCTAGTCTAAGGAGTTCATCGGTCTGGCAATTTCCTGAGGTGAATGTGCGACCATTCACAGGGGAGCAAACGTCGACTCTGAACATTTTCTCGTGGCAGCACGTTATAGATCTCGACTGTCCAATGTCAGAAAAAAGCACAACGGAGATTGCCAGAGCCAACGAAGAGCAAATAAGTGAAAGACTCTCCGGTATGTCCTGCGTCGACGGGACGTGGTTGTACTGCCGCTCGGCCATCAGGGAGGAAGTGAAAACAACTTTCGGCTACCTACCACCATAAGAACCCGTGGTATGATAGCGAAGCTTCTACGCCTCTTAGCTCAGCTCAAGTTTTTAGGGACAAACAAAATATTCGGGTCTTTTATAAAAAAAAGGCAAAGGCCGGGCTGTAGGACAGGCACTCAGGCTCTTCGAAACTCTGAGGGTAACCTTGTTACTAACTCGCAGGGAATATTGGACGTATTTAAAGTATTTAAGCAACACTTCCAACAGCTGCTTAACGTCGTTAATATGAGAGACTGATAGCGAATCATGAAATCTCAACTCCAGTCGACGAAGTAGTCCTCCCACCCAGCTTTGAAGAAGTCGGCACAGCTGAAGATGGTTTACATAGCCGCGAACTCTACTAGCTGTACCAGGATGTGGACGTAGTTTGGCGAGCAAAAATCCATGGAGTACAATGGCTGGGTAATCTACACTGACGGCTCCATAATGGGCAGCCGAGGCGGAGTAGGTGTGCTCAGATTTTCTCAACATTTCCAAAGCCTACAGATTGCCAGATAATTTCAGTGCTTTCCAATCCAAGGCTTTAGCTTTCCCGGAAGCCTGTCGTCAGGCCAAAATTCACCCACATATCCTGCCAAGATAAAAGGCCGCTATATGTATTGATAGCCAGACTGCCATTAAAGCTATTGCCTCCTATACCGTACACTCCAAAACTTGCCGGGCCGAGGTAGCATCAATGGAAGGCCAACTCAATATATCCCTCATCTGGGTTCCTGGACGCATCCCAGGAAATGAGAAGTCTGATGAACTCGGTAGGCAAGGTTCTGCCCTTCAAAGCTCGCTTACAGAGGAAGTATTTGTACCACTACAAGCAGTCAAGGCAAATATCTCTAAGCACTTTCTTAAAATTGCTAACCACAGGTGGGCCAGGCTAACAAACTACATCAAGAAAAATTTGGCCTGAGTATAATCGATGCAGAGCAAATGATCTTCTACGGCGAAACCGACATGATATCGCAAGACTGGTGGCGGTCTGTACAGGAAACTGGCCGACAGGATATCATGACAATGCCCAATCAGGTATCCCACACAACTCAAACTGTCGCAGCTGCAACAACACTGAAGAGAGGAAGACGCTACCACATTTTCTTTGTAACTGCCCGGCACTTACAAAAGAGCTATACAGCGAGCGCTTGGTAGACCCTTCCTCAACTCGCTTCGTGAGATTTTTACAAAGGATATATGAGGGAACCCAAAGTCCTCAGGTTGGTTATGGTGTTATCTCAATTATACTCCTCAACTATATAATCAGAGCGGTGGCATAATAACGGCACACAGTGCTATTTAGATTCTCTTCTATTTACCTATCTACCTATATACAATGGCTCGGCCACATCGAGTGCATGGACACCAATGCTTCAGCAAAGAGGGTTTTCGAATCCGAGCCTTCTGATTCGAGAAGGAGAGCAACACCGAACCTCCCATATAAAGACCAAGTCATCGCGGACGCAATACAGCTTAGTCTTGTTGACCATGAGCAGCGTGTTCAACGCAGAACTTTAATCACTTTAGCTTCCTTCACGCTACACTGATTCAGTAATCGAAAGGCTGGGTGTCTCTAGAGCCTCGGAGGGGAGGGCTTTTGCTACTGTCTAATTTTTAATCCATTTGAGAAGATCGATTACAATCTAGGGTCTGATGGTCTGACTTCCGGAGAATAGTGGAATTTCCGCAGCGGATTTCCGTCCAAAAATATGCTGTTTGAAATTAAACGTGACAAATTGTGACGTCACATATTTTTGTCACCTCACATCAAAATGTGTATTCTTGAATGCAAGTGAGCTGACAAAAATCCATACTAATTCTCACCAAAAGAATTCAATCGAATAGCATCATTCTCCATTCTATTGGTGTATTTGGTAAACATTTGCAACACTCGGGAACGGTTTTTGATGTCTTTGCTAATATTTGTAGTTTTAGAATGCTTTGTTGAAGAACTCGGATGTTGGGGCGCGTCATTTCATTGGTTCATATTCGATGCAAAATGTGTGTAGATTGATAATCGCACTAAACAATTTAAACAGAAGATTTTGATAATCAACAATCAGAAATCCCTTCAGACTATTCCAACCCAGGTTTAAGGTTATTTCAGGTTATCGAATTAGCCATTTTGTTCCCAGAATGGTAACTGGGAAGGATTTTAATGCCAACATTTTCCAAAAATTTAATCAAGTGTCAAATTCTGGGAACGAAAAATTGTCCCAGATGGATGACATTTCATCAAAATCACTCACTTTACCATGAAATGTGACTAATGTATCGTCAGGTGGGTGACAAGTGTCACATAAAGTGACTAAGAGAATACAAATTTGTCACAGTGACATATATTTTTTGGTGACACGACTAAGAGAATAGGGTTGAGTAGCAGACTGCTTACTGCGGCGTTCCAAAAAGGGTGGTTTGAACATCTGCTTATGGGCTGCCTTTATCAACTCTTCTGCAGATTCTAGTATCACTAAGTTTTGAGTTTATCATTCTGATACTGAGAAGCTGGTGAATCAAAGCCAGAATCGACTATTCACTCACGAGGTTGCTAAGAGCAAAATTGATTGATTTCGGTGCTGTCTGAAGCTCCTTCGATGTTTACGCAAGCTGTTTCGATAGATCAGTGACGAGACGTACCTACAGCCTTTCCCTTAGCCTACTTTACAACAAAGAAAGAAAATTTGATAGGTCTCAAATTTTTTAGTGTATCTTGTGATTACATTCCAGCCTTAACGTGGTATTCGCGTGTATCGTCTTCCAGGACATAGACAACTGACCCTCGTTTAATCACCAGTGGACGATTGCTACACTTCTTCAGCTCTGCTTTTTTCAGTGAGCTGCAGTCAGTCAGTCAGTCAAGTCCAGCTAATTAGAAAGTATGAAGCTGGCAATAATCCCGCTTGCCAATTGTTGCGACAGATCTGACAAAGCCTCACCCAATTTTCAAAACCAATTTTAAAATGATTTAAATACAATTGAATTGCATTTTCGTCTTTCATTTTAAAGCTTCTTAACAAAATCCATTTGTTGTTTCGGTGAAGTTGTGATAAATACCGATCAAAAGTTGGGATCACAAACGCTTTGGTTACAAGGGCTCATCACTTTCTATTCAATCCATTTTGTCTTAACTGGAAAGGTGCTTTTCGTCACACTGTCATTTCGAGCATTTGTTGGCGGTGTATTACTATGAAGAGCGGTTCTGGCTGGGCATCATCATCATCATTCCAGACATCTTTTTAAGTATCTTGAAACAGAGAATGCTTCTACGTCCGTAGCAGTGCCAGCATCTACAACAACATTGAGCATTCAATGCTAATCAAATCTGCTCGGATAAAGAATACTCAAAAAGAAATCCCGGAAGCGTTTTGCTCTGTTCTTCACGCTACAGCTCCGCTCAAAGTAAAAGCAATCAATCGGCCAGCAGCCCAGCTCCTCATGTGACCTGAACTCTGTGTGACGATAAGGGGTGGTGAGCTGTGGGAGATATATCGCTGGACATAATTGACGTCACTTGCAGACCCGCCTGACTATACTTGTCACGTCAACAAGTTGTCCTCTGCAATTGGTGCGAGCGATCGTGCTTAAGGACGAATTTTGCCTCAACAAGACGTCTACGCCCAATATTAATAAATTTTCGAATTCGAGAATAAAATACTCCGTCTGAGTGTGTGTCGCCAGTGTCTCTTGCCTGAATATGATTTCCTGCGCGCAACGATTTTTCGCTTTTGGGCAAAATAAATATCCACTGCCCGTATCAATCGTTTGCACGACACAAAGAGAAACGCACACTTCTTGAACATAATCCCCACGAGTTCAGCTTCAACCTTCAACCTTAATGACCTTTACCGCCAACAAGAGTATCGATGATTCTTTTACGTCTTCCGTGACCCAGGACAATTTCAAAGAAACCCAGAGAGAATCTCAACCGTGTGAACATCATTAATTAACTCACTCCAGAGCCTCGGAGTTCCCCCCCCATCCCAGCAGGGGCACGCAGTCTTATCAGTATACCCACATGCCGTGCTCATCTGTCAAGTTCTCAGACAAATGCGCGCCCACCCACCGTCTGTGTCCCCATCCATGCCGCTTCTCAGTGCCGCCCAACCCACGGCGACTTGAAAGAGGAAAAGATGAAGGAGCATAAAAAATTGTCAAAACCATTACGACGGAACCGGGTCGAAAATGGGAAAAAAAGAAGTAGAAAAAAATTACAGAGAAAACTTCGCAAAAACGTCCTCCTTTCATTTTTAAAGTCCTTAACCGAATCACGAACGCAGGCAGGCGACTTTATGTCTTAATTTATTTCTCAAGCGGCACAAGCCATGGACATTCCTCGCTTCTCAGCAAACGCCTACAGAGAGCACTACGGCCAAGTGACGAGCCAGCAATGAGTGCCACTGGAGGAGAGGAAGGGGAGCATGATCCGTCCCACACCACTGAACCTATGTACGTACACACACACACACACAGGCACCTACAAACTTAGTGAGAAAGGACATCGAAGACAATGGAAATAATTAAATTGTCCTTATTTTATTGCCTCTATGTGACATCCTCGAAATAAGCGTCGTCCCAGATACCAGCCAAACAGTGGTGGCAACAGTCAAACAGCGACTGCCACGACAGTGTACTGACTTCTGGACCCTCAAGTGTTTCGTTTAATACTTTCACTTTACCAGAAGCCACCGAGACACCGAGACGCAGGGACACAAAGACACCGCGACAGAGAGACGGAGTTTCGTTACAGCAGGCACACCTCGTAGCACTCTGGAGAGGAAGCATACATTTATTTCATAAAAGTCGCCAGAGAGGGGAAAAGAAAAAAAAATGGGACAGAATATCCTTCGGTCAGTGGCACATTTCCAACTGTATTAAATTCAATTACAGAGGGACTTCAACGGTGCAGAAGATCCTCGCCAAGGGACAAAGCACAGAAAATAGAACGGAGACAATCACATTATGCTTCGTTTTTATGAGGGGCAGGGACTGAAGGGGTGGTCCGATGGTCTGGTGGTCCTGCCGCCACCGCCGGTAAAGTACCTCGGTGGCACGTTATTTTTAATGTGAAATGGATTGGCTTCCCAAAAAGCAGTTTCTCGACCTGTTTTTGTCGCAACGATATGAATTCTGTGGTCTGTGGCTGGTGTGTGTGGTCAAATTAGAATTCCTCCACCCTCTCACCAGACCACCAGGAGCACGCCCGCCTCAAAAGCAGCTCACAGGCAACGCACAAGAGCAGAGCCAACAAATAATATCCTGTGAAGTGGTTTTGGCACAAGGACTTTCCTAAACAAGTACCTGTCTGCGCTGATTGATGGCGAAAGGATGCTGCCGTCTTCTCGCAAATTGCTGCCTTCCCCCCATTTGGGAGCACTTTCGAATATAGCACATGGGAGCCTCGAGATGATGTGGACTTGTCTACAAGAAGGAGCAACCGCATGTCCTCTCATATCGTATGCCTTTTCTCGTACGGTTGGGCTACACTTGTATGCATTGGGAGTTTCGGAATATTCAACCAGATGGCACTGCCAGTGGGTGGGTTGACTGATGTGAATGCTCCTGCGGTGGCTGTGTTGATGCGAGGGCGGAGACTTGGCCGAGGAGGATCGAGGTGAAAATGTTATTGATGCCAGGCATTGGTTTCAATTATGCCATTAAATATGTAACTTGTCAAATCAGGTACTGAGCAGGCGACTATAGATTTGCGGTTGCTGTGTGTGTGGGTGCCCGGGACTGGGATGGAAATGTTTCGGTGTTTTTTGAGTGCCTGTGGCGAATGGGTGGTTTTAGGATAGGAGGTGGATGAGAATGAACTATGCAGAGCTTAGAGTTCTTTTTTTTGATTTATTCAATATTTTGAGACACACTCTGAGGAAATGGTGGCGGTTCTTCTGTGGTGAGGAGTGGGACTGCATAAGTGCAGGGCAATACGTACATTTATACCGAAAAAAGAGATTTTTAAGTTTTGTTGAATAATTGATGGAACAGCAATGCTTTCCTTTTTTCGTCATTTCGAAATTCGTATGTTCACTAATCCGGACAGCTAAAAATCCGGATAGCCAATAATTCGTCATGCGGATGCTCTATTTCCGATTTTCATTAATCCGGATGTCTGTAGAAGTTGTACGAACTTTTGGAAGATCGTACTCCTAGTGTTACCCGCTGACTTTTGGGCGATCTTTTCAAGAACCATGTTGAAGCAGTCACATGATAGCGTGTCGCATTGCCTGAATATCTTATTGACATTGAAGGCCTTGGTTGGGAGGGGACGGCCAACCCTCCATCGTCATCGTGCACGAATTGATGAATTTGGCAGAAACGTCAAAACTAGACGTCGATGTATGAAATAGCTGACATGCATTTATGGAGCCTTCGTTGAATGGTAGAAGGTGTGCAAATGACGTGCCTTATTTTACGTCATCTCTCTCAACAACACCACTGCGCCATGCGTGCCATCTTTCTTCATCGAACAGTGTTTTATGTCCACATCAAATGACGGCCTTAACCATTGTCAGTGAGAGGTAATGGAAGCGAATAAATTTGCCGCGTGTTTCGACATTTAGCGACCATCAAATTTTCATGTCCGGAATAGCAATAGTTTGGGTGACTTTCGGATGATAATTGCTGCTACTTTATGGATTCACATGTCACACAAAACGCAAGTGGCATTTAATATCACGATCGCTTCAGAAGAGAATTCCTTCCGAGGAATGTTTGCAGAATATTACCATTTCATAAGCGATTAAATTTGGGTGAATACATTTTTACTGGCGGAAGTGCAAATGAGACACGCGTTGTATACCAGCTACTCACTTCAACAGGCAGGCCAATACTAATGGATAGCCTCTGATAAATGGAATACTCCCAACCGTGTGCAATTGGTATTGTACCTAATACACCCCATTTTCAGGACGCTTTTGGTTACTTTTTGGTTTCCATGGCTTATTGGGTAGATGCGTTGACTCCACCGCTGTCAGTTCTATGGTCAATCCCAGACTTTACGTTTGAACCGGCCGATATCTCTCGTTCAATATTGGGTCTGACGACGCGCCGGATTCTTGGCACAGACCAATGTTTTAATGTTGCCACATAAAAAGAGTATAGATTTATTAAATCACTCGATTTAGGACCATTTGGCAATCCGTTCGACACGTTCGTCGAGCGTTCGCATGGTACACTCCCTGTATGACTTCTGGCACCGGCTTGTTTGCAACCACATGTCATTAATGTCGAGTCCGTACCAACAAAATAACATTGCAACATGTCTCTTTAACGATCCCCATTGACTGTAGCGTGACGGTGAATGATGGCCCAATGACACCACCGCCCGTCCTGAAAACTACATCAAGCAAGAGTGTAATTAGGTTTATGTGATCTTCTGCCACTTGAGGCAGAAAAGTCACTGACTTACCAAAGAAAAACGCCAGCACCAAGCAGAGCATCACTCATTGGTGTTGTATCAGAAGTAAGTACTGATGCAGTACAATGGACCAGTTTTTGAGTCTGAGTGCTTCAGTACAGTGTTCCAAAACCTCAGGGAAAAAAACAAAATAAGTTCTGCATCAACGAGCTCACAGCTTTTCATGTACGTCGATGGAAATGTTTCCAAAATGAAAGGAAAGCGAAAAAATACTTCATTCAAATGCGCTTCGTAGTTATTAAAGGCTGTTGATGTTCCAAACCGTATTAAAAATGGAGTAAACAAGTTATACCACGAGATAGTATCTTTTTTCTATAGCTTATCGACTACTCACCACCACGGCGTGTCTCTTTCACGCTTCTGTGGCGTATATCATTTTACAGCTATGAGAGCATACCCATGCTAAGCTCATGACTTCCAAGAAAATATAGAAATCCAGCAGATAATGAGTTCTGAGAACAGAACGTTTGACAGAGACTAATGATGTGCACAAATTTTAATTTGATTGTGTCCTCTGGCGTATACGCAACATTTTTTATTTAGACAAACGACTTTAGTGCGACTGATGCATTACTCAGGCACGCCCTACACAAATGCTTATCACCATGAATTGATGCATTACTCAGGCACGCCCTACACAAAGGCTTATCACCATGAATTGGCTTGTATTGTGCTTTCTAAGTTATAGTGTGATGTGAAGTAGTGATGACCAAGTAAATTTACGTGATAACCTGCCATTAGGCTTATATCACGAGATCATCTTAACTAGTGCTCCTGTTCGCTGAACCAACACTGTGAAGTAGGAATCTCAAGTGCCAATTTGAGTCTCTGATATTGGGCACTCCATCGCCCTAGTTGAAGTGGTTGTGAAGTGGGCCTAACTCGAGAATGGTGCGTGTGCTGTCGGAAAAGTTGGCATGGTCAGATGCGTCTTTTCAATCTCTATCGATGGCTCTTTAGATCTCCGACAGCAGACTCACCTTGCTCGAGGCAGCACCGGGTTATGTTTACAACTCTACAACGATTTGAATCATATACTATTCACGTCTCGGAGTCGCACACGCTATCCGTCTTTAGTCTGGATAAACACCCAGATGAGATGGGATTGGGTTTTAAGGCACAGCCATCAACTTTAACCGGTCATGATGAAACCGATGCAGTTTTCAGGTGCTCCTGATCACCCGTGGCTGCAGAATATAGCCTCTGCTGAAGCTTTCGCAACCGAATGATCACTCCTGGTCAGATGCCATAACATTCAAAACTAGTCGCGTTTTGTATTATTTTCATTCAATGAACCTTAATTGCTTGCACCTAATTATTTATGAGCTTGTAATCGTCATAATAACGAGCACTATAGTGGGGCCGCATCCTAAGCCATTGGCTCTAGCTCGTGACTTTAGTCGCCACCTCCAAGAGGCATGCCTTACATCGGGTATATTCTACCGCAGTACCCGAAGGGGGAACAACACCATTTAGTTAGTTCTGTGGTTGAGTGGTGTTACTTGCATATTCAGTTGAAGAAGCCCTTTAGACAAAAATGCGTAACATCGCTGATTTTGCGATGAAATTCTGCAACTTCTTCCATTATTTCTAGAGACCAAACCGAGCAAGCACATCTATTCGTATGACCGCGTGGCTTTGATTCTTGTGTTGCCTTTATCTTATAAGGGCGCATGCCAAGATTCGCCACATGCGGCCTTTGCTAGTCCAATTCCCAAAGGCGGCGTGGGATCAATTATGTTGGTTAATTTACCACAGACGCTTAAACCACTGCAATATTCTGAGCACTTCGACCAACCCTTTGACACACTTGAACGCGAACTTCCAGCAGCGAAAACTTAGACTCAAACTTGCTTGACAAGCAGTACAAACAAAAATTGGCATTAACGTTCTTAAAGTTGCCACCACCGGCTCTGAATTTTGGTAACAAATTGGAAAACGTTCTTCGTTCACCATGATCAAATCATCGGTCATTTTATTGAGGGTTTGGGTCTATATTTTGGCTACCTCAACGTAGATGAACTTGTATGGTGCTGGCCATCATATAAACATGTCGAGTGTTAACATGTTACCATCTGCAATGAAACGACGGGAGTATCCAGTGCGCGGATAACAATGGTCGTTGTTGTGGCTTTGTAAAGGGTGGTCCAACCATAATGCACAATGTTAACTGTGAGTCACACCTTAACGTCAAGCTTTTTTGTCCAACTCAATTTGACATTTCTTTGTTTCAGCATTTGACAAATTCCACCATAGAGATGTACACAATTGAGCGCGTTAAGATTGTTGAAGCCTTTAACGAAAATTAGTGTTCAAATTCAAAATGCATTTCGTGCACTTCGTGATTTTTTTGGTCAGCATAATGTGTCTACAATCGGTAGAATTGTGTGCCAGTTTCAGCAAACCTTGTCTGTAGGAAATGCGAAAACACCTGTGCATGCTCGGCCAGTTCGTTCTGCGGTTTATGGGCTGGCGGCATCATCGGCCCGTACTTCTTCGAAAATGAGATCGGCCAAGCAGTTACCGTGAATGGTGTTCGCTATCGCGAGATGATAACGGACTTCTTCTGCCCAGAAATTGACGATATGTACCTGGACGATATGTGCTTTCAACAGGATGGTGCCACTTGCCACACAGCCAACGAAACAATGACTCTTTTGCGCGAGAAATGCTACGGCCGTGTTATCTCACGCGGTGGGCTTCTTTCTTTGGGGATGTTTAAAAGAAAAGTGTACGTCAATAAGCCATGAGCAATTCAAGAGCTAAAGGAAGAGATAATTTGGCACATTAACGACATTGAACCTGAATTACGTCTCAGAGTCATTGGCAGTGGCAAACATTTCGCCGATATTTTGTTTCACACATAATTCTCATGTATGTGGCATATCATAGTAAGAAATATTAAGATAATTCTCTGAAAACTTTTTGCTTTATTTACAATTATCGTCGTGCGTTTTCGTTGGACCACCCTTTACATTACGTGCGTCCTCTACCGAAGCATCCCATCTTAAAATGCATTACAGTAAAAAAAGCCCAATAGCATCTGGCGAATAAGTAATCTGGTGCTCTGGAAAAGAGTACCATTACAGCTTTTGCCAGATTTACTTCAAGGCCACATTCAATGAAATAGTTTCTTTGGAACGTTTTCCATCAGATCACCGCATCGCACTGATTTTTACTGTTTTGTCCCATACACAATGTAGACGAGTGTGCCACTAGTTCTCTTGTTGTTTTCCTTTTTGAAAAGCAATCATTCCATTCGTGTTGGATGATGCTATCATCATCGTCTTTTCTGAACCAGATATCTGAGTCAACTAACAACCACACACTCTTCGCTCATACCACGTCAACCATGTCATGGGCCCATCCCACCGCAGTCTATGGGCCATAGACCGACTGACTTCCTCAACACCCAACTGTAGTCCCATTTGACTCCAACATAAGTGGGACACATTTTTCGATGTTCACGGTCTTTACGATGTTCACTGACTCCTTCAGTCAAGTCGTGTATGTATTCAATGCCCACGCAAAACTTTTGTCTAGTTACAGCTGTTTAAAACCATTGCAGTTCAGAGGAAATAAACCCACACTTCCAAGTACCGATACGAGGTGAGATCTTTCATAAGGAAGATTACTTTAGCTTTCCAATCCGCCGAGCACACGATGTGCGTCACGTCTCACTATGTACACGACAACCGAGGAGATCCTGTTGATTCGCGTTTTCCCGGAAACAGGGTATCCATTTGTTTGAAATGTACGTGAATGGCCAGGTACCCATAAATTTGCCAAAAAAACACGACTTTCCAGACATTTCGAGTTGTTATGACTGAAGAGTGTCAAAAACCTTGAGGCGTGGGTGCTCAGATGGCGGAAGCAAGTGACACAGATTGCGTAAGAAATCATCGTGTGTAGGCAGGTGTACACTATACACTGCTTACGTATCCGCACTCTGACTGACTGACAATAATGAGAATTTCCGGGAAGACTAGCATTCACCTGCTCGACGACCGTTCTCGTAGAGCAACTTAATGACATGAAAGGATTCCGGATTTGCATCATTTCCGACCTGTGCGAGTTGTATCCTAACAACGAATCGAAGTCATTCTCCTGAATACCTGATGTATTCGTTTGTGTTCATTTTTGAAGGAAAGGACAAAGTGTGAATTTCTTCTCAATGTGTTTCTTTTTCCACGTTCTTCACCATCGCCTGAGCGACGTGCTCTATGAATAGAAGGTCTTGGGGGTGAGGTTATGTACATATTCTCCTGCCACGGCAGAGTTGTTTATACGCACCTGGAGCAATGTTTCTGTTTATCTGACTATAATTAGACTTTTAAATAATTACGTTGATAAGCAACTAACACAGAGTGTCTGTAGAGCGTTGAGACACAGAAACGGGCTGGCATGGCAACCTAGAGCAAGTTCCGGTTCACTAATTGGTTCCTCGAACAGAAATTTAAAATAATTGTGCCAATGCAAGGCAAATATAGCCACCTACAAGTGGAATGAAAGACTTTCCAATTTATCAAGGCAACGCTCAAGCATCTGGACTAACGGGCAGCACTTCATGGGAATCTATTCGTGGAACAATATATTTTACATATGGCATCGAATGCTAATTCCACAGCCAATGAATTTGGGTAACTGGAGCGCTAGTCAGTTGAGTGCCCTGGCGCACATAGGACCGCGGCTCACCTGTTCGCCTTTGCAGTTGCCAACATTCTACAAGAACAAAGTCCTTCAATTCATCTCGACTACCCCTCACCACGACAATTCCCAGAAAATGTCATCGAAACCCTGATTCCGGACCGAGACCTGTGGCATGACGGCACTATTCCCATTGGTAAAGCCATTCACTTTTACACAAATGGATCCAAGACGGATGATAGAGTAGGAAGCGGCGTTTTCTCGGAAGTTCTGAACCTGAACCAATCCGGTAGCCTATCCAATCATTGCAGCGTCTTTCAAGCGGAAATAATGGCGATTAGCGAAGCTCTTTCCTGGCAAAAATGTAACGTGATATCCGCCCTCGATATCTGCATTTTCACTCATAGCCATGCAGAAATTAAGTCCCTGGCATCATACTCTGTAAACTCTAAATAAGTAATCGACTGTCACTCATCTCTTAGCGAGATATCCGAACAGTTCAATATTTGCCTGTCCTGTGTGCCAGGCCATAGAGTCATCCCGAGAAACTGCAAAGCTGATGAACTCGCAAAACAAGCCACTAGACTGCCAGTTGAACATAGCTACCTCTTTATCTACCTTCAAGTTACAGCTCAATAATCTCTACGGAAAGAAAGGCAAGTTAGTACCTGTCGAATCTTAAATCAAATCTGGCCTAATCTTTATCCTAAAAAATCAAGCGATCTTATTTCCCTAAACCGATCCAAAATCCAAAACAAAAAATAGTAACCGGACACTGCCTCTTAGGCCTTCACGCAAAACGACTAGATCTATTTTCCAACGACCTCTGCAGTAGCTGCCTAGACGAAGAAGAGGAGAAAAATACTCACCACCTCCTTTGCAACTGTCCTGCTCTTGCCTCAATCAGGAAAGCCACCATAGGCTCCTACTTCTTCGACAGTCTATACGACCTCAGCTAAATAACAGGTAAAGCGGTAGTCAAATTTGCTGAGAGTAACAAATGGCTGTCATAATCTCCCTTCATATTTATTCCTCCCTACTCTGGCGTTAATGCCGCTTCCTACCTACCTACCTACCTACCTATTTAGACCAACGTGTTGGAGCTAGGGATTGGTTTACTACCGTGAGACCTACATTAGACCTAAAATCAACCAGATCCACATATGAATCTTCGGAGGGTTTTCAGTTCAACAGTCCCCGAGCCCTATGAACAAGTGCCTTCCCAACTTCCCAACAACTGCCTTCAATTCTCTACTGGGGCTGGTCAATCGCAGAGCAAGTCTTGGTTCGATTCTGTTTCTTCTTCATCTCTTCAGCTTCTGCAGAAGGCGTTATGCGGTATGTTCAGACACATAGCATATGTACCTACGACACAGTGCCCTGTAAGGACCTTGCGACTAAAACAGATCAAAGATGTTTTTGCTCAGCGTCGGCCATAGAGCCCATGCTGCTGCTGCAGCTCTCAGACCAAGCCATCGAGCTCTGGTTCCACCCAGGGCTTCGTGTTCCAGTTTCTATTGCTTATAGATATCCTCCCAGATTTTGCACATTCGTTTTATTGGATTCCAGCATGCCTCGGTACCCAGTAGAGGGTCACCGAGTTCACCAAGCATATGTCACTGATGTTCTGGCTGCACAGCTTACACAACTTCGATGTCAGAATGTCTGGCCTTTATTGCTGCTTGGCTATCAGGGCAAATATTTATCAATTTGTCGGTTACGTTGTGGTCTCTATCAACGCTCTCTCTCCCTGAGTGAAAGGGCTTTTTCGAAGCGCTCACAGAAGACACTCGCGCTTGTATCTGCGCTCGTCTTTGAGCCGTCAGTGTAAAGTGTTTGATTACAAAGATGTGCTGTAGCGCCGTGATGGTGAGCGCTACAGGGCAGTGATGGAAGGAGCTTTGGCTTGGGAGTAGATGGCAAGAGCAGCCCACAACCGACATTCGTAAGCCGGTATTTGCTGATCGTCTCACATCACAATTTGATCCCTCAATTCATCGGTTATTTAAACGAAATTATGTATAAACGATCCCAGCGCTCAAAGAGATTGTTCGCCTGGAATTGAAGCAAACAGTGGAAAATTCAATATAGACTCTGATGTAAATTTAAACTGAGACCGGCACACAAACGCTAAAATCTTCTTCTTTCTGTCTTTGTTCGGCGCAACAGTCTGCAATATTCTTCCTTTTTGTGTGGCGCTGCAGTCCGGAGTGGACCTGGTGCGCATGCAACAAGCGTATCCAGATAACGCGACTCCGGGGTAGCTGCCTCCAGTCAGGCGCACGTTATTGTCAGGACCTTTTCCACTTGCACCTTAGTTCAACCGCGAGCGTCTTCTTTTGCCTTGTCCCACAAGTTTTGAGCCAAAGTCTCTTCGAGGTGGAGCTGAGTTGTCCATGCGAACCACATAGTCCCGCCACCTTAAGCGTTGGATTCGTAGACGCCTGGCTAGGGCTAATCATATCGCAGTACAGTCCATAAAAATCGTGGCGGAACCTTCTCTTCTAAATGCGATAAACGCGAACAAGGGCAAATATTGAACGCTAAACCAGCTGCTCTTGAGATTGGCCATGTCTCTGTGCACACATCAGAACTGCTACAGGGTGACCAAGTAAGAACGATAGGAAAATTAATTTCAATAAAATAAACATGATTCGAGATATGTAGTTGATTCTTTTTCCTGTTTAAAGCTATTTACATGTCATTATGTTCACGTCATTTAAGTGACTTAGTTGGTACATCAAGCTTGTTGTCCAATATTTGTTTTCGGTCCAGTAGGAACGGACCGATAAATCGTCTTCAATGTCGTCCTCGAGCTCGTCCAAAGTGATTGTCATGCCTGAGATGACCCAGTCGTTCTCCTTCACATCTTCGAGTGTTGTGTCGATTGTTGGAACCACTGTTCGGATATACGGATGTTGTCGAGCACTGGCCACACAAGGTCGAATACCGTCGCTTTACACCAACGATGCGATGAATTGCCGGCACATTAAAGCCATGATGACGACCGACCGCATGTGAAACGATCGGTTCATGATAAAATGGCAAACCCTATAGATTACTTTTACATCAGAATGCTATTGGTAACCTTGACTGGTGCTGATACATAACAACTGGAATAACTGTCGTTGCTAACTGGTCACCATATTTGCTTGCTTGTCGTTCCCTTTGAGGATAACCGCTGCTGCCGCAGATACCTGGTCACATAACGGGGGGGAGCAACTATTCATGTAACCCAACACTTAGACAGAAGCCACGTTTTGAGGCAATTAATTTCATGTTCAAAATCGACCTTCCCCTAATTACTTGTACACGTGATAAACTTCCTAAATCAAAGCTTCCTAAATGAAGCTGTAATAAAATCCATTTCGCACAACATCAAACGATTCCATCTAATTCGACTGAAAACCCGACTCTGCACCAAAAATTCCATACGCTTTGCTTGCTTCTGTTTGAGGAAATGATTGAAATTGAATCACAACAGTTTAATTGCCCGGAGAAAAAAAAGAGAGAAACCAGAAAAAAAATTAAAACATACACCCATCAGACGAAATGTAATTAATTGAAGTTTTCCGGCAGAACAATCAGCATTTACTGCTCATTAAAGTCGATTAAATTTGAATGAAACAATGTGACCTAATTGTTTTAAATTTCCCATTGAATCAGCGTGTTTTTGCCCGGCTGCTTTTGTTTAATTTTTGTTTTTGTGCCGTTTAATAACCCCATTTGTCTCTTAATTGAAATGCTAATCAAGCCCCAACGAATAGGCTAAAAATAAAAAAAACAAGCTCTTTATCCACAAGCGACCCCCATTTGGCCCGCACACGTCACCGCCGCCTAGTACACGTTCGTGTCTGTAAATAAACACACTAACATCCGTTCTCGAGTGGCGCAGATCAGACATGGAGTCATGCCTTCCAACTCAGATTTCAGTGCCCACTAAGCATGTTCCAACGCCCTCATCACACACACCATTTTAACCCCATTTATCCTTTCAAAATTCGATAATCGCTATATTTGTACCTTGCCGCTGTCTCTGGGACAATAAACCAAGTAACTTCGTAAGCCCAACCATGCGCCCATCTCCCACCCTTCCACCGGCGAGAGTTAGATAAATGTTGCCACAGAGTCCTTCGACAGCACAAAAGGAGTGGATGAAGAGGTATCCTCAAAATCGGCACACAAATTGATGTGAAGGGATACGACGAAAAAAAAGGGTCTAACAGACAACAAGACAACCGGAGCGAACCTATCCTAGAAATCTCAACCCACCCACCGAATGCCAAACTCTGTGCCTCACTTCAATGAAACGAAAATGAAAACATTGTTATAACGCATACACACAGCCACACACAGGCTAGTTGAAGCTCTCTTATCAACGGGGTCCTTTCCACCCTACAACATCCGTCTAAGTTCGGCGCCTGTTTAGAATCGCACTCTCTCACGATTGTGCTCTTAATCAATCTGAAATAAAAGCTTCATTAAAGCTTTCAAAGTAAAACAAATGCGCGTGGGACTGACAGGACATACCACACATACACACCCACAAACACCCACGTACAACGGAGCAAAGGAGCGTCATAGAAAAACGAAAATGAACGAGAAGAGCACACAAACAAACTAAGTGTGAAACTGTTCGGAGAACGTTTTATATCCGTCGTCCTTCATTCGGTCCCCCACCTCGACCCTCTTCGTTCATCAGAGTGCTGGAGAGAGCGAGAGCATACAAAAAACTGACAAAAGCGGAAAATAATGAAGGAAGGCATGAACGTAGGAAAAAAAAAAGAAGAAGCTGAAAACAAAACGAGGAAGCAGAGGAAAAGAATTAGTAAGTACCAGCATACAGGATATACGGTAAGGACTACGTGCTGAGCAAGACGAGCGCAGGAATGGATACCACCGGCGTGGCGTGGCGAAAAGTTAACCACGCGAAGATGGAAAAGCACAAAATAGTTCCGATTTTAAATTTAAATTCCTGCGAGTGCGAATACACTCCCAGGCACGACTGGCTCTCAGGATCCATCCTTAGTCCTGTCGTTGGGGGCTGATGGGGGGAGGGGGAGGAGAAGGGTAGATTTCGTGTATCAATTAATCTGGTGGAAAACACACGCTCTCGGCTGGGAAGATGAATCCTGTTCTGAATGGATTTCGAATGTCCCTTAAGGTGGGTATTAAGCAGTGACCCGCTGACCTCCATCGGAGAGGAGTTTATTCCGATGTCGTACAATTGATGGAAACATTTTTTCTGCATTCTCCACTTCCCATTCTACGTCTCATTCCCTCTGTGAGTGGGTGTGGATGTGGGTGGGAGGACATAATCAGAAATAAGTTCCTGCAGCCGGGTCATCATTGATCTCGCACACGTCCGTTTTTTCCTTCGCCGTTGCTGCTCGTTGGGGTCATGACTAATGAGACACATTTTGGTCCCAACTTTAATAAGCGACTGCTGCTGGGCGCCGAGAGCGGGCGAGAACGACATGGAGACAGAGAGGCGATTCGGTGGGATGCCTGACTGGATGTTTTCACCAAATGAACGAGAACCGTGTAACAATCTCTCATGCAAGTGAACCATAACCCAATGATGGATGGCACAAAAGCTTTTCGCGCAAAAGCGATTTTTCTTCCTCTCCCTCGTGCTTCCACTCTCGCTCTGGCTGGCTCTCTGCGTGTGAACATGGGTTCGGATTTTCGTTTTTTTTCCTTTTTTTTTGCTGGTAGGCCTCAGCCAACAGTCAGTTGGTTGTACAAGGAACAGCACATTGAGGTTGGTTGGCAAATCGTTTGGCGTGGAGCGGCAAAGTCCTTAAAAGCACATCACATGCTACACACTATCATGACAGATGGCATCGGTAACGACATTCAATTTACCATCGCTAAATAATATATTTGTAGAGAGAATGAATGATTGCCTAGATGATATGAGATTGGTCGCTGGCCGATGGGGGTGGTGGATGAGACTTGTTCGCTTATCGAATTCACGTGCCAAAGGGAGGGTTGATTTTTCACTGAAAAAAAATGGGTAAAAAATGAGGACTTGCCTGAGCGAAAGTAGGGCAATTGCTGGGGTTTTGGAATTTTTGCGAGGAGCGCCACCAATCGAGTGGAAAGGCTTGTTGATCCGTGGGGATATCAGATTTTTTTCCCCTTCATTTCTGATTTCATCGTGCAACAGCCCCGCCACTTCCGCTCTACAAATTTAGGATGGGTCTTGACCCAAGGATAATCATGTTTGAGCATATATTGCGTCTGGCGGTCATCGAGCACTAAATCTGTACTCAAGTTGAGGCGCATCGAAGTGGGCCAATGGGGGTTTGAGAGCATATGCCGTGTTTCCTTGTGCCTTTGTGACGTGTAAGTTAACAAGTAACTATAAATGCCTATAAATTCCCAGTCAGTTAATTCGAGAAGGCAAGGCTAGCCAGGCGTTCGCTTTGGACATGAAGGGTAATCGGAAATTTCCAAAAAAAAAAAAACGTATCATTAAATCTCCGCCCACAATGTATCGTAGATATAATTGTTTCAATGCTGAGCCCGTCAGCCATTAATATTTCAAATGTTAAAACATCCAATTTTAATTACTAAAATAGTAATAGTTTACTTTTAATACCAGTGATGAAGCAGTTTCAATATTTCTAGTTGTCCTAAGCTTGATTGAGAAGCATTAGAAGATCGATCTCGTATAAGCAGAGTGGATATCGAGGTACCATGAGAGTTGAGGACCTTCTAAGTTTCCTTAAATAGCAATTTTTGCAGACCGCCAAATTGGATGACGTTTGTAAATGTATTAAACGGTTAAGTCGGATAAATAATATACAATAAAGAATTACAGTCGCTTCTGGTACGCAACAAAAACGCAATCGTGATTGTTTGGTATCAAGGTGCTACTAGTCAGCTGTCTCCTTCCATCATTTTCTCTCTCTCTCTCTCTCTCTCTCTCTCTCTCTCTCTCTCTCTCTCTCTCTTTCCCTCTGAAAGACCATATTCAGAATTGATTTTGCGTAAAGAAATACTCCATGTACTCTCTTGCATGTGGAGGGACCTGGTTTCTGGAGGTTCGCATGGCATCCTCGACTCAGCTGACAAAGATTCAAAGACCTCATCGTAACTGGTGAGCTTTTTGTGATTGGTGTTTTTTTAAGAGGCCAAAAACTTTAAATTGGCATTATTGTATACTGGGACAACTGATTTGACTGCTTTCGTTTGTTTTGACGTTAGTTTGGTTATTCATCTTGAACAGACTCTAGCCGAATTAATTAGCCGGTTAAAAATTGTTCAAATCTATTTTGGAAAACATGGTTCAATTCAAGGAACTCAAACTAAAGCCATTCTCGAAACTCCATCCTGATAAGGTCATTAGCCAGTGGAATATTGGTTCATATCTCTTTAAAATTGATGATGCTCAAGATGTTACAGTCGACGGTGAGAGGAGACGTGGTTACTAACAATGAGTGGTCTGAATGATTGAGTTTGAGTGTTTCCTCAAGATTTTGGAGGGAATACTCCAAATGGTGTGAAAAAAATGAAAACAAACAAAGACAGTTAAGCCTACTTTGAGAACATTTATTTTATTATTCACACATTTATTTTATTATTCACACCAAATTAAGTGTTCTCTTTAAAGAAAGCATGAGTGTTAACTCGGAGTGTTCCCTCAGTTTTTATTCACACCACTCACTATCGAGTAAAACTTGGGCCAACATTCGACGCGTTATTGCCAAAATACAGCCTTATCCACATTCTCGAAATCATATTGAAGCTTAATGACGTATCTATTATTAAGATAATTTTTCTCTTTTTATTCGAATATGAATTTCTTCGCATAAAAAAAACACCCTTTACTGAATTTTATTTTACTACTTTCTAAACAAGAATGCTTAATTTGCCTGCAATGCGTCCGCGTACCCTAGATGCAGTACCCTCTAAAGGCAGACAGATCAGCGTGTTGTCAACGACTTGACTCCCTTTCACATCCCAACTCGATATCCTGCCGAAGTCTGGTACGACTTTGGTAACTTGGTTTAAGCACAGGTTGAATGGAAGCAAGAAAAATTGAAATCAATTTTGCTCCAATTCACTTTCAGAGGTATGATCCAAAACTACTGTCCTACGCCGCTTTGGCGTCGATGAAAAGATGCTGTTTGTTGGATACGAGCTCGTCTATCTCTTTCTTTGGTGTAGTGTTTGTTTGTTGATCTTCTGGTTTGGAAGCGATACCTTTACGTGCTGATTAGTTCGAAAGGTGATGCATAAGAAGGATTTTCTGCGTTGATTTTCCCTCTGAGTGTTGTCAGCGTCTCGAGGGGTGGAGACATACATTTTGAAAGTTGTTCGTGTGGGGAATTGAACGTGTGTAGGCATAAATCGTAAGAGTCGACGCATCAACCCATTAATCAGGATGAACATCAATGTTAAGTGGTATATGCGTACGAACGCTTTCTTCGAATAGTAGGAGGACGTAGCTGATACACTTGGCCATGTTTTCGTCCTTCCAAATGCGACATATGACATCGTGCTTAAATCTTATGAAGACTTCCAGCCACAGGCTTCGGTATCAAGCCAGCTTCCAGAGGAGTAGCTGCGTCCTTCTGAGCTTAACCAAGCCACTACTTCTATCTGTCTCTTCGCCTTCTTTGGCTGGCGCTACAGTCTGAGGTGGAACTGTGACTTAGCCAATATGTCACTCAATCCAGCTAGCTTCCAGCTGCGCACATTCACCTAATTGGGGTCCCTTTCCATCTGCGTGCATCAACGGACGCGTTTGAGCGTTTTCCCACACGGTTGGAGTCAAAGACTTTCCCGAACGGAGCATTGGCCTTACATGACCTAGCCATCTGAGTCGAAAAACTCGAATTCGTTTGCCAAATCGATGTCGTTGTACATCCCTTACACCTCTTACAAACACCATCAGGACACACAATACGAGGGATATCGAAGCCACCAATAATTGCCACCTCCACCTCCGCCTATCTTGCACACTGCTCCTAGTAATGGTCATCAAGTGCTCTCCCATGCTTCAGGAATTCTTGTGTTGTAGACTCCAAATTGCTACACCAAAATGGTGTCTTTCCAGTTGTCTCTAGTCGAGCACAATGGGCAGCTTCAATTCCTCAAAACGCAATTCAGCTGACACCATTCGAATCCGCTTGCCGATGGAAAATGTTTCTCAATTCAAAAACAAACTACCATCAATGTGATTCTTGACATCAGCACTTCCTCCGTGCGGTGTCATTTAATTGCTACCAGCAGCAACTTTGATTTCTCATCGCATTCCTTTCCTCTGTGTCGATTTAAGGCACCTCGAGTACACCATAAATTTACACCCAAAGCACTGCAAGCTCGTGTGTGCTCGAACGAGCAACCCATCAACGACTCGCTTCGAACCCAAACATGACCGCAAATGAAGACACAAAGTGCTCGCCACCGAAAGCTGCACGTTCAAAAAAAAAAACAGCCTGCCACGAAGCAAACTGTGAATCAGGATTATGACTAAATCATGTCGATGTAAGCAAACAGAGCACTCTTAATTACTACTTTCGGAAAGGTGAAACCACCCCACATTCAGCCCACAAAGCCACTGCGAAGGAAGAGGTCGTCCGCAGTTCTCCGTCCACAGAGCTGCGCAATCCTTAAAATATTTGACGTCTCAGCTTCGACTCAATCAAAAGCCAATTTCATCGGGACCTAAAAAAAAAGTCCTCATCCGGATTGACTTTTGCGGCTCTCTCACTGAGCTGGGTGGCTCTCCCTCTCTACCTCTCTCTAGGTCTCTCCCTTGTGACAGGCGAATGACAGAGGGAATCTCTTGGGAAAGCTAAAAACAATTACTCTTCTTCTCTCTGAAAGCTCTGCGCCAAATGTCCTTTCACTTGAGACATTTAACGAAACGACATCACTCGGAGCTTCCGCGGAGCTTTCGCCTCCTTTCGAACTTTTCCCGACGAAACACCACATGCGCCAAGTGGCAAAATGTAAACTCCACTTGGTAGGTTTACGGGCGTATACCAGTCCTCAGCGAATTCCCGTCGAAAGCTGGTAAACTATCGCGCGCTTCCGTGTGAAAAATTCGTGTTTTTTTGCTTCTGGAAAACAGGATACAAAATAAAGAAAAAAAAACAACCTATCCACTCTCGATTCGCCTGTGCACGGATATGAGAATCCTTATCAATTCTGGATCGCCGAGGCTTAATCCCGCGATGGCGACGACGAGTTCGCCTTGAGACTTGCATATCGGCCGCCTGGTACAGAAGCTTCGGTCTTCCCTTTCTCCGATATCAGAGTTCTTGTGTATATCGTTAACCCAAATCCGCAAATGACCTACGACACTAGGCCAATCATATGGTGTGTGTTTGTGCAGCAGGACGAGTGATAGTGCTTCGAAATCAAAATGGCAACACAATTGCCGAGAGTCGCTAGGATTACGTGCGGAAAGTGAACACGGCAAATCACCGTGAGGGTGCTTGGACAGCCGACAAGCGAACCGACTTCCCGTTTGGGTGAGGTGCTCCTCTTGATTAACATATTGTGAGTGCGGTGTGGAGTTATGCTCTTGCAGGACACTTCAATTGCAACTGTTACCCAAATTCACACTCGTTAGTGGCTGATTTGATTACTTGTTTACGTCGCGATTCCTGTGCTCTGATACGTCGCGTCTCCCCAGCACATCCGCACAAAAATACGACGTAGTGCGCGCCTATATGACACACGCCAGCAAGGATCAGCAAGCGATACACTTCACATCCACTCGGCTCACATCATTTGTCATGTTTTCGGCTCCGCATCTTGCCGCTATACGTGTTTGTATTGAAATTTCCGCAGGATATGCGACGGGATGTGATCATATGTTCTGATTACAGTGATTATGATGTTCAGGATGGTTGATGATGCCACTAAATGCTTTTGAAATATTGATGTTAATGTTGTCGTTGGTGCTGCGTCGTGACGCGCTCTGTGAGTGATACTTTTTTTTGTGACGGTGATTTTTGCTGCCTCCCGCCAGCCGCCCCCTTTCAGTCCCTTTGACGAAATTTGTGTGAATTATTTATAAGCGGCCGTCAACGCGGCAGGCCAGACCAGAGTTTCATGTTGATGGGTGGTATGGTTATTTTTTCTTTTTGTTTTGATTTTATTAAGTGGGCTTAGCCGTGGCTCCCCCGGAGTTTAACTGTGATTACATTCCACGCGAAGTGCTGTTTGATATCCTTGTGCGCGAGTGTGTCTGATTCACCAGGATCACCACCAGTGGAGAGTGTAATAAAAATTCATACATGTTGTATCTCTATGTCGTTTACAACCAATAAAACAGTGAATACATAATATCCTGTGAAAGGAAACAAGAAAAAAAATATTGAAAAAAGAAATAAGGAAGAAGGCTGTAAAGCAACACACAGTGAAGAAGCTCACATTAAAGTGTAAACAAAATTATTTATCGTGTGCTAATACAATCACGGTTTCAATTCAATAAAATATCAAACAAGAAAAAAAAAAAAGAAAAGAAAAGAAATAGAAAAGAAAAGTTACTCGTTTGTACGTGGCTTTTGTGTGTTGTATATACATTTCATCGCTGAAACAGGCACATCGAGAAGTAAAAATTCAACAGAACACGGATCCTGATGGAATGGAGAGTCATCGTTGTCGTCGTCGTCGTAATGGATTAACCTTGTAAAATGTGTACGTAAGCTTTGAAATTTTATTACTTTCGTAGATTTGGTTTGAGTGCGGGCCGATTGGCGGTGTTGGAACTGCAATTCCCCCGTCGTTGGTTTGACATTTGATACGTATACATGAATCAGTCAGTGAGATGGATTCTGTTTAAAGTTTTATCTCGGAAATCCTTGAACTTTGCGTGGTACTTTGGTGAATTCGAGATGATGTGGTATGGGAGGTGCGACAAACTTGTGGAATTTGTATATTTTAAGATGAAAGTTGCTGGTTGTGTACGAACTGGGGGTTTGTAATGTCAGCGGAATTTTTTAAAAGAAACTTCTTAGGATTTTTTTGTGGGAACTCGTCGTATGCAAAAGGTGGCTCATGCTTCAAAATGTTGCATCATGCAGAGGATTTTCAGACAATATTTAAAATTGGTAGTGATTCGCTCTTGAACTTTGATTTGGCGCTAGCTCTTGAAACTAATTAAACATGTAAACTACGCTGAATTGACTTCGTTACCTAAATCCAGTTACACATAAGCAAGGAGCAAAGCTTAAGCTACAGAATGATCCCAGATATGCACTAAGCTAGGTCCCCACTTTGGGCAACTCCAGAGCAAATCAACTGACAGACATATTTCAATGTCTCAGGAACATACATATGTTCACCAACTACTTAACTCAAAAATAAAAAAGTGGTAGAAAATATTTAACCAATAATTATGCATTAAATTCTATTCAAAATACGTTACGTATACGCACGAGTGGCCAGTAGCATCTTGCTTGGCTTCGGGACTCCGCGGGGTATAATTTATCGACGCTCTCAGCCAATTGACCTGAATCCATATTGCGTTAGCTGAATCGGCGTTAATTTGGCGACATGATTCGCCTTCGCGGTTATTGATAGGGGCAGAGATTTAATTAGATCTGTCAACTTCTCGCAAAATATCAATCTTCTATCAGTTGGGTCCTATATCACTTGGCTCTGTGCAGCAAATTCGATTTATGTATTGTATTTGTTTGGCCGGATGTTCTGATTTTTTAAGTTTTTATAGAGTTTTATACTTTTCTTCGTATGTTGGATGGTTGATGGTGGTCTCCTTAGCATAGGTTAGGAAGGTGCGCCGTCAGCGAAATCGCCAGCACTCTTAGACCATGTTGCTCCATTGTGATACCCATAGTCACATTATTACCACTGATCGACAACTCCAATGATAGTGGCGTTAATTTGATCCCAACGACGGTGACTACGCCAGATCTGAAAGACAGATAAAGCGTATTAACTTAGCTTTCAATGGGATTCAAACCGGGGACTCACCCAACTGCGCCATCCAGCTGTTTTTTGGTGGTCTCCTTGCTCACGGGCAAGGTTCCGAATGATATTCAAGAAGTGTTCCATAGAACGCTTTGATTCACTCAATTATTATAGACTTGATATTCTGCTAGTGCTGCTGTTGCTTGAAACTGTCCAGTAAAACCGAATTGTGCATGAGGATCATCTCAAGATGTGATCTTAGATATTAGTTCCATTCAATGCTAAATGGCATATTCCTGCTTCATATTTCTAAGTCTAGTGCGATGTGAACGTTGTATTTAAGAGTGCCTATGTGCAGGTCTTAGATTCCAAGCCTCTGGGACATCGCAGCTGAGTAGGTCTTCGTCTAGTCCCACTCACGTGATTGAAGAGCACCTCAACCAACTGGTTGTACGGAATTGTAGCTGTCCAGAGATCGCAGTAGCTCGATAAGATTTTTGCCTGCTGCTTACCCCCATGTGCAGAGCCATAGCAACAAAATGTACAACTCGTGCAAACAATGTTATGGAGTTCAGTTGATTATTAATGAATCAACGTGATGAAACTACTTATATTGACAGACAACAGGAATTCCTTTGAATTTGAGACAATAAGAAAGTCTCTTACGGCATTCGCTGTCTATGTGATGGGAATGATTCGAGATCATGACATGTTTCGGACGACAAAATTTCATCGGGGACATGTTAAATCATCCATAAAATCGACGTCATTATTGGCGATTGTTCGGATTTATTGAATTGTGAATGGTCTATTTGTAGAAGTTAACGAAAAAGCAACGATGTTTGGTCTGTTCTATTGTGAGGAGACTGTCATGTATTGGGTTACCAGTCCGAATGTTACCACCCTTGTTTTTATATTCATACATTGGACTTTGTATGAATATATGATTCCTTTACCTTGTCTTTTGTTGGTAAGAGGTTGAACTTTGCAATGGCCCGCATTGGCAGTGCTTCTCTCTGATTGCGGTCTGCTCAATTGATAATGCCCCGTTACAATATCTACAGCGATATTCTGGCAATAGGGTCAGGAATGTTGGCCTTGAGCTCATTCAAAGTGGTTGGCCACTTAGCTTAACCTACGAACTTCATGAATGCCCCGTGTGTCTCGTCCGACATAATGTTTTTTGAGTTAGTTTTTCTAATATTTGGATCTCCGACCAACATTTCTTAAGAACTTAAGGCATCATCTCTGCTCGTCCGCCTTGAATTCTGGCGTCAACACAATCTTATAGGAATGTCAGTCCAAGTCCAACCGAAAAGTAAGCCAGAGAGTCAGGCGATGTCCAATTTAAGTGATCAGAGCCGAATCGATATTTCTGGTTCCTCTTCGATACGGGCTGCTAAGGCGGCTATGCTCTGTTCATATCGCAACAATCTCTGTCTAGTTGGTGGCTTTAAGTTCAAAAGAGAGTACTCACGCTTAAAAAAATTTCTTGCACACTGAGGACATGATGACGGCCGATATCAAAACAAAATTCATGTCGCGTATTTACAACTGATCCGGAACTGTTTTACATTTTTTTCAAGCGTTAGATGAAATGGCGAACCTTTGAACTTAATATGGTTTGCTTTCCGGAAAACCCTTCAAAACGCAAATTGAATCAATGCGGTTTTCATCTCATCAATCGTGTCGAATCGGTGCTAGTTCCGCTGAATACAGTGGCTGTAGAACGATATGAGTTGACTTTTCGCCGAAATGGTATCGAATAAATAATGAAGTGAGAGAGAAAAATTTGTGTTTATGGATTAAATGCGACTTGACTTTTTCATACAATAAACTTCTGTAAAAATGGCCACGACTGATCCATATGAAGTGTTCGCAGTATCAACGAGGTCTCTAATTCCCAATGGACGGTCATTGAGCACCAAATCCTTGATTTTCTTGACGTGTTGTATATTAGCTAGCGGATCAGAGTGATTTTTGAAGTGTAGGTACAACTTGGAACCATTTTTGTGTGACATAGCCTGGTCACCGCTATCCAGATATCCGTTTGCTGAATAGGGTTGTTGGTTGAGTCCACCCTGGGAGCCTGTTCACCGAAGGTCTTTTGCAACATTCTCAACTTTTCTGCATCAGGAATTTCAACCCGCAAATCAGATTGAAGGCACCTTCTTTGTTGAACAAATGTTCGCAAAACACCTGAGTAACTATTTGATAAATGAGGATTTTGGCATCCGTTTTGATACCGATGTCAGTGACAGTAGTACAAATCTAATCAGAAGTACCAAAATCGAAGTATCTACCCGCTTATAAATAAATAAGGCATTATTTGTTCGATAACAAAAGTATGCCTTAGTGAAGTCAAGAAATCTTAGATTTCCGTATCATATTCTGAGACGTCGAATATATCAAGTCCTAAGCAGAAAATAACTACATACTTCGACGAAACCGTCGCGCGTGATTGAAATACGTAAAAAAAAGTTGCGTATACGCCACAGGCATCCAAGACCGAACGTGAACTAACCCATGCCAAAGCAGCGGCAAAGGCATGGCGAGAAATTCCTTTTGATGGCTGCCAGTGTACTTTTTTGCACATTTATTTGACTGCCTATGTATGGCCGCCGTGGTGTAGTGAGTAGGTGAGTCGACTCTTGTCTTAGAGCAACTGCGGAGCATTTGTAAGCTAGAGATCAAAGATTGGCCATATGTCCGGTATGTAAGTAGAAATTAATTTAAATAAACTCAAATTATGCAAGAATCAAAGAAAGTACATCGACTTAGTTGAATCTTCGAAATTTACATACTTTCACGGCTCCACCTCTTACGAGTTACTGACAATGATCAAACAGTATTTACCTGTCTAGATGAAGGATGTCAAACTGCGCAGTTCGTAGGCGGGATAATACTGAAGGTCCCATCCTCACGTGATATAACAATTGCACGCACATTCGACTGAGTTCTGAAGAAGGTAGGCCCAGGTTCAACTCGAACTGTCGCGCCATCCTTATTATTAATTGATTCGGTTTTGGGGCCTAATCATGTCAACGTCACATGAAACTGCACCAATTCCTCGGACGAACGCGTTTCTATTGACGACGGACGAATATTGCTCTGTATTCTCAAGGCGGATGCTGCGAACACAGCAGAGCGTCGTCTTATAGTTTCGTAATGAATTTTGTTGCGCACTTGGTGGAGCAGTGTTATCCCCACTGCGTCAATGCCAGCAGTGTGCTGTCGATCACCAGGTTATGCTTACTCTGCATTTTGCCAAGACATTGATATACAATATGGGATACAGAACAGCGTACTCCACTACCGACTACCAACGAGAAGGGTAGTGCAATCATGACGTTTCTTGACAATAACCCGACTTAAAAATGAGAATATCTTAAAAGGTCACCAGTCAAACTCGCAGCATTAGCACAAGCATGATGTTTCAGCGAGTAAAGGTCATAAGTCACTAAGTTCTGGGTCGATTCTGGAATAAAAACATGTCAAACGTTCGATTCCTTGACTTGGTGCTGAACGAAAGCAAAATTGAAGGACACTTGTCCCCCTTTCAGCACATAAAAGGATTCGAAGAGAAACAAATACTTTATTCAATCCTGTCAGCGCAATGATTAAATATCAAGAAGCGCTTCAATTACTTAAGGGACTCGCAACTGCGGCCCCCACACAGAACTCAAAACATACTCGGCATGCAATTGATATCATTTCGAGTATCATATCGAATTCATTTTCAGGGATTTATTAATTAAATCTATGTGCTCGTGTCTCCCGCTGTGTTTTGAATCATGTTGCCATAGGTAATGGCTTATGTGTGGCACTTATAATAATTACTGATTTGTCAGTGTGGAGAGTAATTTAGATTGCATTCGATATACGCTGTTCAAGGGTGTAATTTAGAGTTGAGTAATATGACGAGCAGTGTATGCACTCAAGTGTGGGAAGGTGTGCCCGAGGGCTTGTCGAGGTTGGTGTTAAGGTTGTAAACTTAATTTTGTAAATATGTTAATTGGTGAAGGTGAGAAGCGATATGCGATTTTTAAGTGCGTGTAAGTGGGTGGGGCTGGAGTTTGGGCATCAAGAGGAGGGAATTTTGTGAACGATACACATTTTCACATCGGATGGCATGAACTCAACAAGAATTTATTCCTCATTGGTACCAGGGGATCAGCTCAAGTTTGTGAGAGAATAGTTCCAAAGACACTCAGGCTGTGAGCCTGTGAGAGCGAAAAGTTTATACTTGTTTGACACTTTATCAGAGGCGCTTTGTGAATGTTTTTCGATCATTTGTGGGCATGGTTGGAACGATTTTAGCTTATGCGCTGGCTTGGTAGTGTTTGCAAAAAGCCTCATCTTTATCGCTCATCCATTGTAAGTTCATATTTGAGCTCAGCCACGTAGGTCTTGAATGTGTAAACCTCTGGCTGAGCTCAGGTCGCTGAATAGACACTCGGGTTCGTGTGTGAAACTCTCCCTTTAATCGCCGCCAATGAGGACCACCGATCGTACGCAGAACTTAACTCTCGGAAGGCCAAGGGCATCTTCATCCACATTTTATGTCGTCCGTGGCTCTGTGCCGTTGAGCAGGACTGGGATGGCTAGTATACAACGTCGACTCCGACTGCTCTTGAAAAAGAAACAGTCAATAACAAGAGGTATTCTGCGCCCGACTTAGATACCGATGTCATTGATGCTGTTTACCGATGAACTGAAGTCCTTGACTACACCAAAGTAGACACAGATTGTCGGGCGATATGCTTTGGCACCCCAATTAGTTGCTCTATCAGTTTTCAAGGCTTCGCCTTTGCTATTGAGTATACATTAATGTCGTTCTTCAGAGTCACTGTCTTGGGATTATTGAATTTCATTTCATTGCAAAGCATTATGCATTCCTTCATCGTCCACAGTTTTATATTGAGTTCACTTGTTACGACAGTCATTATCAACGATTTATCTTCCCCTTTTGAGGAGTCCCATCCTTTTGAACTCATTTATGCCTTTTGATCTATCCACAATATAGGTCCCATCGCACTGGAAAAGACGTTATCCTTTATTCACGTGTAGACTGTGTCATCTATCTTTAATCGAAAAATTCACAGAGTAGACATAGTAGACAGCTTAAGGTTCTTCTCTGTAATTAAATTCCTCAGCTTTCGTCTTGTATTGCAGACATTTCCCCTGCATGCATGAAAATGTCAATCAAATCATGCTCAGTATCAGCCGCATTGTCTAGCGGTAACGACGTGAGCATTCAAGCCATCGCTACTCGCGCAAGCATGCCGTGGAGACTTCATGTCCCAGCTCGAATCAGGGCAATTCTCAGGAATATAGCTACAATCTGAGATTACTGGAGATGTGCTTTCTTGCCATATCACCAGGTTGTCAGAGTTCTTGGAAATTTATCAAGCCATACCTCTGCCTGGCGTCGCGTGTTGTCGTCCGCCAGACGGCAACTACAGCATTGAACGCAAGGACTCCATGCGAATGAAGGGTAGACCCTAAACACTGAATCAATGGGCGAATAAATTTGGTTCAACTTAAAGCCATGCCAGCAAATTTAAGCTCTTCCATAGGATAGTACGTACGTTCGAAATTCATTCGGTAGTTAATTAACTCGTGCATATCCTATCAACCTTTGTGCACCTCCCTCGATTGGGCGGAGTAATGTAAATCAATTTTTCAACACTCCATCCCCGTCGCGCAGAAATAGGGGGTGGACATATTTCCGTATCCGGAGCTCAACATACAAGCATACATACGAACGTATGTCCATATTGCCAAGGGCAGCATACAAATTGTTTATTACGCACAAAAGGCTATCGCGTCCCTCTTGCACGGCAACGCCTTCCGTAAGTGCTTTAACCACTAAAATGTTTTTTTGAATAGCTCTCGCATTTAACGCCAAGTGCAGGCTAGGCATACAACATTTTTACGGCACGTTTCTATGAGAAAAATTAATTTAATTATTTAATTATATTTTGGTGGAGATATGCTAGCTGCGCGCATGTATCTAGTGCGTAGTGAAGCGACACAATGTTTCATGAAATCACACAGCACTATCACGATAGGGTGGCGCTGCCGCAACGGTGTGAAACAATTCATTGCGACTGTGTTTATTTTTTGTTTCGCTTTTTTTCGACTGAAAATACCAGCGCGGCGAGGCAGACTTATCACAGTTCAGCGTCATCTATATGTACGTGCTGCGCAAAATTTATGATACACAACAATCGGGTCGAGCGGGTAATAGATACTCTTTGTTTGTTATGTTGTCGTAGTTTAATCGAGTTAACCGATAAAGAACAGCAGTCTTTTTTCACTGTTTCTGAAGTTGACATTCTCGTTTTTTTCTCGTGTGAATTGTTCAACATAAATCAGTTGGAACGGATGCAGCGAGCGTAACAGCGATAGGGGTATCTGTTGGCACTGACGCTGATTGGACGCATGCTTGTTCGATAAAAATGAGTATTTCGAAGATAAATACCGTGTATTGAGGGTGTTAAGGGCTCAAGTATGCACGTACAGTTATTTGACAGCTGGTGAGCGTGATTTGTAGCCGGAGTGTGCCGTCTGCAAAACGACGACCATTTGTGGGGGAAATTGTTCAGAAGCGACTGGGAGTGGAATGTGGAAACGCGACTCATTTCATTCTTTGATAGACTAAATTTAGACAAAAAATGTATCAACAGGTCAACGAAATTTATAGCTGGTTTCAGAGTTAAGCCGTGAAATTCGGTCAGACGATGTATTTAGTGCGCGCTAAAAACGATCTGATTTAACATTTGTGGACTGAAAATGGGTATTGTGGCACAGGTTACAAGACCGTTAACTGGCTGCGCCTGTCTCCCGTGCCAATTTTGAATAAATGTATGCAAAAGGCTTGATGGCAGGCTTTAAATATATAAGAATTGGCAAATAACCTCGCAAAAAAAAAACGAAGATCATGTGACATCATACTTCTGGATTAGGTCCTGAGAAGAGAATCGTAATATGTAACAAAGCATTCTACCGCGCAAATTATTTCGAAATGTTGAAAGATATGCGTTAGATAGTGCGTTTTGTTGAAACTTCCCGTTCATAGACTGAGAGCTCTTTTATGTTTCAACTAACATTTGAGCAATGGCATCAGCCGATAAATTGGATTTTATTTCACAGTATGCATTAATGGACTGCCTACCTCAAAACAAGCACCAACGGATGAATGATCGCCAGAAAATATAGAAAATTGTTGGTTTGAAGGAAACTACTTTAAATTTGGAAGTGGACCGCAGTCAGTTAATGAATATGCTAATCTCGTCTGCAAATCATAGAGCTGGCAACTGGGAAGAAGTGAAATTCTTTGAGCTCAACGAGCCCTTGACTTGCAACGCTCAAATACTTTGTCCAACAAAATGAAAAATTACCCAGAATAGTAATTCGAATCAGATACACTGGGGTGTATTTGACGCCATCGAAATTTTCACCAAAAAATCGACAGTGTATAGAAAGGATCTTTTAGCTTTTTCCTTGTTCATCTTCCAACAGCATATCGGCCCTGTATAACCTACCCACGACTTCTGTACACTCAATTCAACTAGCAGCGGATCACAAATGTCTTTGGGATGTCCTCAGTCTCTTAACGTAACAAATTCAATTTCAAACCGAGAAACTGGCATAGGAATGGTCTTACCGTCTCCGGTCGACATGGAACTGTTTCTCCATTTGTGTATCAACCTAAGAGGAGTGTTTGCGGAAGATGCTTAGCAAATACTCACTCGTCATATGTTGCAGCAACTAAATCCAGTTGATTAACTTTGTTATTTTATCACTCGAAAAATCAACATTAACCTTTGCGGTTAACGTGATCATTTCATTCCCACTAGGAGATGAGTGGTTAGCAAGTGAACACATCAACTAAAACTTGTATACGTTTTTCGCTGTGTTCTTTAAACGGTCAGGAGCTGTCAAAGAAGCTTTCAAAATGAGATCAATTCTGGGGCAGTCAGTCAGCTGTGGAGATAATATAATTCGTGATGAGAATAAGGTTGTAGCTGGTGGCTTGATCTGGAACTTGCGTGGAGCGTGGAACTTGAGGCTCTTTGGTGTTTAATCTATTATTGCATTCCTGGTCGCAGGGACATAACTGGCACTAAGGTTGGTGATGAACTTGCCAGAATGGGTTTAGAAGCTTTCTGAACACTGACCACTTTCTGACTTATAGCAGAATGCGAAGGACAACTGCAAATTGCCCGGACACAGTGCAGAAACCCACTAGGCCTTTTTTTTTGTTTCCGTTGACCTACACCCCTTGGAGTCATGGCAAACAACACTGCAAATTGAAGAGTTCTATTGTGTCGAAGGGATGGAGTTAATTCAGAAGACATACTGCTGCCCTTATGAAAGATAGAATGTCTTTTGTTCTATTTAGTTCCACTGAAGTGAGTATATATACCAGTGTAGTGCCGGACATCCACATAAAATGTATCATCCTTGTACAGAGGCACAGATTAATTTAGTTGAGGTGATAATTCAGGTCGCCAATGAGTATGAAAGATCGTTAGCATATATACGAAGTTTGTTTTCTCATTCGTTAATCAGCATTGTAGCTGGTGTCTAATTGACACCACAATACGGTTCTGGACCTATGAACCCAGATTCCGAGCCAGTCTTGGCGAGCTAATCTGCAGACTCGGTTTCTGGAGTCCCCTTGTGCCCAGGGATTTCACAGTTTGCCAGTCCAGTCCAGGGTGGTTCAATTTTAAGGGTCGATGTTGATTTTGAATAAAACACAAATTATTTAAGAAATTATTGTCATTTCTTTTTATTATGATAATATTGGTATGGTTCAATTATGTATGGAACAAAATATCGGCCAAATGGCCGCCGCGACCTCTGCGGCAAACCTCCATCCGACGGTCCAAATTTTCGATGACGCTGAAGCATAATTGAGGTTATATGCCGTTAATGTGCCGAATTATCTCATCCTTTAGCTCTTGAATTGTTGCTGGCTTATCGACGCACACCTTTTCTTTCAAAGAAAAAAATTCAACGGTGTCAAATCACATGATCTTGGCGGCCAATTGACATCGCCACCACGTGAGATAACACGGCCATTGAATTTGTCGCGCAAAAGAGCCATTGTTTCGTTAGCTGTGTGGCAAGTGGCACCGTCCTGTTGAAACCACATATCGTCTACATTCATATCTTCCAATTCGGGCCATAAAAAGTTCGTTATCATTTCACGATAGCGAACACCATTCACAGTAACTGCCTGACCGGCCTCATTTTGGGAAAAATACGGGCCGATGATGCCGCCATCCCACAAACCGCACCAAACAGTCACTCTTTGTGGGTGCATTGGTTTTTCGACAATCACTCTTGGATTATCATTCGCCCAAATGCGGCAATTCTGCTTATTGACGAATCCACTGAGGTGAAAATGTGCCTCATCACTGAAGATGATTTTCTTCGAAAATTGATCGTCCACTGTTGCCATTTCTTGCCACCAATCTAACCATTGATGACGCTTGAAATGGTCAAGAGGCTTTAGTTCTTGAGTCAATTGCACCTTGTAAGCGTGTAAATGCAAGTCTTTATGCATAATGTTCATCAACGACGAGCGTGAGAGGTGCAATTGTTGGGCACGACGACGAGTTGAGGTGGACGGCTCTTCAGCCACACTATCGCGAATAGCAGCAATATTTTCTGCAGTACGAGCAGTACGAGCATGCACTGGTGTTTTCACATCTCCTACAGACCCGGTTTGCTCAAATTTTTGCACGATTTTTCCGATTGTACGCACATTTGGACGATTAAATTGACCGAAAAAATCACGAAGTGCACGATATGCATTTTGATTTGAACGCCCATTTTCATATCAAGCCTGAATAACTTTAGCGCGTTGCTCGATTGTGTATCTTCCATGGTTCAAATTGAGTTAGTCTGAAATTGAGAAATGTCAAATAAAATGCAAAAACTTGACGCTTAGATGTGGGTCACATTTAACATCGGCCCTTAAAAGTAACCACCCTTTATTTGAGTACGAATGGGTCAGAATTGCCTAAGCAATAACATAAAAATTGGACAAAATATGTTGCGATTGTGGTGACTATAGGATACTCATTACTACCTCACTTCTTACATGACAGAGACTAGGGTCGTGATAAAACCCTAGTCTCTGTCATGTAAGAAGTGAGGCTTTTGATGGTCGCTAACACTCTGGAAATAATTGGTAAATCGGTGTGCGCTTTATAGCGAGGTGTCCACGCGAACCTCAGTGAACTGCGGTTTCTTCCACTAACTTCAGTAGTCTGCATCTACGGATCTGTGATACCGAAAATTCCAATTTAATGCGCTTCAGATTTATCATTATGAATTACACGGCAATGCGTCGATTTTCGTTTTCCAAAGAAAAAATTAGGCCGAACTGAGGGGGTTTTTGCTTTAAAAACGAATGAAAATCACCAAAATGTTCAGAAATCACAACCATTGCAGACTCAGTTCCCAAGAGAAATTAAGTCCCAGTGTAGAGTTATAATATTTATTTAATCGTAAATTTGACGGCCATGTAGGATTGCTTGGCGTCTCATTGACTTGCCGTGCACTCAGTGCACTTAGTGGGTTTAGCAGCGGAAAACTATTTATTAACGTGACTTTCCTATACCGCCGCGCCGATTGCCTCCAAAACATCTTATGGCAGTGAACGTGAACTTAGTTTTAAAAGCAGTAAAGATCATCGAGCAAAGATTTAATTGACAACCGCGCACACATTTATGTGGCACTTCGTCAAAGTTATTAGTCAAGCACTTGTTTTGGGCATTCACTGTCATTCGCTTTAAATTCGCGGAGTTAATGCAAATAAACTAAATAATCATGGATATTCCATGGAAGCGTTTCGGTTGGCTTTCCGTAGCACATGCCACAACAGATTGGGGATATGTCCCAGATCATAAACGTTCCAAAGACGGTTAAGGTTATGACGTGCATTTTAATTTCGACCGAAGTTTAGTACACATCAAGTCGCATGTCACTGTCGTGTGTCAATGGATCGTACTCAAAACCACAGATTGCTCATTTTTGCCACCAGAATCTGACTAATGAAAGGGAATTTCTGGGAAAATAACCTTCTGCGTAGTTTTTTTTCCACCTTTCTTCCGATGGGAGTTTAATTCAGCAGACGAGCCAGCTTGAACCGAAATCATAAATTCCAAGAATTCCCCTCCGAACTGTCGGGGAAATTGAAAACAATGGCTTAGTTCTTGGAATTGCTGCTCTTGTGGTTTTTGGGTCGTGTCTCCGGGCTGGTCTATGTTTAGATTCAATATTTGGACGGTTTTGAATTACTTTTGCAGCTTTTTTGTTGAATAATTTTGGGGGGGAGGGGGGAAATATTGTTCTGAAAATGGAACATTGAGATGGAAGAATTTTGAGTTTTCGAACAGTGCCTTGTGGTTTTTGCTTTGAAGATATGAGCAAATATTTATTTTACTTCCGTATGTGTGGAAACATGTTCTAATAATATTTTGAGGAACCACTAGAAAGAATGAAGAGAATGCCCAATATCCCAATACTTTTGTCAGTAGTCAAACACATGCATGTTGTGAGGGTTTTTCTGGAATAAGCAAAAATAATCTCTGTGAGCGCTTTGTTGGCGTAGGTTTCTACCTGGCACAGGTGTTGACTTTAAGTTATTTATTCTAAGCACAGAATTACATAGTTGATTCGGGAATGATGATCTAAGCGAATGTACAAGTGCATGGGGCAATGCATATTCGATTTCAAAAATATTGGGTTCCGTACATTTTGTGTGTAGTACATTCATGTGCCAGGTAGTTGTTTACATTTGCTGCGAAATGTTTGTTCTTATTTTGGATATTTTGGATGTTTTCAGTTACTCGGATACTAACATTAGCCGGATATGAAAGTTTCTGTTCCGGTAGCTCTTCAATTTCTTGATGGATGGGGTTGAGCTCTGCCTATAGTTGGCTTGAATGCCCCTTGAAGAGTGCTTCTATTAATGATTCGGGTTGGTTCTCTCCTGGCTTCAGCTTCACTCTTCATTCTTTGGATATTGTTATTACATCCGATAGGTCCCGGAATAGATCCGCTAACTCTGCACAAGCAATAGTAGCTATAGTCTTCATACAGCTAGTCTAGCAAGATAAGCTCTATACACTCACTGTCCTTGTTCTTGGAATTGTATGTGATAATATTTGATTATTTCGATACTATGACGTTGCAGCAGTTCCTATAGCTCGTTGCTTGCCTTCCGCCAACATCCAGCAGGTTATCCTCAACTTTTTAATGATTTTTTTTTTGAAATAGAATCAAATCATGTCAAACTTGAGCAAATATTTTGTCATTTTGGACGCGATTCTCAATGTAATGCTCCCACTGTCATCGAAAACTGACACCTTGCATATGGAAAAGAGATGCCGTGAGTTGTAAGTCGACCGACCACCGAACACTCCGTCATTCCAAAATAAGACAAAATGGGAGGAGAAAACGACAGAATCTCAGGCATTAAATGGTGGTAATCCAAATACCATCCACTTGAGTTGAACAATGTACTCGGTCATCATTGCCTGTTTACACAACCGATGAGTTGATCGACAAATGTATGTATGTTGTCGAAACCGGTCATTTGACCGATAGTAGGAGACGTACAAAAATGTGTATAATCGGTAAGTTGATCGATCGCGGCAAATGAAGTAACAAACACGACTTGCTTCGTTCACTTACAGATCACAAGTGTTGTACTTTTATTCAAAATAAGTTTAGTGAGGAATTAAGTTGTTGGCTTGGATAGAAATGTCAGAAGGTCTGACTGTGGGTGGAAAGGTGGAAATGTGAAATCTTAAAAACATGAACATGAGTAAGCTTAAAACGTGGGAATGTGGGAACTTTAAAAATATAAACATGAGTAAACATAAAATCTATGTATGCTCCGCAAACATTGCCAGATTGCTTGCGTAGGCCTAGGACTTTAAATATTCAGCAAATAATCAGCAAATGTCAGACATCAAGCCAAAGCTTTATGGTTCATTCCCGATAATTTGTTTACATGTTTGACAGGATGGCCAAAATTATCTGTTTACCACAAACCTGCATCTTTCCGTAATAAAATATTTTATTATGACTCATTGTCTGACGCCAGAAGATCATTAGCTGCGACATAAACTGCACCAAATATTACATCTTCGGAGGGATATTCGTTTAGATGTTCAACAGTTCAATTAATTTATTCAACAGAATTAATTTTGTATACATAAAAGTGTCGCCCGATCGCGGATCACACTATACAGGGGATAATCATTTTAACACTAAATTAATCTTGCAAAGTTATCGACCGAGATCGTTGTGCAAAATTAATTCCACTATCTATAGGCCCAAGGCAAGTGATTGTAGATGCAACAAAACTATTAAACGTCCTCAGTGTTGAATGAATTTGCACGACGCATTCCACCAAATGTTAAACAAATTTTGCTCCATCAGATTTTTGCTTCCTATTTTGATCCTAGGTTTCGTGATAAGTTCAATTCATCTTTGCGTGTCTAAAGTTACCACAGCCTAATCCGTTTCCTTACGCAAGGCTGCTTTTTATTCCAAAAATTTGAAAAAAAAAAGTGTGAAAAAATCAGAAAATCCGTCAGAAGCAATCCAGAACATTGCGGCGGATCTTAATATCCCCGAGAAATAGAGTCATAAAAGACTGAATACAGAATTTAGGTCTCAGTTACTTACTTATTAAGTTATTAATGATTTCTGCGACCCAAGAAGGATCTGAGCCTGCGACAAAGCCTTCCATCGTTGACCGTCTGTCGTACCTGGTCACTCTCTGCCATTAGGACCAAACTGACTTCAATCACTTCTCACAGTCGCAGATTCAATTCGTAGACCCTCCCACTTGGAGATTTCGGTGCCAATACGCCCGATGCGGCTGAGCTAAAGCAGTCCATGTATTTTTGCTTTCCTGACCACATCCACATCTTGGTATAGCTCGTAAAGTTCGCCCTTGTGTCTGCTCTTTCATTCACCTTCCTCGCATACAGGACCATATATCGAACGAAGAATTTTTCTTTCGAAGACACCAAGAATCAGCTCTGCTATCTTGCTTATCACCCAACTTTTGTCTCCTGGCTATAGCAGGATTGGGAAAACAAGAGTTTTATAAAGCATGATCTTGGTCCTTCGAGTTGTTTCGACAAAGAGTGTAATCAGCGGTTGCTCAGACTGCATCTGTTGAGTTCACGTTTTCTCGAAAGTAGGCAAACCCCCTTTTTTATGTGTGGCGCTTCAGTCCCTAGTGCACTCGTGTGACCTTTATAGTTTAAGAAGCTTTTTCTGGACAGTTATACTCTTTGAGCATTGTCAGTGACTCGAAAGAGTTTATCGCACTGGGATTCGAACCTAGATGCCGAGGTTCAAGTGCGTAGGAGTCGACGCGAAGACCCACAACGTTGGAAGTTGTATGATGTCTGTGACGGCCGTGGCGTCACAGACATCATACAAACTCCTTTACTGCCTCAAAACTGTCGCTGTTTGACGGAAAGATTCTTGCTCGATATCATGTATTTTGCTTTCACCTCATTGATCTTAACACCGGATAGTTTCGCTTTACGCTTCTTTAGTCAACGTAAGAGCTACCAAAACGCCATGTATTTTTTATCTGCGGATTTGTAGCTTAAATTTTTAGACCGAACCGAATAATGACCAAGTCCTCGGGGACGCTAATCAGCTTGGTCTAGGTAACTGCGACCAGCGTTCCTAGGACCGACGGCGATGAAAGTCAACTACAGGTCAGGATCAGCCCCTCCATGGGTCGTCGGCCAGAGGAGGAGAAAGTAAGCAAGTCTTCCGTTCTCATCAGAGGCATCACAGTCAATGGCCTGAACTAAAATGCCACTCCGGAACTTCGAAGTTTAAGTTCAAATATGACCCCCATGCCCCCTGCAAGTCGCTCATCTTTCCGGCTATAGCATGTTTGCGTTCGTAATTCCAATGAATTCTGCTGAAGTTTGTGAAAGTTATTCAGTGTAGCCTTCCGCCATAAATTTCAGTTCAGCTTCATTTCTGGGAAGCTGACAAATCCGAACTTACTCAACTTAACTGAACCCATTTATCCATGTTTAATTAAATATACCGTTAAGTGGGCATTTCGACTGAGCTCCTTTCCGCCGACGAAGGCGAAGAACAAAAATGAATGGATTCGTTCTGTTTTTTTTTTGTTGTTTTGTTGTCCCCTAGTAAGAAGCAAATATTTGTGGATGTTCTCATCCGATGAGAACCAATTCGATCGAGATGAATTTTTAATTTATTGCCAAGGAATTCCATTCAAAATAATTATTACATTGTTTACATACACACCCCGGTGCTCATTGTCTCTCTGAGAAAATGTCCTTCTGCTGGATACTGTTGTGCCGTTGTGTTGCAAAACAAAAAAAAAAAGATGTGGATACATTTCTCAAGCCAACAGAGCTCGCTTGTAACGAAACGAAATAATAATCGGGAAAATAAAATCAAAACGAAAAGCGGAAAAAAGAAGCAGAACGACCAAGTGGACGTTGGCGGCGGGAGGCGGTGGTTTTGAGAAAGACCAGAGAGAGAGAGAGAGAGAAACCATATCATCGAGATAAACAATATTGCTCAAAGGCATCGCAATATTATTATCCTATCTTCTGATATCGTAGTCGTCGTCGTCGTCAACGTTCCTCTAGCCATCTCCTGGTACAGCCCCACCCACTCGCTACAAATCCCCTTCGAGCTTCAGTCGAGCATCCTCTCCCATTCGGGTGGCAATCGGGATTATGTTGGGGGAAGATGAGAATCCTTGTGGTAGATCCTATGATTCTGGTTGTGTATGGCTGTCTGTCTGTCTGTGCGTATGCGTGTGCGTTTTTTTTTTCTCCGTTTTTATTATATCCTCCGGTTTGATTTTCGATTAGCGATAGAGACTGAGAGGTGTATACCGTCGTCGTATTCTGAAACTAGATCATAAAGCTTCCTTCATCACGCTACATAAAGCAGTTACTACTCTCACACTGCCGTCGTCGTCGACGACGTTGTCTTCTGTCTGCCTGAGGGTTATTCCACTGCGCGCATCCCCTCCGGTTGGCAGCGTTGGAAGACAATGAAATGTTGAAGGAAAACATCCCCTCGTACGTAGCATGCGACAGCGCCCAGGGAGGTGGCGAGGGAGCCAGAGATCTTTAGCCGAGCGACGAATAAATATAATTTCTTCCAGTCCATGCCCATCCTCAGCTCCACCCTCACAAGGGTTGTGGAAAACTATCAAAGTGGAAACTTAAACTGTTGGCATGAGAAGCAAATAAAAGCCAAGCCCCCGAAAAAAGTAGGGTCAATCCTCCATCCACCCGCAACAGACAAAGAGAGAGGGAGCAAGCAGAGGGCTGATTGTGAAAGGATGAGTTTTTATCCTTCATTGCATTGTCAGGATATGACCGAGAGACGTGCTGGACATTCCCAGCATTCCTCACCAATGGACTTCTCGCAGTCAGAAGTCACAAGCAGAAGCACGTCACTGACGACACTCGCATGCTTCGAGGAGTGTGTGCCTCAATTACTTATTGCCAGATGTGCCCGGCAACTCGGTGCGATGCGGATGTGTGTATCTTTTGTTAATGATCGCTTAAGGAGTGTAAGCTAAAATCAAGATACGACATAATGAGCAAAAGAGATCACCAAGCGGAGCTGAACAAATACAACCGCACGCAGTGCGGATGGGCGCACGCCACCGGAATGTGAAAGGATTCAGAATATGTGCCGGCGGGTGAAGTATTCATCCCTCGCTCACGAGAGGGGAAGCATGAGATTAGATAATCTGCTTTCATCTGAAGAGGAAATCATTTAGGCTTCCCTTTCGCTGGCGGTCTCGACGCCCAGGGGACACTCTCCTCCCCCAAATCCTGAGAGATAAGCACAGAGGAAAACATTCCTTACGCGTTCTAATTATTTCTTATTTTTTCCCCTTGCTGCTGTTGTTGGCTGAAGGAACTGGAGGTGATGTTCTTTAAAATGCTCCCTTGTAGATTAGCGCAGAAAAAATAATATTAAATAAAAGGAAAAGAAGCTCTGGGGGGAATTTATGCCCGATAAGGATTTCTCATATCTGCGTACCGCGCCGCGGTGGATCTGTGTGTATATGTGGCGGTTAGAAATTTGTTTGGTCATTAAGAGGTTTCTTCTCCTCCCTCTTCGCTCGAAATGAAATTGGTTTGCCATTAAGATGGGGAAAATATTATTGGCCATTGAAGGGGTGGGGTGGGTGTACGGTGGTTCGTTAATTGGAAAGATATCTCCTTCCTTCGATGTGCGGGTTGGGGAGAAGCTGCTTAGATGTGGTTCGATTTATATTTTTCCCTTAAGATTCAATCTTTATGTTAATTGGGCTTTTAAATGAGCAGCTGCGCGGGTACTGCTTGAATTAAATGATTATTACTTTTTCTCAAGTGCGGTGTCGTCCTGTTTGAACTGGAACGTTTGCAGTTAGAGGGAAAGATAAATACGAGACTTATCTGCGCAGACTTGATTACACCGAACTGCTGCTAGGCACGACTTTTAGATGATATTTGAGGAGGAACATGGTGGCTGACTGGATTAAAGTTTTCCCACGAGGGAAGGGGATCTGCACTCATAAAACGGAGGGTGCGGTAGATGTGCATCATTCGAGAGATCTCCCATTTCGTAATCATCGCAGTTCCAAGAAAAAAAAAACCTCATTTTTGTGGTAAAGTGAAATGTTGCTGCAGGGGATTTGCTTTTAGTTCGAAATTCCACCCGACCACTGGTTTGCAGCAAAACTCTGAAAAGTCAGTCTTTCAAATGAGGGAGTATGCTGTATTTGCCATTTTCCCAGTTTTAAGAACTCGACTTCCCTAGTGAAGAAGATACAAATGAAAAGCTCGTTCGCTGTGTACACAGCCAGTACTTTTTCAGAACGACATTGCCGCTGCATTCCACCACTCACTCTTCCCAGGCATATGTTTGAACTATGTCCCGAAATTCACGCTAGAAGTAACTTCGAAAGATAACACTATTTTCCTAGTCAATAAGTGTACAGTACAGAGTACATGAATATATTGGGTTTCCCACTTAAAAATGAGGAATTTACAAGAATTTATATTTGATGGCACAGCTTCATCGTATGACTTTTGATGTCACTGTGTACAAATTCTTATTTATTTTGTGCTCAAAACCAAGTCAGCATAAGTTACGGAAGAAAACAAGCAAATTGCGCGAATTCTTGGTTTTCTTTTACGGAGAACAAAAAGGTCAGCAATGAATGCTTTGAAGTCATTCGTTGGAAGCACTCTAGTTCTGGCTTCGACGCTAAAAAAGGGACCATTTTTACACAGAAGGCAAGGAAGACTCACTGAAAACTCTTGCCAAACACCGGAAGAGCTTGCAGAATCGTTGCGCTTGACACAATCATCAATATACATGCGCCTGACAGCATTTGGATTCGAACACTTGCCAGAAGTTGAAGTTTCACACCGTCGAATGTCGGGTGTTTTAAAATTAAAGAAAGATATGAATTTGCCGACATTTCTGCAGTAAATAGATGGTAACACTGAACAAAATAAAATAATTTGGCAGCTGGTTGGTTAAGGGGTAGTAAAAATGGAGCAGTGCCCGGTACAACAAAGTGTGTTCATTCAGGTCCAATCTGCGAACAACAATCTTTTGAAAATGGAAGCAGTGATTTTTACCCGCGATAAGATAACACAGGTCTTACTGCCGAAAATGTATGATATTGATGTGTCCAATATGTGGTTTCAACAAGACGGTGCCACATGCCGTACAGCCCGAGAAACGATTTAATTACTGCATGAGAATTTTTCGTGGTTTCAGAATCGGGTCACAAGACCGTGTGATTTACCACCATTAGTTGATGAGGTATTTGGAAGTCACACGTTTATGTGAATAAGCCCACAACCAACCGTGCATTCTTCTTCCTCTTCTTTTCCTTCTATGGCGCTACAGTCCGGTGGACATGGGGCTCAACCAACAAACGACTCCTGCCAGCGCGATCTTTTGCTAGCCTAGATCTCAAATTTCGGACGCCAAGTTGGTTTAGATCCTTCTCCACTTGGTTCCCCACCTTAGACGCGTCCTCTGTTGCGCAGGTTCAAAGTCGAAGACTGTTCAATGCAAACAGGAGCAAGGATCGCACGCAGAACTTTTCTCTCGGAAAGATCAAGGACTTTCTCATCCAATTTTGAGATTGATCACGTCTCTGCGCCATACAGAACGACGTCGGAGGTCGACATCTAGCAACCAGGCGAGTTTTTGCACTTAGTCCAACCACCTCGGCCTGGGTCTGAGAAGCGATCACCTACCTGATGGAATAGCATTCAAGGCTTGCCTCGGAAGTGGTGATGATGGGAACATTCGTGCCACGTAACCAAATCATTCGAAGATGCAGCTGCCGAGATGAGTTTTGTGTTACTGGCCATGACAGAATGAGAACGCAGGTCATCGCTCAGCAGCTGCATCTTCGTATTCACGATGTTATTCTTTCGGTCATTACCCAAATTTCATGACCATATGTGAGAGCAGGAACAGATACTGAGTTAGAACTCGCCAACTGATCTTTGACACCAAGCTCGGCGTTCCTAATTACAGATCTTTCGAGCTTCTTCAATATTGACCCTGCTTGGCCATCGCTCATGAGAAACACTCCGAGATACTTGCACTTCTCCACCTGCTTCAATTGTACTCCATTAACATGTAGAGTGCGTTGAATAGGCGTTCGAGAAATCAATCTCTGATTTGTCCACGCTAACCTCCATCCCATCATCAGCACATACGAAAACAAACCTATCGAGTGCGCGCTGGAGTTCCGTCTGCGAGGATGTGAGGATAACCGAGTCATCTGCAAAAAGAAGATGTCTTACTCCCGATGTGAAACATTTCTCGCCTCAGCTGAACTGCAACATCTAGCCCATAATGAAAAGGAGAGGTGACAAGACGCACTTTTGTCCAACACTCACTGTAGGAGGCTTTGATTTACCACCGGTTACCCGAATACAGCTGCTACAGTTTGTGTATAGAGATCGAATGGCTCACAAAAGAGGACCATCAATCCTATACCCCTGCAGAACACTCCAGAGTTTACCTTGAAGCACTCGGTACTTGGTATTTGTAGAGAGAAACTGTGGTCGGTTGTGCATTTGCTGGGACGAGGGCTGCACTATTCATCCTCCATCTTGGACCCGGCCGCTGTCTTAATGCAAATAATCTGATGGAAAAGAAAACAGAAGCTTAGCCCTGATTCCACCAATATCTGAGTTCGTCTTCAACAGTTTAAGCTCTCAATTTATGTAGAAAATGACAGAAAATATTATGTCATGAAGTAGTTTTTACACTCAATAGCACACACTCACTTCTGTCTGTAATTTTATGTCGACATGGAGAAATGGAATGCCAGCCAAATGCAGGATATTCAACAAAACTGAATAGTTTGGTCGTTTCCTGCGCTGTAAATCCATTCAAAATGACATCCTAAAATCAAATAGTTCGCATGATACTGCCCGACATGTCTTCTGTACTTCACGTCACTGAATCCTTTTCAAAAACGTTGTGCTGCAAAAACCTCAAAGCTCTGATCGTATCCTTAGTTTCACAACACCGCGCTACACCCATCGATAGGAGAACGAAATTTAGATGAATTCGACTGTATTCTGCTAACTTTACGAGGCAGTCGTTTATATGACCGAGCATCGAAGCGAATGAAATCCTGTTTGGTTTTTTCTAAAGACCCCACCCCCCACACAAAAACACACACATTCATGGAGTATCACAGTTTTTATGGGCGCCCCTTAACTTTTGATTTAAAATTTTATGATTTCGATTTTGATTGCAATTGGGGGTGTTCCGTTTGGATGGCCTCCAACAGATACAGAACGTATGTGTGTGCGCTTCGTGTATTAGGACAGGATATCCTAGAATCGAGCCATCGTTTCGTACATTTGTTCAAAAAACCCCACACTCAGTGCACTGCCTGACGGATACGCAACACACTCAATCTGTCTCTGTCACTCCTGGTGCTGACTTTCTACATCTGAAATGATAACTATTGTAATGAAATTTAATCCTGGAGCTCATGTGCGTGGTCGTGTGTGCATTTGTGATGTGATGGAAGAAAGGCTGTCCAAGGGGAGGGGGAGGGGTTTTCTGTAAAATCCTTCGAGTGTTAATTTTGACAACAATGATGCCATTTGGTTCCCAATGAGATGTGATAACGAGTCCTTGCTCAAAGGATATTCAGTAATTTCCAATTAACAGGATGTGTGATGGCAGAGTTGATGACGTTTTGAAAATTAATCAAAATTTCCATCACTGACATGATCGATATGCATGTACGGACGCAGATGGATGGCGGCGGCCTTTCAGAGTGAAATGGAATGGAATGGTAACCTCTTATTCGGCAGTGGGAGTGGGTAATGATATGTAATTCATGATGCCCCACTCTATGTCGCAAGGCAAGTCATTATTGGATTCAAATTGATGTCTGACGTGCAGTGTGCTTAATAAAGCGCTTGAATGCACACATTTCAAACTTGTCAGGAAAATAGTTTGCCTTCCTGTGTTGCAAAGTGGTTGAATAAATTATTGTGCTGTCTTATTGTGTTGCTCATTAAATTGGGGATGTGTGAGGGACTAGATTCTTTTTAATGCAATCTGTGACATGCGACCTGCTTAATTCAGTCGAAATAGCCTGCCATAGTGAAGTCAAGAGCTGGTAAGCAAGAGCTGTACTGTTTCACAAATGACAAAGATCGGTGTCGCTATTATTCTTGCTTTGCCATTGGGGGATAGTGCTTTAGCGATTATGCTTGTACGGCAGGTTGCAGTGAATGGACTGAGGCACCGAACTATGACTAATGTCACGGAAATTAATGACTGCAGAGCGTGTAATCTTCTAGGTGTACGAGCTCTCGAAACGGAGACTACAATTGGTCGCTGGAGATCGGGTAGTTTCTCACCTTTTCTCACATTCTATTCAATTGTAACAATTTTCAGATTTGTGTACTGCGATTTTGAAAAAATGACTGCCAGTCCTACGCTGCGGGTTTCAGCTTCAATCCCCGAATCGAGCAACTGTCATAATTTCCGGCTTCACCTATTTCTAATCGCTGACTATGCTCAAAGTATTTTTCTGTTTAGAAAAACCTCTTCGAACTTCGCCGTTCGAAGTCGACATAAAACGGTAGGTCCCGTCCTCTCGTGATAGAACAATAGAACGCACAGCACGAGTAGTTGATGCAGAATCTATACCCCGGTCCACTTCAGACGTAGCACAGACCAAAAAGAAATCAAGAATGAAATACACTTTGGCTCAAAGCAAATATGTAGTCCTCATCATTGCTGAGCTTATTTCATTGATAGAGACTACATGGAGCAAGCTAATAACCACTCGAATTCTTGACGTTTGAAGGCACTCGTAGGGACCTTTAGGATGAAGAATGTTTTGCAAGGAGCTGTAGGTCACAATGGTCGTTTATTGCTTTTAATTCTGATAAACCACAACTGGTATCGATGAATGGGATCTGTGACCTTAACTTAAGACTTAAGAATATACCTTGCAGATAGACGTTTGCTCATACTACCATTTGAGTTCGAACTTCTTGATCAACCAACCGCCAAGAGAGGTGTAAGTCGCTCATGACTAATGTGTAACCACAGCACAGGGAAAGAAGCAATTTCAATTGATATGGGGGTCATGGTCATCACAATCTCCTGCTTGACACTTTCAAACGCATATGATATGAATATCTGGATCTGGATCGTCTATTACTTTATCTGGACCGAGTATAATGTCTCCTATGAAGTGAAAAAAAAGTAAATGGTGGTGCTATCTACAAATGAAACATTGGTCGATAATAGTTAGTAGAACATGTACTTCTGAGGCGGTGGAGCTCTTCGGACTAACTTCGATCAGAGCGTACGAGCTAAAATCCCTTGGTTCTATTGACTGAAAACAAACAGTGGTACACATCAAGCGACAGTTACATCTAGTGGACAGGGAAAACTAGAAATCTCGTCGGGGACACGGTAACACTAATACTAAAGGGTGTTTTTTTTTAAGTATAGAACTTTAAGTTCGCAACACTATTTTAACAGGAGTGAATTACTTTTAGGTTGGCTTGGCATTTAAACATGAATAGACTGATGCCTGAACATTCTTCCAAATTTTGCAAATTTATTTTGAAAATCATGGTTCTGGCTCATTTTTCGCATGCTCACTTTTGGTTGAATGGATACGTCAATAAACAAAACTGCCGCATTGGGAGTGATGATAATCCTCAAGTGTATGTTGAGATACCGTTCTATTCACTAAAACTGACTGTTTGGTGTGCATTATGGGTTGGTGGAATAATTGGTCTGTCCTTTTGTGAAAACGATACTGACCAGAACGTTACAGTCAGGTTGGTGAACTAATTGGTCCGTACTTCTTTAAAAACGATGCTGTCCAGAACGTTGCAGTCAATGGTAACCGCTATGGTTTCAACAAGACTGCGCAACATGTCCCACAGCTCGTGCCCCAATTGATTTATTAAAGGAAACGTTTGCTGACTGCATAGTTTCACGTTATGGACCCGTGAATTGGCCTCCAAGATCGTGCGATTTAACGCCGGTAGACTATTTTCTGGGGGAATATGTGAAGTCGGTAGTCTACGCCGATAAGACCGAAACGATTGACCTCTTGGAGGACAACATTCGCTGCGTTATTGGCGATATGCCACCACAAATGTTGGAAAACGTCATCGAAAGTTGGACCTCCAGATTAGACTACGTCCGAGCCAGCCATGGCGGTCATATGCCAGAAAAAAAAATCATCTTTGTTTTATTTCATTTCGAAGGTCTATACCTCTAAAAAAAACCCATCACAAGCCTTTGAACGGAATCCAATGAATTTAGGCAATCTGAGTGATAATGGCTCGTATTACGTACATCTGGAGTAGGTACATGTGGAGAGAGCCTTGTGAATAAGCTCATTATTGAACCCCGATGATGATGACTTGGTTTATCCAAGTACATAGGTAGGGGATCATGGCTATTTCTGTGACGTCAGATGACTGCATTTTGGCTAAGTGTAAATAAAAGCAACTTCTATTGTTTAACTCAGAAATTCAGACTGAATAGTAAAGTTTCATAAGGAACTACACTGTCATAGCTTAATTTGCTGAGGTAGCAGCTTAGGTACAAGCGGTTGACTGTGAGGAGTAGTCACACTTAAGTCAACTATATGGCCGTTGTGCAACCAAGCAAGGTTTGCAATGAATGTGCTTACTGGCTGATATGGGTAATATGTCCAAGACGTGAAGCTCCATTTTAAGTTTCAAGATCACTGGGATGTTCTCCTCATCCTCGTTATCTCTGCAGAAGCCGTTGCTTTCCAAATGTATTCAGCTTAAGAAAGCAGAGAAATATGTTGAATATAATACGTCCTAAAGGGTGGGGGATTTCTTGTGGATTGCGGATTGCCCACATGTCTTAGGCCACGTACATATCAAGGCCAACATTGAGAAGTTTATTCTGTATTATATCCCTGAGCGCGCAGAGAAATTACTTAGACGCCATTAAGGCTGCATCATCCTCATGGCCAACCCAGCCCCCTCTAGAGTTACCAGCAGTTCATTCACCGCACTGCTCAAGAGAAGAGGAGAGAGTATTCCATCTTGCGGTGTTCCTCTATTAGATGCTCTGTGGATCTCTGCGTCATCATGCTTGAAGGATATTCCTCTCCTTGTCAGCAGTTACTGGATAAAAGGCCCGAGGAACGTTTCCTTCTCGTGGGTGCTAAGCGCATCCTTTGGTTCGATGTTGTTTAACGCTCTCTCAATGTTTAGGGATTCCGTATCCAAGGGTAGCCAAAATGCATCTGAACGATGCATAAAAATCTATTCTTGAAAAATACACCTACACCATTAAAATCAAAAGGAAGGTTCAACAGAATGGTGCGCCTGCGCTTCATATCAGTGACAGTGTATATGTAACGCAAAAAATGTCGTCTAATGAAACAGACGTGTTTCATGATTGAAAGGAAAAAAACCAACAGTCTACTTCTAGAGCAAAATAAATAGAATTCAAATTCAGTGAATGCTGAACGAGGACGCCCTCCAATCAGGCCTAATGACAGGCACTCGGGGACGGAAATTCGGATAAAATTTTGCCACATTAAGCATGCAACAAAGGTGCGCCTCCCCAAAAGACATCGTCAACAACAATCAACCTCGCACCCAAGGATGACAAAGTACTTAAAATTTAAATGACAACGAACCCGATAATCCCATCTCTTACCTCACAAACTTCGACAAGACTCTGATTGATTGCCGCACTGGCCCCCGTCGCGTCACTCGGCATCTGATTACCCACGCCGTCGTCTGCTTGTGTAATTTATTAATCATCCTCCCGCTTGCCGTGGCCAACAGAGCGGCTCACTTCAAATGAGGATCAATAAAAACTTTCCCAATTAAAAAGGATCTCATTCCCCCCAACAGCCTTTTGAACCTGTTGCCACCTTGGGCTGTGGCGACACACCTAGTTACTGTCGGCATTCCGGGTGGGTGGCATTACACGCGCCCACTCGCAGTCCGTGCCGCGCTCGTAAAAAAGTCAATAATCGAGTTACCATAGAAATTGGCCACAGACGGGGGGGAAGTCGCGAGGGGGGCCCGAAATGAGATTTCCATTTCGGCAACATCCATAAACAAATTATTATTAACTTCGAACAATAAAAGGACACCATTTCGCCCCCGGCCCGCTGCCAAGGCTCCACTTCGAGTTGCAATTAAAATTAAGTTTCTCACTCGCGGAGCTGTCTCTGAGGAAAGTTCGTTCAAAGGACTCTCAGAACTCGCGTCCACAGATAGACGACAACTAATTAAAGTCCAAATCACGGATACCTCGTGGCGCAAATAAGTTTCTGCTGAATCCACGTTAGTGCTGCGCGCTATCGTCCCTTTTGGGATTCGTCTTGTCGTCGTTCCGCGAGGGAAAGCATCTTAGCGCAACTATCGCAACGACAGCTCTTTGGCGGGTACACTAATTGTTTCCTTAATCCTTTTTCCGGCACAGTTGCGATACCGAAACCGTCGTCAGGAGAGCCTGGCCGAATGCCTCACACTGGGTACGTGCTCGCAGCAAATTAAGCAAAGTCGTCAACAGCGTCTGAACGCGCTGAATTCTGAATGCTGAGCTATAATTCAATTTATTTTCATTTTTTTTTCTTACTTTTCATTCTTTTGCTCCTTTTTGTGTCCTTTTGCGCTTTGCCCGTCAGGCTTGGGTGCGCTTTTCACGCCCGTGTCCGCCTGTGCTAAGTCGGTTGCCCATTCCACGTCCACGAGGAGCTATGAGGCGAGAAAAAGCAGAAAAGATGTAAAAACCGAAGAAAAAAGAAATACGAGAAGGAACAATAATTTACGAGCGATTTTTAATTTTTTGCGGCCATGTCCTTGGTCCATGGCGGAGGTCCGTGCTGAAATCCGAAACTCTTCCCGTTCCGTTTCATCCTCTTCGAATGTGGCACAGGCGGGCAATCGATTGCGAAACCCTCCAGTAAATGATATTTCTGTTCGCACAACAGTCTCCTCCGGCTGTGCCTCCTGCCACGAGGCACCCTGTGTGCCAGACAGGGTATGCAGAGAGGAAAAGGATCCCAATCGCATGGCAAGTCGATTACGTAATGTGCCTCTGAGTTTTGAACGTTTCTGTTTTTTTACGGATTTCGTCAGCAGTCAGTAGCCTGCGTCCTGTTCCAGATCTGTCCTCCTCACCGCGCCGCGCTGATGTCGGGTGGAAACGGTTGATTTAACTGTATTATTGGACAATTTGGTTATGGACGAAAATATGATGAGAGCGGATTTTCCGCTCGAATTAACCATTTTCGGGTCTGTTTCTTTTTTCTCTTCCCCTTTATTCCTCGAGGAGATTCAATGGATGAGTGGCTATTGTGTGTGCCCGGAGATAGGTCTATTGTGTGGCGTTGCTAAGAGATTATGTGCGGCTGGCGATGGGCGTTATTTTGTGCTCCTCTTCAGAATCCTTTCGATGAGTTAATTGGTCAAAGGATGAGCCTTTTGATGGCTGACTTTTGGAGGCGATTTGCTTGTTAATTGGTCAAGAGAGTGAAATGCGAGCATTTCAATCGGAAGTTTTTGGTTCTCACAGTTGAATTACAACTGTTGTCATTGCAATGGGTGATGTGACCACTAATGGAGATGTTAAAGTCTAACACAGGTCAGCTTCCGCTGTTAAGTGGCACATTGAGCAAGTACACGACTTGGAGGCATTTCATCCTTTGATAAAATATGGGCGCGCATCGTCAAGAACGAAAAATTAAATCCTGAATGGGAACATGCTCATTGGTTTCATTATTTCTATCGGGACTACATCGTTAGTGAGTCTAAGGCCCTCCCTTATATCTGAAGAGCTAAAAATATTAATTCTAGAGAGATGCAAAAGCGCTTACGCAGAGCATCTGGACCGGAAGCCCCAAAGAAAAAACGCTTTGACGCATGCGTAGGCATGGTACAGACTACTACTTTTTTATTTTAGGATCCGTGATGCGTTGCTTTTGGTGAAACGGAATTAAGAAAATTGAAGTCAAATTTAGATTGTTTCGGTCGGCGGAACTTATAGGATGTTTTACTTAGGCGCTAGCTCGAAAACAGGATGGAGAAAGCTTCATAAGTTCAGACTCAGACCCGCCATCGGTCTCCTCCCTCGGCAAGACTGAGATAATCCGAAACTTAGGTGACCCAAGGTGACTTGCGTCTTTGTTTCTTACAGGCATTACAATTCATCAAATGGTACAAGTCGCACTTACTTAATGAAGTCGAATATTCACTCCCATGCATTGACGGAACAGAGATGAAAATTGCCCGACAAAACCCCGACTCGACGTCGAGTGACTTGGTGTTTTTAGATTTTATTCTACTCTTTGGACGATGACTATCAGCAGAACCTGAGTCTTAACAAACAACCTTCTCCATCTGGCACGATCTATAGCAAGCTGCCCCCAAACTAAGCTGTCCAAGTTAGCCAAGGTCCCCTCCACTTGTGGGCGCCACCAGATTCGCTAGCCTCCTCTATTAAGTTGCCCTACTATACATCGGTGTTATCAATGAGTTATCCGTGGCCCAGCTAGCTTAAGTGTTGGATCCATAGATGTCTGGCTGTGGCTAGGCTCATGTGGCTAAAGAGTTCGTGGTTGAATTTCATTCTCCAAATGCCAACAATGCAAACTGGACCAAATATTAAAGCCTTTCTTATAGGCTTTTGAAATAATGCCTGTGTCTCCGACATAATTCAGGACACGCATCATCAAAGTTCCTACTCCTCAATTGCCGCTAGAGCCCAAAGGGTTAGCAAGAGGTATTTTGTAATTAATCTCATTTCGTTCAAACTGTTTACTTAGGAGCCAAGGCAGACGAATTGCTTGAATACCTCAAAAGAACATCTGCCTATGGTGACGTTGTGGCCAAGTCGTAGGTGGTGTGTGTGTCTTTCCTTGAAGACAGCATATACTTCGATGTTCTCTTATTCACCGCTCAGCCCATTTTGGCCGCCTCCGAGTCAAAGTCAGCAAGCTAATAGCACACGTCTCGCAGACATTTTACTCAATCGATTAATAAGTTCGTGGCTGTTGTCTGAGCAGCACAACGCGGTAGTTCAGCTCATGTAGCTGGTTCGTGGATCAACAGGACCGCTCATTGTAGGCAAAACTTTTCGCCCGAATTTGACGAGGATGTGCTCATTTGCTTTTGATATTGTTTCGAAAAGTGTTTCGGTATGTCTCTGAGCCGTTTATCATGTTCTGGTAGAAAGATGTTCATATAGTGCCCTCAACAACAGACGTCCCTACACTTGTTTACTGCATATTCGACCAAACGAAGTCGCTGACTACGGCGAAGTTATGGCTACACTTAGGCACGCATTGCGGCTCTGGTAATATGCATTCCTTCACCAAGACAGTGTATTCCTCGCTTATCCCCTCGTCTCATTTCAATGCCTCACTTTGTTGTTTGACCAATCAGTTCAATGGCATCCGGGTGTGCTTGAAGTCGTACTGCCTTTTTGAAGATCGTTTGTTGGTCTGTGAATTTTGGACGATATCCTCAAGTAGCATGTCACTTCTTTCACATCAGTCTTGGGTTCGATTTTTAAGCATTTCTTGATGGAGTAGCAAGACTTCTTCATCGTTATCCCGCACAGTCTGTTACCTTTTGCAGGAATATCAAAGCCATGACTGGTCATCTCTACCAAAGCTGTCATATGAGACTATATTCGGTTTGTTATTTTTTTCGATAAAAGTCTAAGAACTATCTATGAATTTGTTATTATTATTTTTTGTTTGGAATAAAAGTGTCAATGACATCTGAAATAATGCTTTTTTTGATTGGATCATGTAATGGACTTTTAACTACATGCCCGGGAAGATAATACGATATATTTTTCTAAGGCCCTTGAGATAATACTGTAGCAAAAACACACACCGCATGACCCACCGGTGGTACATGTGACCCTTCTGCAATAAAACTGCATGACCCACCGGTGGGTCATGTGGCAGCCAACGTGTTAAAATCGGCAAATAGGTATTTAGTGTCGTTACATACAGATGCCATCAATATTACCAATAGAAGATGGATGGAACTGGACACTTGCAGGTACTCGAGGCAATTATGGCCTTTAATTAATCACACTCCTAAGCCTCAATTGAAATATAATCAGTATGGTCGTAGAGTTCATCACAGGTCACTGTATCCTGGGCTCACATGCAAGAAGAATGGGCTCCCCTTACAAAGCCTACTGCAGGTGCTGTATGGATGAGGAAGAAGTAGAAACGTTACACTACATCGGCACCTGTCCTGCCCTTTGCAAGAACATGGAAAAGTACGCGAGGCGACTATCTATTTTGAAGACTAGAAGAAATGTCAAATATAAAAATTCAGAAAATAGCTAAATTCATCAGGAAAACAAACATGGCAATCCCTGAAGAAACCACTTGGATACCAGCAGGTACTTCTTATGTGTCAGTTAGTTCCCTTGACTTACTAGGTATGAGTGTATCAATCATCGGTTAGTGATAGCACAATAGAGTCAAACAGGATGTAAGTGGGTCATAACTCTTTCAGCTATGAGAAGCACTCTAACCTATTTAGTGTCGTCCGGTTGTTTTGAGTCCTTTCATATGACTTGCATCCTCTCCCGTTACACCACCTGCTCAGTTAAGGTTTAGATGGCTGGCTTCCAGAATGTTGCCACGCGGATCTGGTCGATCCTACTGGTTGACCCTTTTTCGTTATAAAAGCCTATTTATTGGTGAGGCCTGTGGCGATGTTCTGGTGGGGAGCATGCATCAGATCATTTGTAAAATTTGGGAAGACGAAAGCATGCCCGACGACTGGAATATCAGCTCCATATGTCCCATCCACAAAAAAGGCGATCTTGCCTCTTGCAATAACTATAGAGGTATATCCCTGCTCAACGTCGCCTACAAGATCCTGTCCAGCGTTCTGTGTGAACGTCTAAAGCCGTTTTGCACCGCACTAATCGGCACGTACGAGTCTACCAATTATAGACCAAATCTTCACACTAAGACAAATACTGGAGAAGACCAGTGAGTTTCAAATCGATACGCACCACCTTTTCATCGATTTCAAAGCCGCATACGACAGCATTCATCGCAAGGAGCTATTCGATGCGATGGCCGAATTCGGGATCCCGGGAAAACTGATCCGGTTGTGTCGCACCACGCTAGCACATACGCGATGCACAGTGCAGTTCGGCTAAAGGATTTCTGAGCCGTTTGAAACTTGCACTGGATTTCGGCAAGGAGATGCGCTGTCGTGTGACTTCTTCAATCTGGTACTAGAGAAGATAGTGCGGAGGGCAACTGTAAACACGGAAGGCACTATCTTCTACAAGTCGGTCCAACTGTTGGCGTACGCAGATGACATCGACATCGTAGCGCGTTCTCAACGTGCCGTAGTGGAGGCTTTTACGGCGATTGAAGAACAGGCGAAACGAACTGGTCTCAAGGTCAATGAGGACAAAACAAAATATATGCTGTCGACCAAGAAACGTTCTGTCACACACCACCTTGGACAAAATTTCACGATCGACAGCTACAATTTCGAGGTAGTGAAGGAGTTTGTTTACCTCGGGGCAAACGTGAACTCCACAAACGACATCACAGTGGAGATCCGTCGTAGAATCGCCCTTGGCAACCGGTGCTACTTCGGTTTGTCAAAACAACTGGGCTCAAAACTCCTGACTCGAAGGACCAAAATCATGCTCTACAAAACCCTTATTTTGCCAGTCCTGCTCTATGGTGCCGAAAGCTGGACACTAAGCAAAACTGCAGAGTTGATTCTTGGTACCTTCGAAAGAAAAGTTCTACGACGGGTATATGGTCCCGTCTGCGAGGAAGGCGATTGGAGGAGAAGACATAACCGCGAACTCTACGAGCTGTACCAGGATGTGGATGTAGTCCGGAAGGCAAAAATCCGTCGACTGCACTGGCTCGGCCACATCGAGCGCATGGACAACAATGCTCTAGCAAAGAGGGTCTTTGAATCAGAGCCTACTGGTTCGAGAAGGAGAGGAAGACCGAATCTCCGGTATAAAGACCAAGTAATCGCGGATGCAAGACAGCTTGGTCTTGATGACTGGAAGCAGCATGCCCAGGACCGTCAACCGTCAACGATGGAAGGCAGCAATTGCTCAGGCTCGGACCCTTCATGGGTCGCCGACTTGATAAGTAAGAGTGGGTGCTGGCATTACAGTGAACGTGCACAATATGTCCCGATGGTCAGTTTGTTCACATAGGATCTCAACACAGAATATTTCTCAGAATTCAACTCCAGACAAGATTTTCTCTCTACATGAAAACACAACTTCCTGGCAAGACTACGAGTACGCACTTGTAGGCTAAGAAATGTTCCATCTCGAACTTGTGGGACAATTCAGCAGAGGGTGATGCGTTTATGATGGGGTAAATCCAAGTAAAGTGAGCCTCAATCAACTTGAGATATGTCACTGCATTTATTTTACAAGAATTGTCCGGAGAACCTTGTTGATTTAAAATCCCACACTCCTGGGACACCTGCGACATCAACATCCAATATGAACTAGCTACGGACATGAACGAATAAACCTCCCACCGGACCAACCGGATAACCTAATCCAAGCAAGTGCTGACTGCCTCTGCAATTGATTAAATTCAAATCACAATATTCCAGAATTTCCAGCAATCCAACAAAGCAACCATCACATTTTTGTTCTTGTTCCTTTTGTAAAGTCATGGAATTAATTACAGCCGCTTTCAGTAATTCCCTCGACGTCCCTGCCTCCAGGGGAATGCGATTCCTAGTCTGGCACTAAGCTGAAAACTCTTCAAACGAGCATATTGTGTTTAGCACCACAGAAGGTAAGGATAATCATTTCATTTCGAAGTTCACCCTTTGACCATCAAAGCCACAGCAAAAGTGGGTCACCACTCGTAATCCGAACGGAAAAAAGGGATGCGTAGGTGCATCCTTATATCAGAGAATCCAATATCAACAAGTTACCCTCAACCATCTCCCTTCGTCGGGCTTCGACTTGTGTATGTAGTCGCTCATTCACTCACTTATCCTCAGAAAGTAGACTCACACTCAGACGCACTCTGAAGTTGATTTACAATAATTCTTTGATCCTGCATCAGGGGTATTGGAATTTTGTGATAATGGCAGGAGACCGAACCTCGAACGGCTGCCCGCCGCACATCATATCGAGTAACTGAGAGTGCCACTCCATTGAACAGAGATGCATCTATCCTTAGTTTCGTCTGCATAATGAATATCCTTCCATTTGTGCGCCTAGTTCTGCAGAAAATTCCTTTGAGCAATTTATTTCAAAGTCATATAGTTCCGCTGTGGCGTGCATTTTCTATAGACAAACACTGCTGCTGCTTGGTGGTGATGATGGGGGCTGCTATAGTCTCCTGCCGACACCGACACCGACGCACTGCACGACAGGAAGGAAAACCCAGAAACCCGGGAAAATTGGATAAGCTGAGCAAAGCTCTGCGGAGTTTTTCCAGAGAGAGACGATTTCTCTCACACGTAATGAATCGTTCTTTTTTTGTACTTTTCTTTTTGTTTTTGTTATCTTGTCAATGCCTGTAGCCTGTACCTGTGAATGCAAGATGAATGAATAAAGAGACTATTTCAGAAACGAGAACGCATGGGCTGCCTTGAATGCGAGGAGCAAGAAATTGAATCATTGGAAGCGATTTATGTGGATCAATGTGGTTCTGGCACGGGGGAGGGGTGGAGGGAGGGAGAATAACACGGCGTGCACACTATTTGAAGCGTTCTGAGTCAAAGTTAAAATGGAATGTGAGAACTAATTCAATTACGTGGTATCCTTTGAGCCTTTCGATTCGGGCATAGCATGGGGGTGAGTGCTTGGCAGTGGAATCACTGAGTCAATATTTTAGCTTGCAGATCTTGCAAGGATTAAGGAAGCATAGAGTGGGTGGGAAGTCCATCGTCAGGATCAGGTGATTGAAAAGAGTCGAAGTTTCTTTTCGTGGTGCAGTCCGTTCGTGGGGTCTTTGCTTGACAGAGAGAGCTTGCGTTTTGTCTGTGATCCCATGTTTAACATGGAGATGGACATGGCGTTGATCTGAATTAGAAATGGTGTATTTTTTGTGGAGGCGATGTGTACAGATTCTGACGTTCGGTGCTCTTCTGCAACTGTTAGCATATAACTGATAAGGGCTTGGGATTAGGTGACGTTTGTAGGTAGATAGTTAGGCAAGAATGGCTGTTCATTGTGATGTCGCCGAACTAGAGATCAGTTCACCAATTTTCTCGACAAGGATCAAGTTTACCTAGTCTTACTGAAAGATTTCAATTCGACTACGCTGCCATCGATTAGGGTGCCTTTTAAGCTGACGCGTCTCTTGTCGTGGTTTAAGTCCAATGTGGCATGCGAAAAGAACATTCATCATTATCAATATGGTGCAAGCTTCCATAATTTTGCAAGATTCCGTCGCACTCTACTAGAACCCCTCTGTCTCTTAACGCAATGGCGAAGCTTGACACGCCCATCCTTTTTCATAAGCTGCAGTGTCTTCACTTTATATCAGAGGAGAACTTCGGAACATCACTCGATACAATGCAAAGGTACAGGCACGCCCTTAGCAGATGTGCCACAGTAATAATACGGAGGCTGGCACAACAGCTCGAGTTGGACTATGGCCTTGCTTCTGGAGCACAGCGCTGTGGGTGCTGCTATTCTCTGAGGATCTGCAGTTTCATGATGACTTCGAAAGGCGAACTTGGTAGTTGAAAATGTAACACAATGTATTCTTGACTCTGGACCACAGTGGACACCAAGATACAGCAGCCACCTCTTGTGTGCACTGCCAGTAGCTTTGTGTAGCTTTTACATCTTCAGTCGGAGGACAGACCTAACAACCAAACAAATCTGATCGATACTCAACAGAGTTCGACAGGGCACTGTGCGAACAAAAACAGACCAATGGGATAAGACGCTCCCATATCGACTTCTGCTGAAGCTTTAACTATTGCCGACCTCTTTTGAGGAACGCACGCGGTTTTGACCTAAGAGGAAGATATTAACACCAGCCAAGGTGAACGCATCATCAAGAGCTTAGAATAGTTCAACGGGTAAGAGATCATCCCATCCGCATGGTATCACCATGGCCAACTGAATATTCTGTATTTTCATGCAGTCCATCACTAGCACCTAAGCTAACTTAATACAAACATGCAGAGAATCGTATCATCGATGCCTTTAGCGAAAAATTCCGGAGGACACATTCCTACAAGAGCTCGTTGGCAGCCTTGTCAATTGAGTCTCAAGGCTAGCTCAAGTCGCACAAAAAGGAAGTGAAAGGACGATAAACTTAAACTGCGGGTACAATTATATGAATTTAATGATACAATGTTGAAAGAAACGGTAATTAAGGAAATTTATATCCCCATTACATGTGATTCCAATGTCAGGTAAACAATAGACTAAGGGTAGAGGCTCGTTCCATTGTCTCAGAATACCAATTTTTGATCTACATAGACATAACTAAGCTAGACCACGGTGTAGGCTCAGCGGTCTTAACGGCGGACTTCAATACCTCGAACACTTACCGCCTCCCAGATCGCTCGAGTATCTTCCAGGTTGAAGTACTAGCGATCAGAGAAACGTGTAAACTCCTCAGCCGACAGCCAAGCAGCCATAAGGGCCATCTCCTCAGTATGCACAACCTCTAAAACGGTGCAACAATACAAGGTGGAACTCAAAAAGGCCAGTAGCATGTGTCATGTTACTCTCCTCTGGGCTCCAGGCCGCAGCAACATAGAGGGAAATGAGATTGCCGACTAACTGGCCAAGCAAGGAGCTTCCGGCAACGCCCCCACTGAGATGGTAGCCTGCTCACTTTCTCTGTGACTGTGCGGCACTAGGGGTTCGGTAAATCCTTCTTTAGTGACCTCTCCGAGATCGCTAACCGAGGCATATCTAACATAATCAAATTCCTAAACTCCACAGGCTGGATTTAGCTAACCCAAACAACCGCGGTCTACGGCGTGCAACTGCGCTACTTGTACCCGATTTGACACAAATCGGATAGCCACTTAAATCAACCAACCAACCACCAGAGGCTCGTTGTAAAGGTAGTATGTTTGGAAAGCATTACTGTGAAATAGTAATGGACTGGCGCTTACCAATGTTTAGTCGCACCAAATACCGAATGAATCGAGGTCGTTTTGGATTGCAAGCGAGTCAGTCGAGATGAATGGTTTTGCCTACTTTTATATCATCTGCGATGATAGATAGAATGAAGCCTATTATGATATTGTCGACATAGAGTTTGGTTAAAACAAACTTCAGAGCACCAAGGTAATTGCCCTGCAGATCGCCCGATAAGACAATAATGGTGTCTTAATGTACTGATGATTCGCAAGGTGCGATTTAAGCCATGCGTCATGCGATGATATGGCGCGGGAAACCAAGGGCATTTAGGAAGCTGATTTTGTCAAAGGCTTTGCTAAAGTCTGTAGAAACAATAACCACTTCATTGTCCTGCCCACTGTTGAAAGGGCTTGAAAAATTAATTCTGTATAAGTTTGTTGTGGTAGATCTGCCTTGAAGGAAACCGTGCAATAGAGACACAATGAGCAATAGAGACACAATGAGTAGTGCGCAATTGATTCGATGAGGTTTGAAGTGGAAGATAGCTTAGCTATCGGTCTATAATTAAAAATATCATCCTTTGTGCCTTTTGTTGTGTGTGGAGAAGATGAAGGTGGTTTTCCATGATAAGTGGAACGTAGCTTGACGAAGCGAGTGTAGAAAACTGTTAGAAACATAGTTGGTGCATTTCATTTAGGGAATACAGCTGGTATGCCAGATTAGACCCGCGTAGACAAACTATTACTCCATCTCCATCTGTTTGAATTGTTCCCCAATCGGTACCATACAAGGACATCATTGAATTGCTTGCAAAGAACTCTATTTCGGACTGATTCCAAATGGCCATAAGACGTAGGGAGGTAGTGGCATTAATGCACTTAAGTCAAAGTATACCCATTGTACCGCTACGAGGGTGTTCCAATGAAAGGTTCTCCGTGCTTTATGACAGCCAGCCGATTTTCTCAACAAATTTGACTAGAGCGTTGACTGGTATCTTGCTGAGGTCGTTTAGACTGTCGAAGAAGTAGGAGCCTGTGGTGGCTTTGGGTTGGGTGTTTGCCTCCCATTCTTCGTCTACGCAGCTTCTGCAGAATTCGTTGCAGAATAAGCCGAGTCTTTCTGATCTTTTGGGACCGAGGTTTAGGACCATAAGACGAAGCTTCTTGAAAGAAATATGAACTTTAAAATGAGAAAATGTTCCTCCAGAATCATTCACAGAACCGTGTACAACGTGACGAACGTTGATTCAAGCGACAATTAAAATTACGCCAACTTCCACAGAGTTCGCTAAAATCAAATTCCATCAAATTTAGTAAACTTTGTCGCTGATGCGTCTATTTGTGTCAATAAGTGAAGAACTGTTCAACACTGTCGCATGGGGTGGTTTAAGGGAAAACCAGCGTCTGTGATTCAACCGCATTCAGGTCCTATTATTCAACCGAAACAAGAAAAAAAGAAGAAAATAACTGTTATAACAAGCATCCAAGGCGAACGTACGTCATTACAATACTTACTTCACTCTCAGTTCTTTGTTCATCACTCTGCTCCTTGTAATGGTGTAGCGTGCGTAGCTGTTTGGCTGCCTGACTGCGAGCCTATCCTGACGAATGATTCCGAGACATAATTCTTCCATAAAGCAAATGTCGTTTTCACTTTGGGTTGTCGCTGTACCTCTAAGGGATCCGGCAATTGAATCCAACAATGGCTGACGCTCGTACACTTTGGCTTTTATAAATTGTGACGCCTACCTCTCTTTCTTTCTCTCTCTCTCTCGCTCTCTCTCTCCCTCTCTGACTGAGTGAAGTGCGCTTTTGATGTTTTTTGTGCTGTGTGCTCTCAATTCTTTATTATTTCTTTTTTTCATTTCACATTTTCTACATTTATGTACAAATGCTGGGGGCTTAAGTTTGGGAGGCAAAGTGCTTGAATTTGAGAACGATTGGGTGGTGGTGGGGATGGGGTGAATCCTCCGCATTGTGTGCGCCTATTTTTGAGGACGCTTTCCCCGGAAAAAGGGGAGAACTGCTGCTGAGGAATTCTTATGAGAATCAATAAGAAGGAAATAATTTCAGTTATCTCAATTAGAATTGAAATTTGACATTCATGAGGCGGAAGTAGCAGGAAGTTCTAGGTATCCTGCGGAACGGTTGTAGTGGGGTGGTGCTATGGGGTTACACTTGGGTATGGATGGATGTTTTATTCGACTTGACATGGTAATGGTTTCGAAATGTCAAATGAAACTCTTATTTCGAGAGATTACAGTGAAGTGATGCCGGGGAATGGTTGAGGAAATGGTTTAACTTTGAGCCACCAATTTGGATGTTTTATGATTTTGCGGAAGCAACCATTTTCCCCCTCTGGACCCTTGTCGAGGGTTTGTTGACATTCCTACAGAAGGGGGGAGGGGGATGTAAAAGAGGAATTTGATTGGCTCAAAACTTTTGCACACATAATTCGACGGAATTCACTGGTTGCGATAGGGTTTTTTGGTTTATATTTTATTGCCAACGCGGTGTAACCGCGACGGAAGATGAGTGCGTGTGACGCACATATAGCAATTAGTTCGAAACCGTTTACCCTTGATTTTTAACCAGTTTTTATTTCCGGGCAATGGGTTCTAGATGATGTTTTTTGCTGTGACCTTGAAATGTGTAGCTTTTATTCCTTAGTCGGGCGAAAGTAAAGTTCCTCTGTTTGGTGGAACTAATTCACGTCAGTTCGTTCGTTGCCGCCCAACACAGAATATTTGTCACAATACATCCAGAAAAACAGGGTGGAGCTAAAGTTATCGTTTGGGCATACGATTTGGTCCCATTGAGTTGTTCCCGTATTTTGGATTGATGCTTCAATTCGAACTCGATTGACTTATGCCGAATTGAAAAAGTCAATTTTTGTCGGCAGAAAGGAACTCAGGTTCTGAGATGGTCACCACCGTCCTCTAGTCTGAATTTAATACAAAATTTGTGTTGTGATATGAACAAAATATGTAGGCGAGGCATAAGCATCCGCATTGCGGAGTATCGAGTGGCCTGGAGATATCTCAAGCGTGTTTTGCCCCTGCGGTCTCTTCATGGGGACTACCGAAGATGATGTATCAAGTGACGTCGAAGAATTGAAATGTTAATTCATTATAAGCTAAAGAAGTATCAAGAAGAAAGAAGGAGTCTAAATGATCGCAGTGTGGCAATATCTTAATTATCTGATTGCTTATCTAACAGGGTAGTGGATCCTGTCTTTACATTTTTTTGGAAATGTAAAGACAGACTTGATATTTCAAAGGCAGATAATAGAGTTTAGCAGCAACTTTTAAAAATGCTTGAATTTCGTCTTATTGAGAAACACAGAGCTTTTTATTGTCGTTAAAGCGAAACTTATTTCCCTGTTAGGAGCAGGCAAACACTTCATCAGATTGTCGAATGGGTACACCAGATGTTGAAATGTCTAAAAAATGTTCACAAAAAAATGCATCAGTTTCTAAAATCCATTATAAATTGTTATCGCGATATTTAGGAATGTTTGAAACGGTTTCGGGCTAAATTCAGTTGCTGACAATTCTTCATTCACGATTATGTGGTGAGTTATTGTGGAACAATGCAAAAGCATTCAGCTGTAAACCCACACTGCATTTGTATAATTCATCAGCTAATGATATTCGCGAAAGTAATCCAGTGCCTTTGGACAGAACTCGGACAGAAAAAGTTAAGCGAACACAAATATGTGCTAATTAAATTTGCGTACACGGAGAACAAAAAACTTTGATTAGGTGCAACTGATGGGAAATTCCTTGTGTGAGAGTGCAGTGGATCCTAGAGGCCAGGAGTGGCGGTGGACAGCAGTTGGGGAGGAAACACAAAAGTAAAACAAAATCCCAACTTGAAACTATTCCTGATGAGACGCTGCAAAGTGATGAATTTGTTTGTGTGCATGTCAGGTTATTTGTTCAGCCATGACTGCTGACCTAATTGATGAAAGCTTTTAGAAAAATGCAGACATTGAGAGCACATTTGATTGCTTTAACCAGGCTTAAATTAGCTCAGAGGCCGTTAATCCGATTTGACTATGCATTTTAATATTGATGTAGAATTGAAGGATAGAATAAGCCGCAGCATACAAATGTACTTTATGACGCAGTTGGTTGAGTGCCTGCCACTGCTTAGAGACGTCCCCGGTTTGAATCTCAGTGGAAACAAAGTTAATACGCTTTTATTCAGTTGTCGATCAGTGGTAGTAGTCCTGACTATTGGCACCACAAGTGCATTGGCGATTTCGCTGACAGCCCTACCTACCTAGGTTGCTACTGGTTACTGCTCCAGGGAAGCATTAGAAATGCCTCCGACGGAAGTGATATAAGGACTTGGTCAATATGTCGTAGTGATCCCGAAATGGCCTAAGCGTTAGGCTTGGTGTCGTGAACTGAAGCTGAATCTTAATGCAGGGCTATGTTTGCTTTTATAATGATAAATTGTGAATTTAATCAAAAAAAAAAATAACGTTTGAAGTGTTCACATTAGCATCGCTGACGTGGCTTATTTTCACTGTCTAAATGATCAGAAACACGCTGTAGGCAAATAATAAACACACGCAGAATAAGAACCAATGCCATCCAGACATTAGGGAACGATGACCCTAAAACTGCGTCAGAAGCCGAATAAATAAAAAAGTTTAAAAACAAAACCAAAGTGCAAGTCCACGACGGAACCCGAATGAAATCTACCGCAAGAAAAAGTGTAACTGAAACACATAAAAAAACAAAGTAAAAAAAAACAAAAATGAATGTTGTCTCAACTGCAGGGTAACACATCTTTTGCAAAAACCGCCACCAAACGATTGAAGTACTTGCCCCAATCTCTCGTCGTCCTATAACTACCTTGGAAAATGGTTTTTTGGACGAGAGTATTTGTGTAGATAAGAACAAAGACGTCCATTGAGCTGTGACTTACATCTCCAAGGAGTACATCCACTAATCCACTTTTGGGAGCTACTTGTCTTTAATGAAGCGGATCAGACTTCTTACAAAAACATCGCAGAGGTCATCAATGTTGTTGGAGTAATAAACTGCTATCCCAATTCAGCTGTAGAGTAGATATAAATCATTTCTTATCTCCCCCTTCGCCAAATCAAATCTTGCAGATATTATTTGAAAAGAGTCTTTGTCTTTTCGATTTTAATATGTCAATCAAGTTACAGTTCATAAGCTCACATGAGGGAGAGAGAGGAAGATGCAGTCCACAAGTATAATCCATCATGGCCGATCAAGTAGGTAAATTTTTAACTTGTTCAGTTCACTTTGACAGTTCCATTCCCGAATGAATTTTGATGATGTGATGATGAAATCTGATGTTGTCGTAGTGCAGTATATTTCGGACGCAACGTACGTATACATCGGGCTGGGAAAAATGTATCTCAGCAATCTTTAGTAAGGTAGGTGCGGGTTATAAGGCCTGACTGAGGAAAAAAAACTAGTTATCAGAATGAACAAATTTTATTGTTAATTTATATAAAAGATACATTACTATAAGCAACTAGCAAAACATGACTTTAAACAAAAACTTATTTCTTGGTCTGGTGCTTCTGGGAACTTTATACCTCTCTGCAGCTTTATAAATATCCTCCTCTTTGTACTGCTCGGACAGTGGTATCTGAATTTCATTTTCAGACCAAGTTGCTCGATTGAAAGGCATCGTAGTTGACGTCGCACAGTGGTTCAAGAGGCGAAAAAGACCAAAAAGTTTACATTGTGTGACACACTTAGGGGCTTTGCATTCTTAAAGTATATAATTTGGATAACACATTTCGATGAAATGGAGATATATTTACACACACAACTTAAAGTCGTTCCAAAATCTTCCATAATCTACAGTGAAGTACGTGGTATTCTAGTCAATATCTATGCCGCGACAAGACAAGACAATTTTTTAATACGTTTTACAGCATTTCTAAAGAAAACATAAACGTTTTTCTAGCTTTGACTTTCTTATTCGTCTAGCAGCTATGAATTTTTAAAATAAATCGTCTAAAAATCAATATTGCGAAACTTCAGTAGACCAGAACGAACGAGCTCCAAATTCATTCTTGTTCTAAAATATTCTTTAGAGTCTTACTTAAGCAACTGCACAAGTTTCAACTGCGTCAACCTGTGCCGGAAAGGTAGCTTAGGCTGTAACTAATATACCATCCATGGCAGTGTGTCCCATATGCAAGGCAAAACCTTCACAAATGAATGATTATGAAGTTTTACTAACTTTCCATGAATCTGACGAAGCTGGTTTTATTGAGTATGGTATTTATGGAGTTGCAACGGAAAGCAACAAAGGAAATCAAGTCGCTCGTGGAGGTCATCAAGAATGATATTCAAAACTAATTCAGATCAATAATGGGCTTGAAAGTTAATCTGATCAAAAACGGAATGGGCACCACAGACAATGGAAACACATAGCGTCGATTCAAAATCTGCCGCAAGTATAACAGGTTTAAGTGAAGAGTTGATTCGCTGCCTCGGAATTATACTGGACACTATCAACTATCAAGAGTCAGTCCAGTCAAATTGTTAAGAAACTTCGACATTATACGTCGGCTTGTATAGTTGATATAACATTTCTAATACAGATCCTATGGCATGGAGCCACCGTTATTTCAGCTGCGATACTACCGGTAGGGATGCTAAACGAGGAGACACAGGAAGTCCGTAATAAAGACTACAGATTGTATCGACAGAGCTATTTGAGAAAGTGTAGACGAATTGAGACAACAACAACGAAGATGTCGGCCACATGCTACTGGTGACTTCCGATCCTTCTATACAAATATTTTGCAAAGAACCCAATACCGAAAACTATTTAGGCCACGGAACGAGCTCATGGTTAAACAGGTTTAGATTTTACAGATTTTTTTCGTCGCTCCCATGCAAATCGGACCACTGTGCGTCGCTAAAAAAACAATAAATCAATTATCAAACAGTTGTGAGTGCATGCTAACATGTGCTATCTTAATCTATTTATATCAAATCATATATTATAATCTTAAAAAAAAAACACATGAAATAAACTTTAAAACAAAGAAATTTGTATAGAATAAAACTATGATAATAAGGTCTACCGTCAAATTTGGCAGGCCTTAATAGCCCCTTACACTATTTGCAAAGAAAAATTAAATAAATCACTATTGAAACTATAATAAATTTTCAAACATACCAAGTAACCAAAACAATAAATAGCAGATAACTTAAGCTCAAATTTATGAACATTAAAGTAATTTCATTAAAAAACTAGAATGATTTCTTAATATTTGGACCGCACAACCACCTCTCACAATAAATGACACAACACTGATAACGATGATCAAGCGAACACGTACATAGCTACATAGTAGAATCGCCGTTTATGTCTACTACTAGGACCATACATCTTTGGAATTTAGGCCTTATTAGCCGCACCTTCCTTACTCTGTGAGTTATACCTTCAATTGTTAGCAGTCTTCGAATTAAATAAATGTGTGACTTCAGTAAATGTTAACTGAAGTCCATGAATTCAACGAAAATGATTTGAATTTCATTCAAATTTCATTCAATTAGCAAACTCTAACAATTTTGATAGCTCAAAAACTAATCAATTGAATCGATACCCATTAGTTAAACAAGCTTCTGGGTGCTAAATATAACACTTCGTTGCCTTCTTCAGTCGCCGTTGAAAAATTGATTTCTTTTGCGAGCTTAACTAACATCATTTCTTACTTCAAAAATTTTCATTTTGGAACATCGACTGAAATCATATTAGCGGTCAACGTGTTTTACTCATATTTGTATCAAAATCAAAAAATGATCTGATGGGTATCTCTTAACTTTAATGCCTGAAACATAATAGGGCCTTGCTGCTGGCGTTTTTCACGTTACGAGTGTAGAGCTTTAAACGCGCTTTGAAATGTCAACCCAATTTATCAGCTGTTTTTAATTTACAAATCCCAGATAAAAAATATTGTGTTCTTGCTACATCCACCAATTTCATGTCACTTTTATTGTTAAATTAATTTCGGTAGGCTGTTTCTTTTTCTCATTTCCTTGTGTTGAAAAACAAGGCCAGTAGCAAAGCCCTATTGTGTTTCAGTCATAAATGAATTCAAAAAGATTCTGCTGAAATCTGACATCAACCGATTCAATTCAATTCTCTGCTGACTTCGACTTATATTTAGTGAATTCAACTGACTTCGATCAATGATTTCAATCAGTGATTGCTAAAAATTGAATGCATTAATCATTGACTTCAAAAGAATGGTGAATTCATGTTTTTTTTTAAATCCCAATCTTATTCGACTATACTGCCATAAAACAAAAAATTGAATTCTTGATTTCAAATTCTAGGAATGCATTCTCATATGAATGCATTCTTTTACAACTCTGACCCTTTAGTTGTGAATTTGTGAATTGTTTCTGCTTTTTTTGTGGTCGCGTTTTTCGGATGATGTCGCCTGTGTATTGGCCAGTCGGTATGTGGGCCGAAAGCCAAAGATAATTGCTTGTTTCATGTCAATTTGGAAATATTATTGTATATATGTATGCATATCGGTCAGACAATTCGCAAAAATTTCGACAATTTGAATGATTGATTCGCAGAAAACCGTAACTGTTGGCTTTTTTCTATACCCGGGTGAGTAGAGATGCTCCGCCTTACGATTTTACGATCTGTGAAGCTTCAACGCCCGACCGCTGTATTGTGATTTAAGCAATGGATTTACGTGTATCCTACGTCAAAGACCGACCGCCGAATGCGCGCGATATGGGTATAATACTGCCGCAGTTGTGCACAAAACGTGATGGATTTTATCAATTGAAGAACTGTTTCTACACGGACATTTGTCAGCAATATTCTAGTCTCAGAATTTATGCTTTAGACTGATGAAAGTTTCGCCATTGGATTGAATTAAGACTTCCTGTTGGATGGTGCTACATCTTCGTTTTGTTCCTGAAGGTCACGCTTGACGTATGCGAAGTAGAAAGGACGTGAGTCATTCGATGTCGTAATCAAATCATGCGAGCACGTGCCATTTTTTCATGGAATGAAGTTTATTTTCTCTTCAAGTGTATGAGTATCATCAGCACTCTCTAATCGAACCCTCACTCTTGACTGACTTTTCTCCCGTATTTGTCGTGAATTCAAACTGCTATCATGAAGCGAAAAAAATATTTGAAATCTTATTTAAATAATTTAAATCTCAACCCCATGTGTCCATTTCTATGTCAGTTTGGTCGTCCAGCATGCAACAAATGCATTCTTTGTTCAATCTTGAATTCGGCGGTCGCCTGGCTCCATGTTATGAGAGTGTTCGTCTTATGTTCAAATATTATCTTGTAATCAAGCAGGTGCAACAACGTCTAGCTACCCTTTCAAAGAATAAGGTCTCCTGAAAGTACATACGTAAACTTTTCGAGGTGGTGGACTAACGACATCGCTAGCGACCGATTGCAATTTGCTCATAGTCCATAAAATTACATGAACTGGCCACAGCACTTTGACCAGTCAGTTCATTCAGTTTGAAACCTCCTCAGACTACTCTTCCTTTGCTTTCAGAAAACGACTGTTAACCACTTCATGATTACATCATCTCCGTCCTTTCCTTGCGCATTCTTCCGCAATATGAATCTATCATAAATTCAGTCGGATCTTTAAAGCAATCCTCAAGCCAATTAAGTTAAGTGCTTAAACTTGCTTTGCAGCGACTTGAAGTTGGCTAAGATTGCAATCGATTTTCTTCACTTCCAGAATATGAGACACATTTCAGAAGGACCTCAGCGACAACTACACGATTTATGCATCAAGAGACATCAAGAGCTGCCAACATTAGGTTGCTCCAGTGATGAAGAATTCATTGCATTTCACTCCACTCTCCCCTGACCTTGGGGGGTGAATAGTTCAAAAACTCTTCTCGTTTGCTCAACCCCCACCTCCTTTCCCCTCCCACCATTCGTCTTTTGCAATCGGCATTTCATAGCTGTGGTAGCAAAAGTTGCTCATTAGTTTTATATTTTGTCTCTCACTCTCTCTTCTGTCAGGATGCACACAAGTTTTGCAAATCGCCTTCACTTAACCGACCCTGACACTCCTCCCGCGTCCGTCCAAGAACCTTTTTCAAAGTGAAATTATATTTATGATCCGCGCGCCGTTGTCTCAGCATAATTGCCGTCGTCGTCATCGTCGTCATCGTTGTCGCTGTCGGGTCGACTGACGCGGTAGATTCGCAGTGGAATGCCTGCGCGTCCGGTCTCCTACTTAACCGGACATGGCTGGAGCTCCGAATGGGAGGAAGGAAATGAAATGAATTTTTCATATCTCATTCGTGCGAGAACGGCGAAATAATGGCGCTGTATGCCGGCGTGGCGCGGCCTTAGAGCGCCATCAGAACTCGTTTCGCATGTCTTGGCATTTTTTCATTTCAATTCATTTGAATTTTCGTGGGATTCCTTCGTTTGCATTAGGCCGACACATATGCGCCCCATACACGCACACGGGTGCCGGGGCATAATTTTGTTAGCATGAAGTGTGTCCAATCCGAGAGGCGTGTGAAAGCATCTATTAGAGCTAAGTATCTCATTAAAACGCTGTCCTTAGCCACTTACTGCCCGAGCCGGTGGTGCCGAACTGGTTGTTAGGGCTGCTCTTCGCCATGAATAATCGACTTGGGGCTCAAGTGGAGCGTGCATTACGGTGGGTGGGGGTGAGGTGAGCTACGTGATCGTCAAGCTAAGTGATACCGTTATCCAGGGTCAAAGTTGTGACATAATTTTATTATCCTGAATTTCCTTGCTCGGGTACTTTTTTTTTTACTTCCTCTCCATGTATGCCTCCTCCACTCACTTCGCTCCTGAGTGCGGTGCCTCAACGATGAAGTGTATATCTTTTGAAAGAAGAAAGTTTTTCAATTTGCTACACGCTCCTCGCTTGACTTAATCCAAGTGAGGCTGACCTTTTGTTCGTGTTGTTGTTGCTGCGCAACCGATCTGTGTCTCTGCTCAGGCATTACTGTGTGTGCACGAGGAGCGGGCGACCGAACGAATGGCAGAGTATACACTGTACAGTGTATTTTCCACATCCATTGTTGTATTGTATCGCTTTTGGTCGGGTATCTGCCTTTGTTTCGTCGAATTAATGGCGGAAGAAGGACATTTCGTTGCCGGAAATGGGCGGAATGTTCCTCATGGGACTGTGCGCGTTGTGAGAGCGGTGTGTGGATACAAATTTTGAAATGTGTTCTCCTTTGTCTTGTGTGCGGATGGAGTAGTTGATGAAGGGAAATGAAAGGAGATCATCATTGAATGTGGGTTTGTTCCGAAGAGTAGTTAGTTGTGATTTGTGCTCTAATGTCGAATTGAATTAAAGTGATGGCAGAACGTCATCGTCATGTCGTGGGGATGGCACTTGGGAGCGATCGTTTATTGCGTCATTTGAGCGAAATCATGTTTGAAGTGAAGCTCACTTAAGTTTGATAGGAATTCCAGGATTCGAGGAGGACGACTAAGTTAGAGATTCAAAACCGCAATTGGTGATTTCTTCAAGTGTTATTGAAAGAATGTGGATGCATAAGCAATCGTGGCTGTCGAGATTAGCAGGTTTCAGGGGTAGAAGTAACAGGAAGATGTACAATATGTTGTCAACCAACAATTTGTTCGTCGCTCACCACCTAGGAAAAGTGTGCAATTTTTACTAGGAACGGTGAAGTCCAAATACGACACTCTTGATTCTTATTTCTTATATCTTTCGAAAGGGAGGTATGTTGGACGCGAACAGCGTGCTTATGACCGTCAAGGATAGAATACAGGTTCACCACAGACTCATCTTCCTCCAAGGATCGATGGACTGAGAAGTAAGTATGTCGATTGCTCAAAACTGCAGAAGTGATCAAGAATGGGAGGCAACACACAGCCTTGCGGTGGTCCAGTTTGATTGTTTAAACCTGCATTGATGGCCTAGAATGGGACTTAACACACTGTCCTGCGTAGTCCAGGTTATTGTCTGGAGTAATGCTTGGCAATGAATGGTGCCCGTTAATAACTGATGTACAACTTGTGCATTGCCAACTTTTATATGTTTATCAAAGGATTCCATGTTCAACAAGCTCAACCGATATTTACAAAAGGTAGGTTAAATCTGTCCAACCAAAGTCGTCCAAGTAAAGCGAAACGAAGAACGAAGTGTCCGTTGGACACACTCGATTTCATACGACTGCGTGTCTCGATAGGCGGACCAAACGTTAGGTGCAGGAAGGTCGATATATAACGGTTCGAGACATACGTCCGCAATAAGCTGACTATGGGAACTCGCTCATCGCCAATTAAAGAAGTTCGGTATTTTAGCTTGGCATTTCCTATCACTAAAAACTGTTCAAATCCTTTTGAAGTGCATGAAAGGCAGTGTCATTTTCAATTCATTTTTATTAACATTAATTCATACCATAACTTAAATACTAGACAAAAATGCTTAAAACTAGTTGAACGAACAGGGTAACTACTTCTAACTTACTGGCCCTAGGCGGGCACTCTAAGCTAAACTTAATCTTAAACTATGTCTTTCGACTTAACCTAACAATGCATATATTAAAATTATATAATTGACTGTACAATTTGAAATTAAGAAAAATTAAAAAAAAAAACTTAATAACAGAACTATTTTATTATTAAAACCTATATGCTAACTTACATACTACCTTAAAATAACTTAAGCTATCTTAAACTAAACATACATACATATATACGTGTATATATACTACTATACGCACATATATATATATATGTACTTAACTATTTACAAGTGTATACACATAAGTACACACATGTACAAATGTGTATACGTTTTTTTTTTTTTTTTTTTTTTGTATATTTACAGCTTACACACTACCTTAAAAACTACCTAAGATAAGTAGGTCGGCCATAGGTTGCAGTTGGACTAATCCGCTGCAAGACAGAGACCGACTGCGCCCCATAAGGGGATCTGTACTACCCTTTCCCTAACCAGGGTCTAAAGGGTTCGATGATGGAGTTCCCTCACTACACAGCCACCAGAATTTTCGGTGTTGCATTGCAACATCCCGAACATCTCGCCTTGATACCGCCGTACTGAACCGGAGGAGACCCTCCTCAGCTCGTTGTGCGACGGAACGGTCGTGGTTGAGTCGCCCATCCACAGTTGAACGGGCGATGTGAAAGAGAAGCGGTACCGCATTCTTGTCTTGTATCAGGCCGTGCTTATCGAAATGGAGGAATGCTTCTGGGGGGACGAAGCCATTATGACGTACCCTTTCATGGTACTGAGAATTGGGGTAGTAAGCCCCAGAGATCAGGTTATTGGCCGAGTTCATCGCTCTGGCAGTATGGCCTCGAATCAATTTCACCAGGAAATTGTCCACTCGTATCAGGTTCGCCCTGTTGTATAAAACCTCATTGGAGTAGAATTTTCTGTACTGGGACTCTGGTGTTCTGTAAAGGCGAAGGCAAGCCCTAAGACAAGCCCTCTCAAACACCCGAATCTTTTCCATCAAGCTTGCACTCACGTTGAACCACACGGGACAGCCATAGGTGAGCATTGGCCGGATGAGGGCCATGTAGCAGATCACCTTCACCCTCGCATCGAGTTGGCTGTTGTAAAACAGTCTCTTTGTAAGAGCGAAAGCGCCTCGGGCTCGGGCTAGAGCAGCATCTACATGTTTGTTAAAATATAGATATTGATCTAGCCAGATCCCCAGGTATCTGACTACAGTCCTTTGCGCCAGTGGTTGCCCGTGACGCCCAACAATTGAGAACTTTCGCCAATTCTTTTTTGTATCCGCCGAAGCCTTATACAACGGGGTCCTGAACAGTATGGTTTCCGACTTCTGAAAGTTGATATTCAACTTCCAATCATCGCAATTTCTCATGAATGAGTCGAAGTCGCCCTGCGCGAGAGTAGTGATGTCCTCGATCTTTTTACCTGATCTGTACACAATCAAGTCGTCGGCGTACGCAATTGCGTGAGGAAGAGAACTTATTAGATCGCTCAAGAAAATGTTGAACAGGATCGGCGAATTAACGGCACCCTGTTGGAGACCATTTTTTACTTCAAAAATACCTGCAGAGGTCACATTGCCATTCTTGACGACGAACCTTCTACCAGTAAGCATGTTACACAGTAGGTACAGCAGTGGTTTACTAATGCCTAGCCCATTGAGCTTGTAAAAAAGTCCTTCTAACCATACGGTGTCGAAGGCCTTCTCCAGGTCAATCAGGCAGGCACCCGTACATTGTTTCTGGCTCTTGTTCCATTGGATATCCGACACCAGTTTCGACGCGGCATGAATAGTGTCATGCCCCGCTTTGAAACCGAATTGGTTATCCGGAATAATATGTTTGTCCTCTGTCCAGTTGGTCATAGCTCTATTTATCACCTTCTCGAATACCTTGCTGATGTTCGGAAGGAGACTAATTGACCGGAGGTTGTACGGATTCGAAGAATCTTTACCTCGCTTGGATATGGGTTGCACAATCGCAGTTTTCCAATGTTCCGGATAATGTGCATTATTCAGAGCATTGTTAAACAGGATAGTGTACATATTAACCACATCTAGGGGGAGATGTCTTAGCACAATGTTCGAGATTCCGTCGATTCCAACTGACTTTTTCTTCTTAAGTGATTCGAAGACCGCTTGGAGCTCTGTCTTCGCTATGAACGGGGGAAGAACCCCTTCGTCGGCGATGACATTATCTGCCATGTTATCTTCATTGAACACGACAAAGCCGAAGTTCTCAGATCGCCATTGTTGCATGTCTTCTCGAAGTTGCGAGTTGCTAGATTGTACGCAGTTCTCCAGGTCGTGGTTTGGGCGAACACTCACATTCACCTTATACACTTCCTGAAAGACCGCGCCAAGTACCTCTATTTTTTCTTGCGGGTCTTCGACCACAAAGAAGTTATCGTCGAGTACGGCGTTATCTGGATCAATACCTGCTGTAGTCAGTATTTGTTCATTGTCCGTCGTTCTGTGGAGCTTAAGACACGGAAGATCGCTATGCTTACTACGAAAAATTTTATTTATCTGCGGAAACATGCTCGGGTTGTTGGATTTTACAGCCCGAATCTTATTGTTCCAATGCATGTTAACAGAAAGTCTGTAGTTCTGAACAATTAATGTTTGAATGTTTTTGATGAGCGACTTCAGTGTCCTAATTTCCTCATCTCGTCTGTCAGTAAACCGTCTGTACAAGGTTTTTAGTCTTGACAGGAGTCTACTTTTCCGTTGATGTAGTGCGTCAATAGTCGCATTGCGGTACAAGTTTTCGTTATTTGTTCGTGTATACCGTGGTATCGTACTGTCCATCGTTCGTTTTATTGTCTCGTCCAATTGTATTAGATACCTGTCAATCTCCTCGTTTGACAAGTTTCTATTGGACGGTATGTGGAGCCCATTCGAGGACACTGCTCTCGTCATTTGTCTGGAGAAGCGTGTCCAGCGTGTCCTACTGTAATTGTAGGGATACGTTTGAACAAACTCTCCTAATTCCGCAATATCGTTGGGGATCTTGATTTCGGCACTGAGTCCGCAGTGGTCACTGAGGTACACGAAGGTGTTCAAACAGTTTACCGTTTGTGCGTTTGTGTCTGTCAGCTGCAGTCTTGCGTCAAATAGCAGGAGATCCAGATAAGATCCGGTTCTGGGGAAGGACGAGATCTCTGTTGCTTTCAACTCGAGTCTATATTCGACACTGTGCAAGCAATACCAGCTGTAAAGCTGGTCCCCTCTACTATTGGAAACTATGTTTCCCCAATATCCATGTCGGGCATTTAAGTCCCCGGCCAAAATAAAATAGTTCTCCTCCGAGTCCAGTCTTAGACATCGAAAGAGTGAATCGAGCTCTGATATCGTAGTTCTGGAACTAGGGGGGCCGGAGGAGTAGACCGACACCGCATACAGCTTCTTTCCACTGCGGAGAGAAATGCACACGATGCAGGCCTCCAACTCCTGAAACCGTCGAACTTCACTGCTATACACTACTTTGTGTTTAATGTTGTTTTTAATGAAGATCGCGACACCGCCTCCACCATTGGAGTTGGGTCGGTCTCTTCTAATAACATTATAATTACTGTGCTCCAATGTGCCTCTCTGAGTTAGCTTAGTTTCGCTAATCAGAAATAGCTCTGGGCTTTGATCGTCCAACAATCTATAGAGCTCGTTTTTTCGCGGGATCCCTATCAATGAATTTGCATTCACTGCAAGGATCTTATATGTGCTCTCCGTCTGCGCAGCCATTAAGACTGGTGACGTGCTTGGTTCTGCAGGAGCGCCAGAATTTGGCCTACCTGCTCCTCTAACCGATCCATACGCCTTTCAATGGAGGATTTCCAATCGGGCGTTGGATCGTGTGCTCTTGGCACTGAAGGTTGCTGCACTACCTTCGGCAGCTGCTGCTCTCCCGTACTCCTCTGACCAGACGCCATTTGGGCGTAAGTCACTTGAGGGGTGACGGTTACGGCTGCCCCGAGTGGATTTTTCACTGGGGGCTGCTTCTGCGGAACCATCTTTGTTTTCCGCTCTTGGAACTTAGGGCAACCCCGATAATTAGCGGTGTGCCCCGCGTTCCCGCAGAGAACGCACTTGAGCTGACTTTTGTCAGCTGCTCCCTCTTTCCCCAGAGGGCATTCCTCCGCCTTGTGGTTTTTACTGCACTTCACGCATCGAGGCTGCATTTGGCAGTTCGACGCGGCGTGCCCAAACCTTTGGCAGCGAACGCATTGGATAATGCCGTCGCGCCTTCTTATGTTTTCCCAGACGCAATCGTAGTCAGCTAATGTTCTCAAATCATTTAACTTATCTACTTTGCTGTTGGGTGACAGCTGTACAATGAAGAACGGTAATTTCCGTCCCTCTCGTTTTGCCTTAGCTGTGGTGAAGGGCTTGACCCCGACGAACTCAAGACCATCGCACACTTGCTCTTTGAGCAGTTGGAAGACCTCCTCCGCTTCGAGCGGTGCGGCGATCTTTAATAATTTGGATTGAATTTTTTCTCCTTTCGGTGTAAAGGAGAAGAACTCAATCATCGAACGCTTTAGACATCTTTTCAGAGTAGCGTGATTATCAACTGTCTTGCAGCTGATAGAATATTTTTCTACCCCCTTATTTTTTTTAATTTTAAAATGCCCAGTACCTATGGCCGACCTACATACCTCTGCAGTTTGTATGATGTCCGGCTTGTATAAGTTGATCGGTGGCACTTTTTCCTTCTTATTTTGTTGTTGTTGCTGCTGGTGTACTGCTGGATGCTGTTGCTGCTCACTCGATGCATGTTGCTGTTGCTTCTGCTGTTTCGCTGCTGCTTGCTGTTGTTGCAGGGCTGCTTTCTTCGGTGGCTGCTTCTGCTGATGTTGCTGAGCCGCTTTCTTTTGTTGCCGGCTTGCTGGCTGTTGTTGCAGCTTATTTTGTTTAGATGCAGTTGGCTGTTTTTGTTGCTGCATCTGCTGCGGTTGCGGTTGACTCGGTTTAGGCAACTGTTTTTGTTGTTGAGCGATTTGTAGGTTTGCTTGCTCCTCCTCCTTTCTTCTCCTTTCGAGAGTTCTTCTTCGAAGCTCTCTAATCTCTCGGAGGAGTTTGTCAGTCTCCTCCCTCAGATTGGAGACTTTCGTCTGCTTCGAGCGGATTATGTCTTCCACTTCTTCTTCGGTGTCGGAGGGCATCGATTCGAAGCTGATACTGCTCACTGCGAATCGCCCTTCCCTCCCGTCCGACACATACGAGTATGCATCGTCATCTGCATCGTCTTCGTGAGATGTCTCGTTCGATGACGTAGACGTAGCTGGACTCTCTTCCTCTTGCGTTTTGTGGTTTGACGCGTTAATTTGGCGTCGCTTAGAGCTGGTGGAGGTTTGCCTCTTCCTCCTCCTCTTCGTTGTGCCTTCATTAGGCACCGTTGGGTGTTGGCGTGACATTTCTGCCACCGGTTTATGGTTCTCGCCGACCGCTTCTAGGCGAGCGGCCAGCCCGTTCTCCTCCATACTTTGCACTCACTTCTCTATCGATGCAATTATGCAGTTGGTTGAAAACGAGAGAAAAAAAAAGGACGTATTCCCAAACTGGGTTTCGAACCCAGCACCTGCTGGCTCGCGGTTGAATACTCTATGCTCCCGGCTGCGCTCTTGTTGCGGATCCCAGTATCAACTGCACTACTTCACTTTATTTTCGTTTTTCTGAATATTTCTAATAAGCCGAAACACTTGTGGACAGTTCAACGGTCTGTGCACGATGAAAGGCAGTGTGGGTAGGAAAGTATTCAAAAATGTTATCACTTCCGTTGCACCTTTACCCCTTCATAGAACCCAAAATTCAAAATGGTGCCTGTCTAACAGCACCCGCCCACACATCAGACTTAAAAAATTCTATACCAATCAAAATGGCAACAGCCCCTCTTCGACCATTCCGAACTACCTCAGTCATCAAACTGAATTGTTTTTATTGAAAAAAACCGCGTATTCATGACGGCCTCCAGTCTCCCATTCATCCGGACAACAGGCGAACAAAAAAGGTCAGCCCATTCTGTGATCCTGACAAACGCAAACTTCGAAAAAGCAATCACAACGAGTAGGGGCACATCTAATCCCATATGGCAGGCAATTTAAGGCAAAACAAGCGCCATGGTCGCTCTTATTTAAGCGGGGCCACATCAAATGCTGCACTGATCCTCCGCCAACCCCACCAGACGTGAGACAGCAAAAGTCGCACCATAATCCCTCTTTATTTAGCCACTAAAGCTGGAAGTTAAAAAAAAAAAACAAACTTTTACATCCGAAATCCGGGAGCGCATTGTGCGAGCGGATGAATCTCCCACCGTGGTTTCATATTCTCATAAAAACGATGAAATATTCAATTATCCTGCGAAAAAGTTTATCCTCACGAGCAGGGGTTATTTTTGTTGCCCCCAGTTTACACTCTCCCCTCACCCAGCATGTTTATTGATCTGGCAAGCATCGATGTGCTGCCACGGGGACGTTGACGGGGGGCGGTGGCTGGTGCGCTGTTGAATGTTAAACGCGTGTCCTTTTTCCCCCATTTTTCGGCAGGCTTCGGCTTGTGTATTGGTGAATGGGTTCGCTAGGGTTGAACAATTAATAATTTCCTGCTCTACACAGCGCCGCGCGTATACATAGACTTTTTTGTGGAAGAGCCGCTGTCGCTGCCGAAGGTGAGGTGAAATTTGAATTTTTGTGAGGAACGGAAAACGGAAGGACCTACGCCTACACTCGCAGCGTGAGAAGGAATCGTTAATTTTCAAGGATATCGCTGGCAATAATCGTATTATCCTTTGACAAAGTGACGATTGCCATTAAGCGGGTAGTTTGTATTCCCGGGGGCAAGGACACCGGTGCGCCGTGCCGCGCCTCGCCGCTGGAAAGGCAAGCAGTTGACAGTTAGGATATTTGTCGTCCCTTTTCATGGGATGGCGCGTAATCTGCTAAGGATTTTACCGAATTACAAAGCCTTTCGCGACTATTTGCCACGGAGTTCGACTTGAATTTGCAAATAGATACCTCGTCGGCAGATAGTGCCGTCAAGTCCTGGGAGTTTCATTAGGGAATTGCTTTTGCTTAGTTCAATTTCTGGCCGTAGGCCTAATTGGTTTATTGGGTTAAGGTGCCATTGGTGTCGAGTCTGACGGGCATACGGGTGTACACGGGCACATACAAAAAGGGAATTGCCAAAGGTGCCGTGCGTATTAGAGGACGACGAGTGGGCGGACATTGTCACGTTCGGAGATAATGAGTCCATAAATAGATGATTGATGAGGATGCCGCATCGCGGTGGGGCGATGGCAGGTGTCGGTGATTGCTCTTTTTGAATTCTCTTCACGGTCTCATAATTGGTTGCTACTAGTGATTTGATGGTATGTTTTTCTGATGGCTTTGTGTTGTGCCCAAGGGAGGCATACATAAATCGATGCGCGATTTGTTGACAGTATGAGAGGACATTGCCATTTTCTTGTTTTACAATGTTTGTGTGTAAACATGAAGAGTAAATTGAGCGACGAGCGACGTTGGATTGGTGCCCGTCACCTGGGAGGTATTCACTAAAGGGTGTGGCCCCATAGTGTACATTGCGAAGAATTCACATTTTCAAGTATTTTCGAAGAGCTTATGACTCCAGATCTGTGCAAAAATTAGCGCTGAATTGAGTGGTGATTCAAGGGAATCGAATTTTGTAGGCGTAGGCATAGGTGCATCATCTCTTACACTGGCTGTCTAGAGTCAATTCCCGACACGAACAACTTCCAAAAATCACGGCGCCTCGAATCACAGGCAATGGTCAAGACGTATACCTTCCAGGAAAAACCTTCTCAAAAATCCCCATTCTCCGTGGGCATAGATCTGTTGGTCACAACGCAAGTGGTTTTAAAGCAGCTCTGTCCAGAACCACCACAGACTCTGCCACCACCCAAAGGCGTTTAATGCTGCAACAAAAAAAGTCCCACCTCCGCCACAAGAGACCTGATTGTCCAAATTGTGGTTTGCTGCATAGCAAATGAGTTTTAGGACGACAGCCAATCAATTAAGGAGTGCAAATTCATCCATTAATTTGGCGATTATGGCTTATCGGTAGTAATCGTTTTCAAATTAAATGCCGGAAACGCGCTAAATACTATTGTTCGACGACCCTGCCCATTTAATCCGCAAATAGAATTACCACTCCGCGTTGATCCAGTGGAGGCTATAAAATCAAATAAATATATGTGTTTAGCTCATTTCGAAACTCATTAAAATGTGTTGCATCAAATTAGGACTAATTTAATGGCCTGCGAATGTTGCAATGGGCACAATGAACCCAACACATTGGTCTAAGTTAGCTACCCATCTACAGCTTTGAATGTATTTTTTTATCATCCGCCGATAGACTTAATCGGCAGTAAGATAGAGACCAGCAAAGCGGATAGAATGACGTCACTTGGTAAGCGCAGTGGAAGCATGCACGCACATTCGCATTGAACAACTTGAACTTTGAAGCACAGCGGATTCGTTGGTTGCCAAAGGAACATTAGGTTGATGGCCGTTTTAGCAGTTACCGCCCTTTCGTGAATACGTTCATTAATGTCGAGATTCGACTTCATAAGAATTCGTTGACAACGTCTATCGCATGGGCCTCCAAAGATCAGTTTTCTCAGACAGTCTTGCTACCCCGACCAGTGCGAATACCATGATTTTTTGAGGAGATAATCTAGTCCTATGTGGACTTTCAGTCAAAATAACCAGATCGTCAGCATACAAGAGCATACTTTGACTTCACCTACTCTTAGCAACTCTGACACCGTCCTGTATTTTTCTTCGTCATCTACGTACTGTTCGAATAAAAGTGAACTACTTACACAGCCTTGTAGAAAACCTGTTCAACCCGAAAATAGTCCGACAAGACACTACAATTCCATAGCGGAGCAGAGATTTGTGTGGTAAGCTCCTTATAAACTCTCATACATTTGGTCGAGAGTTTCAGCACATGTTCTAATAGTCACATTTAACTAGAGGACTTCTCTGAATTGCTGCCTATCTCTTAACGAAATGGCCGAGGACTCTAGTCGTGTACCCACGGTTGAGGATGCCAGGACACTGTGTCAAATAAAGAGTACAGCTACCAATGGGGCTTGAAAGTTAATTTGGAGAAGTCAAAGATAATGATGTCCAAAAGGGAAGGAGATAGACTTGTCTAAACGTGGGGAAAATATGCTGTTAGTCGAACCATCAACCCCTTAATGCGAGAGAGATGTAATGCCTTGTCCTCTGCAAGCAAACACCTTCTGGTGGAACGATCACAAATTTCTAAGTGAATCATGGGTATTCGAATACCCACACCAGCCGATGGGCCACGAAACAGAAGAAGACACATGTCCTGTAAAGGTTCACATCCCAGGTAGGTGTTTCTGATCACTGCTATATTGTGTTCGACATAATGAGCACTCCTCCGTACCAAAAGGTCTTCCGAAGTCAGAGAAGGAGCAGATTATTGCGGCAGTATTGCCGAATGCCAACACCTCCATTCCGATCCTGACCACTCGGTGGACAAGTTCACAAAAATTCTCAATAAAGCTGGGGCCATTTCAGGCCCTGTTAGCAGGCAGAGAGGTAAATCCAATCTTCCCTGGTGGTACCAGGAAGGACGGAGTGCAGGAAGCTTTTCAACAAATCGGAAAGGTCTCGTGACAGACTGAGCCTATTGCCGTTGCTTCATACCAAAATTACGGAGTTTCAGTCCATTATCCCCGCTTGTACTCAACTCTGCACGTTCAATTGAAGATGTTTCATAAAGATGACAAATTCAAAATCCTACGGTCTCCATATGCCTTCACCTATCCCGAAGATGTCCTGAGAGTAGAAGGGAAATTGGAAAACGCAGAACTCACTCTCCACACCTGAATGACCAGTTCTCGAAACTGCTGTTAGTTGAGACACATTAAAAAACACTCCATGGCGGACATCAGTAGCCAATTTTGGAAACTAAAATTCAAGAACTCAAAAAGGCATCATAAACCGCTGCGTTATCTGCTATCGGAATCGTGCCACAAGTCATAACACCAGCCTATGCCAACATACCTGCACATAGAGTTTGCATGTCACATGGAGTGCTCGCAACGCAAAATGCCTAAAATCACATTTTTTTCGATCTATATCTGGCTGCCTCGGGAAAAATTGCGAAGCTTAGAAACTTTCTAGAAAGTGGATGTCCTTTTTTTGTACCTGGTGTTGAAACCAATTGCACACATTGAGCAACAATCCGAACTCGGACTAAACTTTGGCGATACTCTCGTCGATGTTCACGTCGATTTTGCAATCCAATTTAGGAACTGGAATTCATCTACATCGGTTGCTGAACAAATTGATAAGCTTTGGAGCGGATCAACTTCGAGGCATTTCATTTTTGTCTTTTTGATGTTTATTTTCAACCTGAAAACGGGCTACAGACATCAGGAAAACGAAACCACGAACTGATATTTAGTACGTCTGAGAATACCTTACGACCCACTGCCACTTCCGTCTCGGATGACACAATGCGACAGGGCAGAGCTTTTTGTGGGTTTGTCTCATTCGATGTGTTTTGAATCATCTTCATGCCGCTAAGAGATGACGTTGGAAGCAGGTCTCATAGGGACCTTTGGTAATGATCATCAAGTTGCTTGCATATGCGGTTGGTGTCCTTTTTTGATCGTCGAACTACTCTTGCTGATGTTGGAAATATTACGCCCTCAAATGTCCTCTCATTTTTGGTTGGTTTGGCTCATAATGATCTGTAATCAGGAAGGCTATGCTTGGTGGCAAGGCCAGGTCAGTGGGGTCTTAACTCAGTATTCATTCCAACTCTCACCTTTGGTCTCGAAATTTAGGTAAAGGCCGTAAGCATAAGATCGGGCATACCAGCTGCCGAAATGAGATTTCTTCGTGCTGTTTAGGGAATTACTCCCCGTGATAGGTTGCGAAAGACGACAGTGCCCCAGGAACTGAATGTTGAGCAGCTACTCCTTCGAACGGAGGAGTCTACGCATCGATGGTTTGGTCCCATCATTCACGCCTTTCGAGGTCTGCCATGTCGCATCCGGTTTGGCTTCAACCTGACAAATACAAAGTAAAAATCCAGAATTTACAGATCACCAAAGGAAGAATTTAAATCACATCCTAATGCCTCCACGTTATGGCTGTAGTCGTGTAAGCAAAATGTCTTTCGCCTCACTTGTGCGCTCAACAGCCCACCTACTGAGTCCTCAGGATGTATTCATTTTGGATCAATTCATAACCACGAGTCGATCAGGAAATTACATTCGTTTCAGCAAATGCGTCGGCAGATCCATCGACGGCGGGCTTTAGTTCTAAGTGACAGTTGAAAAGACAATGCAAAGAAGTACAAATCCCCCATCGCGTGAAAGCCCTATGGATTTACGCAGAATTAAACACCACTTCACACTCTCCTCGATAAGGACCTACGCGAAGCTTTAATTGCCTCAAACTCTTTCGAAGGGCGTGTGAAATCACTTAAAGATTAAAATTTATGTATACCCACCGGAGTGTCGTGGCATCGTCGCCCACATCCCACGGGACTAAGCAATTTTTCAAAAAGCAACCCAACCCCAGCCGCCACCGCCACTGTGCTGGCAACCCCGTTGCGTTGTGTTGCGGTTAAAAGGATTTCTCTGCGCCACTGATGGATTTTATGGATCCTAATAAAACGTATGCTATTTTTATGGCACGGTAACTCTCAGCCGGAGGTTTTTCTGAGGCTGCGGTTCGCATCCGAGAAGAGGACAGGTATGCCAGCCGGCAGAGAACGCGCAGAGACTCGGTGCGAATGAAGTGATTTATTATTTATGCCACCCGCCCCTCTGAAGTGGTTTAGACCTACCGAGGGAGGGGAGCCGAGTGGAGGGTGCTTGTGCGTAGTATATGCAGATGAATGGGTCCTTCCTTGAGATTGTGCCGCACGCACACCAGCGACGGGCCGGGGAGTCAACTCCCCCGTCGGAGGATATTTTGTAATTTATCTGCAGACTTCTGACCCATCCGGAGTTAAATGAAGTAAGTGGAATTAATCTTGAAAGTGGCTTTTATGTGATGAAATTTACATTTTTATTCCCAGTGTCGACTGGCGGTCCTACGAGACGACCGCGACGGGCCGGATGGCGTTGAGAGGACTGAACGCATTATTTATGCCTAGAGAATATTGGCCAAGATGCTGGTGGTGGTGGACGGGCGCTGACTGGGTAACAGGAAAGCAACGAGAATATCGATGTTAATTTCACCGAAGTTTCGACCATAAATTCGAGGGTTCGGAGCAGTTTTATGTGCCCGCCTGGAGGGGAACACGGCCGCACTCGTACAAATGCAATCGGCATACAATTTATCAGCAAATGTGCCACATATGCGTGTTAATGGGATTTAAAATGGGGGCGTATTGGGGTTGGCTTTTTGCCATCTTTTACGAGTGATTCTTGAGAGTCTTGTGAATGGGTTGTTTATTGCTTTGAATGCTCGGCTCGGGTGATATTAATTTCGGCCTTAAGCGTGCCAGGCATTAAGCGGTTATGACGGTAGGCCATCGGTATGCTTTGACTTGGATAAGGACACAAGTGGCGAAGCCGATTGCCATTTCTGATAGCACACTGCATAGGGGTTGGCTATGAAAAGTTTGGCTCGTTGCGGGGCAGTAGGCTTGCTACGTGTTAATGGGATTTTGTTTGTCTCCTTTGTTGCGGAGTGTAGACCTGCCTGCACAAGCACTTTATTGAGGTGCTAGGTAGAGGTCTTGTATTGTGAAGAATGTTCATTGTTTAGGTTTGCACATGGTTTCACCTTCGAAGTTTGACATCATTGGTAGCAGTTTCGTTGAGTCAAATGGGTGAGATAAGCTTAAATTCATACCGGAAGGACAGCAATTTCTGATTTGTTGTATGATGTCAAAATTTGAGATTAATGAGTTATCCTATTTTTGCGTATATCACGATGCCAGGCGGGCGTTTTCTGTGTAAATGGATTGCAAGAAGTTCTTACGTGCGACTGGGACGGGATGCTAAAAGAGATTGTTCTTTTCGAGCTCATGAAGTACCAAATGGCCAAAGAAGAACTAACAAAGTTAAGCCCGTATACCTCTTGTAATAATCATATGGTTAAGTTAGTTTTTATCGACATTTTTAGGGACTTTGTGTGCCTTTTTGATCGATACAGACATTGCCCGTCGTCTTTATAGCCCATTTCCAGTTTCTTGTTGAAAGCTCCGTATTTCGTCTCACATATTCTGCTTCAGTTGTCTACCAGTCTCTGGTTCATTACCACACATTTTTTCCTTTAACGACGCTGCCAAGGTTTGGTGTATCAGCTGATCTTGGACTTAAATATGAAATGTCCGTTTAAATGGAGAAATACTACAAACATCGCCTATTGGTCCAGCAGCAAAACCGAGCAGCAGGAGTGGAGCCACAGTGAAAAACCAGTGTGACAACGCCAGCTGGCAATAGACCGTCAGTTTTTCACAAGCTAGGAGAACGGATAAATGCACTTGTGGAAACGTTAAAGATGGTCAAATGTGCTCCATTCATAAAAAAGATACGCCATGGGTAGCATCAATGCGCTTTATGAACTAGCTGCTATTTAAATGCACGACGATACGGCGTGATCCGAAAGAACGCTTCCCAAACATCCCCGTGGCTTAAGTCTGCCACAGAACCAAAAATAAAACCGGAGGTGGACCATGAAACTTTGTCGTCAAGGCTGTGGCATCCTTATCGTAAGCGAGGCGCCCAAAACAAGCAAAGGAAAGCGTCAACAAGGAGCACACGGGGCTAATATCCCAGAGACGGCGCGGAGCAAAACGATGACATGACAAAAGTCGCGAAAAAATAAAAAAAAGGCTGGCGAGCAGCAGGCGGTAAGACAGAGGCCCTATGCGATAGTGGTGGCGGCAAAAGGTGATCTCTGGTATGCCCAAAAACTTCGACGAGTTAAAGCGGAGTTATAGCGCTGCGAATTGGGTGACCAAGATCGGGATATCCTAGAAAGTTGCATTGCTTATCCCGTCGAAAGTATCCGGTGAGAAGACCATTCACTACAAGGATGTCAAAACTTAAGCGATGAAGTAGAAGTACTAGCCCTATCACGAACAACGGTGGAGTTCAGAGACATCGACGAAGGCACCACCAGAAGTGATATCTGCGGTCGAAGCACATTTCTGGTTCAATGAATGATAATGAACAAAAAAAGCCCAATTGTCCGATTAGCAACCTCAGTCCTCAATTAATATAAGAGCAGCCAATTCATCCGAAAAATGAGCGGTTTGTAGTCCAGTGGGATTAATTGCCCGAATTGTTGCATGACAGTGAAAAAATGGCGCACGCTATCGTTCAATGCTATGGAACCTTTTTTGCCGAAAATATACCAACTGAACGTGGTCGCCATGTCGTTGCAAAAAGACGGCGCAGTATGCCACACATCCAGCGCATCGATGGACTAATTGAGATATGAGCAATTTATCTCTCTCGTGTTGGACGGATATAGTTGACGATTAGATCGTGTAATTTGACCGCTTTTTTTTCATTTCGATGCGTCAAATACCCTTTGTTCTATGCCGTCTATATTCCTTTTTTTATTTGCCAAATTCCAGTCAATATGCTCATGCAATAATGACACCATCGTTTATATTAAACACCGAACAACTCCATTTTTCTGGCGCAAAATGTAATTGAAGGACCAATCTGCCTTTATAAAAGACCTTGGTTAACTCAGTTTGGCTTCAGTGACACAGAAAGCGGATTTCTTTAGTTTCTCCTGAAGGAATGTTCTGCGTGCATTCTCTCGTCGTATTTGCGTTGATGGTGGGAGTGTGCAGCAAAATTAGTGGAGACAGACACCGGGTCTAACACCTGTAGTGGGTAGATCCAGTAGATCTCTCTGACAACATTCCTTCCACCCGAAAAATGTTCAACTGCAAGACTGTGAGATAAATTAATAGAGAAAGCACGCACTTAATATGGCGCTCACTATTAGAGACCAACCTCAACTAACTTGGCAAGCGAAACAGGTGTTAAGCTGTGTTGCTCACGCCCACCACGGACTGAAACGCCACACAAAGGGCAACAAGAAATTGCCCATGCGCCACAACCATTACTCATTCTCCAATCGATAGGCACCACTTCGTAAATAATTAACTCACGACAGCTCCAATCATTAGAACTCATGCCCTTTTCAAAGTCTGCACAAAGTTAGTTCATAATCAATCAAAATCGTATCGATAGAACCGCCGAGCACCGTAATTAGGGCACCACCCTCCCACTCACAGGAATACCCGTACACCATCATCTTTTCTTCATGTCACAAATTAACAATTTACATAATTAACTGAAGCCGCCATTAGCATTCGCGGCCATAAACTAGCATGAGCCTGGCACCATACACAGGCCCATACGCACCCGCGTATCGGAGTGCGGCCCGCGATTACGAATAATCCGACATAATAACCTGCGGCGCACAGGCACCTGTTTGTTATTCGAGGGTTATTGTTATTTCGATGTTTCCACAGCCCTTCCGTAGCCCCTCCATGGGCTTCTTCACACAAGCCGCCAAACTAAGTCCCCGAGCCACCCTAAAAACGTAATTAATTTCATTTCCCTGCTCATTACTACGTTCGTCAGTGAAGTCCTCCACTCGACTTGTGGCACCACGGCACGGGTGTGCCGGTGTCAGCGCTTGCTTCCCTTGTCAATTATATCCTGCCGCAGATTAATAGTCACGTCCTGAGCCGTACGTATCGATGCGATGCGAATTGCGTGCCGATAACGCCTGTCATTCGTCTAAGCCCACTTCACTCCCCGTGTTTAGATACTTTTCCGTCTGCAGTACGTGCACGTCGTCAACGGTGTTAATATTATTATTTCGCTGGCGCTGTCAAACAACTTAAGTAAGATGTCGCTGCTATCACGATGGCGGCGAGGCGCGGCGTATGGTTGTCCTTGTCTATGGGTGGCATCTACATCTTTCGTTGCACGAAGTCAACCGCCCACAAATGGGGCGAGGAGGGTGAATGCGAAGGTATTTCATGTGGCAAATGGGGGTACAGCAAGGATCGATAGGACGGAACCGAACCAGTGGCTGAGGAAAGGATTCGATCCTTAATCATTATCGCACATAAATTCCAATGCCCGGAGTCTCGGAATCCAGTCGGGCAGAGATTTGCGAGAAGAGATTGCGAGATACTGTGGAGCCAGAGGGTGGGCATTCGTGTATTGCCGGGTGCACTCCGGTTTCACACTCAATCCTTGTGGCAATGAAATTTACAGCGTTTCGGTCTCCTGGGCTATCGAAGAGAAAATGGCTTCGGGTCATGGTTAAATGATTTTAATTTCACAAGAATTTATTAAGTTAGACGTTGGGCGGTGGGGCAGGCTTCAGATTACCACTGCTCGGGAAGTGATTAAGTGGGTTACCCCCTTTGGGGGCGACTAACGTGTTCTATCTTCTCCGAGAAAAGCAGCCCCCATTCGGATCGGGACTATTTATTCCGGTGCAGAGGGGAACCGGCCCTGTTTCTGTTTCCATTGCCAATTTTGCTGACCAGAGGCGTTGGCAGTGATTTCTGAATATTACTCGTACTCTGCTTGCACAAGCAAATGCTTGCGAGGAAGGATCCCATTTTTCGGAAGACACTGAATCGTTTACGTATCTCTGGAATGCGTAGCATGCTCTGGAAAATAATGATCCTGCTTTCCTAGAAAGGGATTCTGTGTACAAAGTGCTTCCTATTGGCAAATCCTCATTCCTTCGCTTTAAAGTGTTGTATCTAACATCCGACTGCTAGAGGATTATTAAGGGTGCCTGCCATAAGGACTTAAAATATTGTCTAAGAAGTTTGGGAGATACTTTATTGGAACGGCTTTGAATTTCGTTTTCTTGCGAGTGCCCTCAGCCCCATCGAGGTACAAATTGCCGGCAATACACGTCCATTGTGAAACGTCCATTGTTCTCTTTGTCCTTCATTGGAGGAGTGTGGTATAATCAGTTTGTTAGGGTCCTTGGAACCGGATTAATTGCCATGAAATTGGAACCATTAAACATATATTTTGCCGTCATGCGCTTGTCTACCGGCTGTAAGAAAATTACTTAATTCTTAAGCTCCGAATTCTTGGGTGCAGTACGGAACTAGAATTAAGTGCATCTACGTTTAAGATATATATTTTGTACGAGATGTAGCTGTCCCCTTTGGAGAGTCTCTTACAAGCATCAATCGACGTTGTTGTAGTCTTGAACGTCAAAAGGCGTCGAATACATTTGTGCTGTAAATCAAAGTAAAGGTAAAGACCAGGGAACGATACGAAATAAATTTAAATGCAACAAGAACTGGATGAGAAATATGTTGAAGGTACGTTTTTGCCATTAAGTGCAGGACTACTTAGGTTAGGTTAGGTAGTTGGGCTGCCAGCGAAGTCGCCAGCACACTTACACTATGGTGGTCCATTGTGATACCCATAGTCAGGCTACTACCACCGATCGACAACTCCAGTGATAGTGCCGTTAATTTGATCCCAACGGCAAATGGTGACTGGACCAGATTTGAAAACCCGATAAAAGCGTTTTAACTTTGCTTTCACTGGGATTCGACCCGGCGACCCCTTTAACCAGGGGCAGGCACTCAACCAACGGCGCCATCCAGCTGTAGGACTACTTACTTAGTTATCAGGACCTTGGAGGGTTTGAGCTGCCTTCCATCGCTAACGGTGGGCACGCTGTTGCCAGTCATCAAGGGCAAGTTCTTGCATCCGAGATAACTTGGTCTTCGGTCCTTCTCTCCTTCTCGAACCAGGATGCTGGAATGGGAAGACCTTCTTAGCTGGAGCATTGATGTCCATGCGCTCGATGTGGCCAAGCCTACGTTCACATCTTTGTACAGCTCGTAGAGTTCGCGGATGTGTCTTTTCCTCCATTCACATTCCTAGCAGACGTGACCATATATCTGACATAGAAGTTTTCTTTCGAAGACACCAGGAATCAGCTCTGCTGTTTTGTTTATCGTCCAGCTTTCGGCTCCTTATAGCAGGAATGTTTTGTAGAGCATGATATTGGTTCTTCGAGTCATTAGCTTTGAGCAAGGATAATTTGACAATCCGAAGTAGCAGCGGTTGCCAAGGGCGATTCTACGTCGGATGTCCACTAGGATGTTATTTGTGGTTCACGTTGGCCCCGAAGAAGACAAACTCCAACAATAATTCAGAATTGTAGCTGTCCATGTCCATGTCCGTGATGTTTTTTCCCAGGTGGTGTGTAGCGAAACGTTTCTTGGCCAACAGCATATATTTCGTCTTATCATCATTGATCTTAAGACCGGCTCGTTTCGCTTCTTCTTCAGTCGCCGTAAAAGTTTCCACTACCGCACGCTGGGAATGCACGACGGTGGCGATGTCATCTGCGAAACCCAGCAGCAGTGTTTACAGCAGCCAGCCGCAATACCTATTCCAGTACCAGATTGAGGAAATCACAAGATAGCGAATCTACTTGCTGAATCCGTAGAGGTCCTTGAACTGCACAGAACATCGCGTATGTGATCCCGGTATCCCGAATTCGGTTATCGCACCGAATAGCTCCTTGCGATGAATGCTCTCATATGCTGGACAGGATCTTGTGGGCGACGTTTAGTAAGTAAGTTGTTGCAAGAGGTAGGATCACTTTTTTGTGGATCGGCTATGTATTGCAGAATATCACATCATTCAAATTGTCTTCTTGGCTTATTTGTTCGATGATTCGGTCTGGAGTAGTGTTAGCCATGAGCTCTAGGTAGCCTAGCCATCTTAGACGTTAACTCAGGCGGCTAGACTCCTTTCGCTTTGTCGTTGAATGTTCTTCTTCAAATGCCATCAAAGCAAACGGGACTAAGAACCGAACGTAGAACTTTTGTCTCCAAAATACCAAGAGCTCCTTTATCTACTGTTGAGGTTGGCCTTATCCCTGCGCCATAGGGCAGGATAAGGATTATTGTAATTTTTTGTTAAAATTTCAACTAGGTGGGGTTTCCCTTTTGTGTGAAATAAATAGAAAGAAATAAAATGTTGGAGCCTTAAGCATCTTGTGAAAAATGCGTAAGGTCAAGAAATGCTGGCTTGCTTGCTTTCTATTCATTTCTGAGAGGTACACAATGTGCTGGAGCCAACAAGCCAAATGTCCGCCGAAAATATCGCTTCTAATGGACAGCTGTCAGCATGCCAATAAACGCGGAAGGGGTAAAGGCAAAAAAGGGATAAAAGCGCAAAAGGAAATTGCTTGAAACTCATACATCAGTTAGAAGCAGCATACATTTTGAATCAGTGTCCAGTGCCAGAGATGTCCAATGCGTCCCCGAAATACGAAAAAGAGAAAAGGCACCGGTCCCCTTCTTAAGACAGTTACGACACGTCAATATCATCAAATTGACAAATGGCGCTCTCGTGACAGATGTCAAGTGTGAGACGTTTGAGCCCGAGCTGGGCACGTCCACTGCCATCCATCAGCGAGCCCAGCTGGGGTCCATGGAAAAGGTCAAAATCAATTAACATTGCGAGCGGCGGCGATTTTCAATTACAATGTCCCTTTTTAATTTTTCAAATCTCTCCCCTAATAGCTTCTATAAACAGATCCCCATTGAGGACACCACCCTCTCCTCGTGGTCCCTTTTCGGCATTAAAACCGCCGAAAATATCAAAGACGACACAGCGTTCGCAGCATTGTCATATTCATTCGATTTCATGTGGGCGCGGTGGGGAAACCGTCACGTGCCACAACTTGCCAAGATTAAAGGCTATGCGGCCTTGGACTGACTGCGGGGTTGGTATATGGAAATTCAGTACCTCCCCCTCCCCCCCCCCCTTTCCAGCGAACGTTCGCATTCTTCTCCCAGACCAAAGCGAAAGTATTCCCTATTTCGTCATTTCATGGATTGCTGAATAAAATTAAAATGATTAATAAGACGACGAGGCGAATTAAAAATACTTGACAAGGCCCGCGCTGCTCAGACTCCGCGTACGCCTGTCAGTGTGCGCCTTCGCCAACATTCTCAATTGGATTTCACGGCAATATTGAATCAAGGACATGGTAACTTGAGTCTTATCCCCAACACGAGCGTGAAGGATATCAAAGAAGATAAGATCTATGTACTTGGCCTTCAATTTATGTTCACGGCTCGTGGATTTTCCACAAAAAATGCCTTTCTTTGCGGGGTTCTTTCTCCTTTATTTTTTTTTATTTGACAGCCACATACACACATGTGCGTGTATGGGAATAATTTTCAACGCAACGCCGAGTAGGTCGACGGATGATGATGAATCCTACGCAGGATATGTGGCGGATATGCTGAGTGTTTTTTGTTTGACTGGAATACTCCATTCGGCTGTTGCGGCACGGGGGTGGCAACTAACTCCTGTGTGCCTCGTGATGTCCTGGATTTTTGCTTTATTATGGGTTACCTTGCTCATTCAGAATTTATTCATCATATAACAGCCCATCGTGGGCCCACCATGCAGGCACGTGTGAAAATATTCATCGACATGGGCTATACATTCCGGTTCGGGAGAGGCAGCGCCTTGAAAACTTGTTAAAAATCTCCATTACTCCTTCCACCGCACTCGTGCACACATGCCCTGGTGAAGATGGCGTGTGTACTGAAGGGTCAGGCACTTCGCGGGCCTTGAGGTGGACAGTGGAAGTGGAAGCTGTCGTTCGAGTGAGTCGCGAGTGCTCTGTCATCATTGTGAGTTTTGATTTGGAAGCATCTACCATGAAGGTCATGAAAATTGACATCCATTGCTGAATTGTCACCGGGTTAAGTTGTTCAAGAAAATTGATAACACTTCTAGGCGATGGTGTTCGTCATACGCTTTCTAAGTGATGAAGGTGAGCGCGCGTTTTTTTGATTATTTGTCCAAGAAAAATGTTTACCCTTGATCTGTCAGTTAGGTGAAGGACACCTGAGCCTTTGGGGCTGTCCGTCTGAAGGGTGTTGAGTGCTATGTGAGTGAAAGTAATTCTACAGAAAGAAGGCAATAAGTTAAGAAGCATCCACTTATGACCGTGTGAACAGACGCAGAGTGTGAAGAGAATTCGGAATGAAATGAAAGGGAGATGTGGAGACATGAGAAAGAGCTAATAATGTCACATGAGAATGCATTCGTACAATTGTTTGCTGAAATTGACACATACATTCTCACACAAATGATTGACAAAAAATGGTCCGGCCAGAAATGACTGCAATGCCATAATCAGACGTGTGAAGTTCTTTTATGAGCAAGAGTTGGCAAAAAGTGCTACAATGTCAGAAGTGTGAAACTTTTGATCATTTCTAAAAAAACATCAGGAATTCCGCCTCGTGTTCAATTCCCACGCTCATTTGCAATGACAAACCAACTGTCAATTCTTTAGATAAAGCGAATCTGATTTGCAGCCAGATTATCTCTAGCCAGATTATCTCCACCTAACAAATCCACTTTCGCACTCGTACAGTTGCAAGAGTAATCAAATATCTCGACGTGCAAAAATTGCTTGGCTCGGATGGTATTCCCCCAATACTTCTGAAGAGGTGTTCTTCTTCGCTGGCAAAATCACTGCGTAAGCATTTCATTCTATCCTACTCTTCAAGTCTCTCTCCAAGTAGATGGTATTTGTCCAGCCCGCCCCTAAAAAGGGAGAATCTTCGTCATCCCCTCGTACCGACCCATAGCACCCATGTCTCTTCTTTCTGAAGTCATGGAAACTCTGATAAATTGGCAGCTTATGAAATATCTTCAATCGCGGAGGCTTCTGAATGACCGGGAGTACGGTCTCCGCAGCAACAGGTCCACTGGCGATTTGATATCTTATCTCACCGAAAAGTGGAACCAATCTTTGCACAATACAGGCGAAAGCAAAATAGTTGCGCTTGATATTTCTACTGCATTTGCCAGAGTTTGGCATCAAGCTCTTTTTATGAATTAGAAACTACTTTTCAAGTCTTATATCCACCAAATAAATGCTGGTGTCCCCCAGGGCTCTGTTCTGTCTCCTTTACACTTACTCATTTTTTTTATAAATGATATCCTGTCTGCTACTTCTAATACAATTCATTCCTTCGCTGATGACAGCACCGTATTCGTTCCAAGAAGCCGTCGAATGTCGTCGAATTGGAGCGCGTATGTTATGCACTTTGAATTCTGAATATGGACAGCATAATTAACTGGGGCAAGAACAATAGAGTGGAATTCAATGCATCAAAAACTCAATGCTGTCAGCTGTCACTTAAGCAAACCCCTAATAATCAGCCAATATCCATGAATGGCACTTCTGTCGATGAAAACGAAAAACTTTCCATCCTTGGTATGTCAGAGTCTTTATTTTTTTCAACGAACATTCCCTTTTGTTTTTATTATAATAACGTTGTGGGTATGTGCGTCGACTCCTACGCACTTCTACCTACCTGTCTATGTCGATTCCTGGTACGACAAGAAATACTTTTCACTGTCCCACCTCTTTCGAGTCATTGACAATGCTCAAAGAGTATAACCGTCTAGAAAAAGCTTCTCAAACTTTGCCGTTCGGAGTCGGCATAAAACTGCAGGTGCCTTTTCTCTCGTGATAGAACAATAGCACGCACAACATGAGTGGTTGCTGAGATGCTAGTCCCTGGCCCTCTACGGGCTGTATAATCTTATATAACTTAACAAACATGCAATATTGTCGATTGTGATGAGCGTTGGTTATCGGCTTACGACGCGATTCGTATGGAATTTGATGTTTGAATGAATATGATATACGTGCATTATATTGTTCAATCAACTGCGACGCAGAAAAGCGTAAGTCTTTCAAACAACATGTACACATTGTACTAAAATATTGTAAATCTGCAATTTCTTTGCAGTAGGCTAAGCGGGTGCCTTCAATGTCAAGGAGGAGAATGGCAGTACCCCTCAGAGTGGTCCCGAAGTGGGAAAAACTACGCAAAGTGACATACGTTTCTCGGCCAGATGGATTTTCGATTCTACAAATATGAGAACCAAAATATGAAATCCAAAATTGTGTTCACTTTTGATATTCCGTTTTATTGTACCGTTTGCAGAAAGTCGGGACAATAAAATGAAAGCTACTTTGATGTTGCATATTTACTAAAATTAGGTACTTTGGAAACTCAACTTATATTTGTTTTAAAGGACAAAAATTTGGCCGTCAACCTGCATCAATCGTTTTTTTTCATTTTGCTTACCAATTTTCTTGACCGGTCTTTTAATTAAGGCCACCTTTTGAGGGTTTTTTTTAAATGTTTGATGGGCTGTAACAAGAATTCTCCATGAGTCTATGAAGGGAGACCAAGTATTTCTGAAAGCTAAAGGTATTTTCTATTGACGGTGCAAAATCTAAGACCGGGTTGTGCGTGGAGTGTCGTGCATTTTTCTGATATTTGAAACGCGACTGCGGCTGCACTACTTAGCTCGTCGTGCGTCTTGTTCTCGTCGTTCTTGTTCTCTCCATCGTACACTTCCCATTTGTAAACCAGAAAATCTCGCGCATATAGCTAGCTAAAATAGAAGAGAGAGAGAGAGGAGAAGATAGGAAGCATAATACCCTAATAGAGACCACGGACGGAAAACTAAAGATAGGAAAGAGAAGAGAAGAATAGACAGGAAAGATGAAAAGAAAAGGCGTTCAATGCCGATTCCCTTACCACCAAAAGAGACAAGAAAACTCCCTCGGAGCTAAGCTTTCTATCTTTATCTAAATCTAAACTAACCTGCATACCTTATAGGTATACCTAACATAAGCCTAACTAACTAGCCTAATAGGATCCGTCACTTTTCGACCTTGACTAGTTCATTGAGCAATTCGTAATACAGTGGATTAATTTCGGTCCCAGTTTCATTCGACACAGTCACCCAGCAAAAAGCTTGATGCTTGAACTCCTGCATAATTGCTGTAGTTTGGTTCGATTGAGAGCTTTGTGGTTCAATGGTGCCTCAGTGATTTGATGTCATTCAAAATGAGGCAAACTCAAAGATTACTACAAGCTACCGATGTACTACCAAGAAATGTAGTTTGGCTTTTCAGCAAGCAACATCATGGGACTTAATGTCAAGTCGATTCCCTTCAATGGCGCATTGTCAACGGACGACAATTTCTGTTTTTTTCACATGTCATAACCAGATGACAACATTATCTTCAAAGATGAACTTCTAACCCACTGAACGCTGTTGAAAAGCGTCTTGTGATGCCATCCGAAGTTGTTGACCGAAGACTCCGTTGACAAAGACTCCCACCTTCGCCGCCAATATCGTTGCTCGGCCTTAAGTGCTCGACAAGTTGGGCGATCATGTTAGCTCCAGAGTAAAGTACCGTGGTGGCCATATGCCCGAATAGATTTCCCATGGTTAATTAATAATCTGTGAAACAACGTTGCCACCTTCTCTCAATTTCTGTGCGTATTTCATTACAAACCAAAGTTATCCTAAATCTCATCAAACATCACGGATGCCTTTCAAAGATTGACGACAATAGTTTGTCTGTGACTCTTCCACGACCACTGCTCTCTTTCTCCACTCAGCAGTGAACAATTTTCGTTTTGGTCCCAAAGCTGTTAAAACTCAACGTTGTTTGCATGGCTGCCTCACCCAAGTGACACCTAAAATTTTGCCACATCTCTGTTTCGGGCCAAATTTGCCCGCTATTCGTTTTTGTTCCACCATCGCAAGAAGTAGTTATCTCAGATCAGCCCAGAATCGGTTCATTTACTTTAATCACGGCAACATCTTAACCTACTTTCGTTCCATCTCAGCACTCGTCGATTCGTTGTCTCTCCGCTCCTGACATGGATACAATCTCACCGCCTCCACTGTTACGTAACGAGTGCCAGTGACTCCGTGTCGGTGTTGTACTGCAAGATTCCTCCGAAAGATTTCATCTTAATTTACCAGTTCACGGTTGCCCATAACAATATCATCTGCCACAGGAGAGAATCAAAAATTTAATTCTTCCAAATGACTCCATTCACCGCCAAGGACACCGATTCCGAGGAAGACGACGACGACAACAACGTTGACGTTGCAAAGACCAAGGAGATAGCTGACATTTAATGCGAACTGAGGCGATTCTGCAGCAGTTTCTCATCGTCTCGTGCCGCAATAAACACAACGTTCGAGAGGGAACGCCATCAGAGGTACACTGCAAGTGGGACAAAGGTGAAAGGAATCCTCGAAGTGCAGCGAAATGAAACCATCAAATCGTTGAGTTGTATCTTCACAGGAAGTACCAAGTAAATGAAACTCACCAGAGATTGGTTGAGTTTCCGTTCGTGTGCATTAAGTATCATGCTTCCTCAGGCAAATGAGTCTCGCAGAACGGCTCGGGGGAAGCCCAACGCATGCACATGGTTTCCGGTCGTAACGTTTCGGTCTGTTCGTCGGAAGCCAGTGCTTCAATGAGCGCGAGAATGTGTGTGCACGTGGCATCAATCCAAAATCGTGTGTCGTTTCTCGAGATGGAATGTTCTTCGTTGTCATTTGGCACCACCGAAGTGATCCCGGCTCAGGGGATTGATGAAGTTGTAGGACGAATGTGCAATGCATTCCGAAAGCCATGTGCACCACAGCTGTGGTTGGCATCACAATGTAATGGGGTTGCTCTAACTAACGATAAGTGATTTATGGAGTTGCCAACAGATAAACTAACGTTGACGTTTAACTTAATGACATGATGTTAAATTTACGGTTCATAAAACTCGGATTGATGCCTCGGATGCGATTGAGTATGTATGAAGTGTTTATTTGTATAGATGGCGTCAGTCTTGTCGTCTTCACTCGAATGACTTGTTTACTCGGCTTAATTAAGTGGAATCTTTGGCTTTTTATTTGTCTTCAATTAACGAGAAATGAATCAGGTCTCTTTAGGAAAGACGAATGCTGTGGGAATGACTTGGGTAAGGACCACAGCTTCGTTATCATTCCCGATTGGCTACGATCTCAGATCTTAGTCTGTTAATGTCAATGAATCTTCAATCCGGAGTGGATCTGAATCTCCACTGACAACCCTCACACGCCAACACAAGAGGCATGATCTTCCAGAAATCCTGTTAACATACGCGGATGACATTGACGAGAGTCCCTTCCTAGAGAAAAGGGTTCATAAGGGTAGGTCAAAAATCGCTACAGACCTGCTCCACAACGTCGTGGTTAAATTTTAGTCATAGATTCAGTTGGGAATCCTGGAGCCTTGCGAAATATTGCTGACATTAAGAAAAGCTCCCAAACTGACTCCTTCAACTCCCATCTCATGCGTCTAGTCACAGTGCAGACACAAGCGTCTTTAAAATCACAACAAATCCTTTTAAGACGACATCAGAAAAATTCCGCCGAATTCTCAAGCACGGATTAATGGAAAACTTTTCACTAGACAAGAGAAAAAACATAATCCATTTTCTTCGAGTGACTTATTAGAGGCATCCCCTTCGTCACAGCCAAATTCCGCCCCAAATCGTCAGGATAATCCCTCTCACTCATCAACTAGTCATGGTAATTCATTAAAATGATAACACGAGAAAAAAAAACACATTTTTTCTCCATCAATTCGTGGTACACAACACGAAGGGAAACAAAAGCAAAGAACGTCTACAAAAATCAACAAAAAATTAAACCTCACCCAGCCTCTGCAGCTGGTCCCGATTCCATCGAATCAAAAAAGAGAGACGCCCCCCGACACAAAGAAGAAGTCCTTAATTCGCAAAAAGAAGAGAAATTAAATAAATAAACAATCAAATTGTTACTTGAATCATCATTGAAAGACCACGTCCTCTGTGTTCCGGAAGGCGAGAGCAAAGAAAAATATATTTCGGCGAGCCACAAGAAATCAAATTGCAGAAACACAAGTTTCGTGAACAATACTCTGACAGGTGGTACCTTGTCACCGGGGTAGATCACATCCTTGCTTTCATCGTGGCCAGCATCGCCCGGGCGCGCGGAGTCAATTAATAGCTTGGGCATGATTTTTTCTTTCCTTGTGAACATCCTGCAGGATGGTGGAACAGGAAGAAGAACACCGATTGGAACAGAGAATGAGCACAAATCTACGTGAGAGCAGGATGTGGGCAGCAAAAAAAAAGAATGCCGCAAAAAGGCAAGAAAAAAATCGGATGCTGATTGCAGGGATACCAGCAGCAACGGCAGCAGGACTCGTGATAGGATATCCTTGGGAGTTGGGAAACGATTTAATTTCACTCAGCAGCATTATTGCCAACAGTCAAAGCCCAACGCCCACCAACTCATCCCGCCACAAACGGCTTTTCGATAAAATTCGACTCCTTTTCGACTTGGTCCTTTTCGCCTTGCGAATGAAATTGTATTTATCACTGTTTGGGTTGGGGGGGAAGGGGGGCATAGGACTCACCAACCGACCACCCACTCAACAGCTTTCGCACATCTTTTAGCCATCTAAACACTTGCCAGGGGTTGCCTCAGTTCCTTTTGCCGCCGATGGTTTTTTGTTCCCTCATTTTCGACTCTCATTTGCTCCAGACCCTGCCTCCCACCCAGCTGCCGTTCATAAGACTTACAGCGATTGTGAGCGGCTAGCTTTAATCTTTAACTGAACTAGAGTGGTGGATAGTCATCCCTTAAACGGGGGCGAACATTTTAAAGTGTCAACCGATGTTGGTGGCGTGGCAGAGTTTAGGTGGATTGAGGCGGCTGTTTGGAAAATCGAAAAACCATTTCATGTCCTTATTTATGATGATTCGGGTGAAGGCAAAGCCCGTGCACCATCACCCTTCAGCATAATCCAACCTCAGCAATGGACGCCACCTTGCGATGAGGGGGCGGCACTGGTGGCTATGGCAACACTGATGGTAGTCGCTTCTTGCTAAATAGGACAACAAGCGACATGCCGGCCAGGGGACGAGGTGGCGCTGGATAATTTAATGCTCACCAGGGTGTACTTGCGGTGGGACCTGAGCTCTGTACCGCAGATCTGATAAAATGGAGGCTGTACAATGTTCAACTCAGCTTGACACAGATTTAGTTTCACGGCATCACCCGCGCCTCGGTACCGCGTCAGGAACACGAGCAGTATCTCTACGCAATCAGATTACCATTTGTCTGATGTAAGGGCCTTTGTTCTCACAGTGTTGACTCCTCCGTCTGTGTGTCCTTGTATAATTTATCATTTAAATGTCACTTTGGGAGGAAGTCCGCTTGCGTTTTTCTCTTCGTTTTGTTTTTGTGTTATGTGTTGTTGTCGCTGTGTTGTGAGCGCTGTCTCCATGGGCAGGGGCACTGCTCGTGGAACGGTTTAATTAACTTAATTGGAGAACGGTTGTGTGTTTAAGTTAAAGCATTCTTTCGTACCGCCCCCGGCAGTGGGTATCTCCACTGTATTTTTTGTTTTTTTTTTTGGCAGTGTCAGCACCACGTTTGCCAAAAGGGCGTTGTTCTTATCGCATCGGTCGCTGCCATTGCGATTAGGGACCCGTTTCGGAGAACTGATGATATCGGTGGTGGTTTCATCCCTTTCATTTCGTTTCGTCCCCCCGCAGGACCCAAAGCTATACACCTGGAAGGACGAGTCTCCTTAATTGGTGTGTTCTTTGCCGTTGGCGCTACAACGTCGCTACCGGTGCTCACAATGCAGTCTTTGAGCAGTGAACAAAAAATTACTGCACACAGCACGAGCTCGAGCAAATACCCCCGTCCTCACTCGAGAGGCAGCCAAACATTAGTTAAGAATGACAAGAGCACCCGGGGAGGGTGCATGCGAAGTGAAACTCAAATAAACATAGAAAATAATAGAATCAGAAAAGTCAACAAACGACAAAGGACACTTGCATAGTTGGTTGGACGTTTTTTTACTCCTCGCAACCTGCAGTCTAAGGGTTTTCCGTGTTGATTTCAATTTACTAATGACATCGGTCGTCGTAACGTAACGTTACCCCCTCGGCTACGGAGCTGGCTGCAACAATTCAATTGTACTTCGCATTCTTATGAACTGACCTGGATAGCATTGGTAACCAATTTTCAATGCAAATGGTCTGCTGCCTAGGCGCTCACCAGTGGAAGGCAAACACGGATGGGAGTCTATTTCAACAACTCTGTAGCACCATCAGCTGGAAGGGTCATAAGACTGCAGTTGATTTTTTTTAAACTTCCTTAAAGCCTTGCTGTCAGCATGTTGAAGTGAAAATGCACTCTATGTCGATTAATAATCTGTGCGAAAACATGTTTTTTCCGAGGGAATTAATCACTTCCTGTACCGAACATATTGAGAGTTAAGATTTACTTCGTAAGGATGAGTCTTACACGAACTGGCAGCATTGGTTAAAGGTTTTATGATGGTTATTATCACGATCACTTTGGACATTTGACATTACGGGCATGACAGACACACGGATGAGGTTCTCGATGTTGTCCTCTCTTGAATGAGATGATCTTTGACCGAAATAACAAACGTGCCGCCGTTGCCAACAGTTTTAAAATGCTTGAAGCCGACGGCTCATCGGTTGCTATCGTCCTGGCGATCCGTTAAGTCTTTCGATATGGCATGACGATATTTTTTGTAATTGGAGCAGAATCGGGGCTGTCGGGGGGATTTAAAAAGCCTCCTCTTTCCTACTCCTTTTCGTGTTCCGGATGTGGAAACGATGATTTGACCTCAGGTGTTGATGCGTTTGTTATCCAGAAATCTTGACGAACTAGCAAAGAGATGTTAGTGGGATTTCCGGAAATACTTGAAGATCTTGGAAGAAAAATTCTCCCAGTGTTCTGTGTCTCAATAGGCAGAGGCTAGGGCATTGACAAAGGAAGTGTGTGGTGTCCTCTAGTTCTTCCTCCTCCCCGCAACCCCTGCACATGGTATTCTGGGTAAGTCCCATTTTGTTTTCGTGGTATCTCAAATGATTGTGACCGGTTAGCGTGCCGACTACCATACGCAGCAGCTTTTTGCTGCATAGGAAGAGTTCGTCAGTCCTTGCGCTGTTGAACGTCTGCCATAGCAATCGGGTAGTCTTACAAGTGGTTAACGACCTTTTATTAGCTAGCTCCATGATTTTATTGTCCACCTTCTTCCTGACATCTGCCTGGCAAGCTCATCTGCTACCTCATTGCCGGTTATGTCCCTGTGTTCTGGGACCCAGCATAGGTGGTGACGGCTTACGAGTAAAAATAGTAGCTTCATCTTTGGATTGTCATTATACCAAGACCCCTGTTGATTCCGTCGTTTCGATTATGTCAACATGCACTGACGATTGTTCAATTTCACCATAAACTTGAGTTGAATAGTTTGTAGTCCGTTTTTGTTGCATAACAACTGAAGAATTGTGCATCAAACGTCCTGAAAGATGTAAGCTCTCGCTTGATTAAAAACAATTTGTTGTCAATACGTACATAGCTTGGTATATTCTCCATGTGGTAAATGCATACCTATCCTTTATTAAGGACGGGATACTTTCACTTGAAGAGTATTTCAAAACCATGAATTTGAATGTTTTTTAAGGAACGGACTTCGTCCTGTGTCATTAATCCATGTCCATTCGCCAAATTTAATTCACTCTACCTCTACAGAACGCTGAACTTTTATTGCCAACTCTTCTACTGTTTTGGATGGTTCCAATATCGCCAGAAAATGTAATTATTACGGTGCCCTCAAATTGTACAGGAGATTGCCGAGGACACTTCCTGCGGTACGCCAGGTTCTACGGGTTTGAACTCAAAAATAACATTTTCATGTTTAAAGAAAATAAATTGGTATACAATCGGTCACAAAAGTAAGTAAGCAGCATAAATTAATATATTGCCCAAAACTGAAGGCACAACGGATCAAGAGTAAAAAATGTAACGAAATTTGCATCACAAGAGTAAGTAGGCACATCTGTGAAACATGTAGAGAGATCTACCACGGTTTATGGGCATGCGGCAGCATCTATGTGGTCTATTTACTGTCCACTTCGAAAAATTAATGAATTTGGTTACTATCGACAGATGCCTGAAACATGCGTCAAAGCGCCTGCAAGTAAAGCTTAGGAGAATCATCTATCTGTGACATAAATTTCGTTATATTTTTTTTATTCCCTGTTAGTTTTTTGTTGTAAGTACAATACATTATTACAAATGAATATAGGAAAATATTAAAATGCTAAATAATATAAAAAACTACACTTACGGTTTTGTTTCTTAGAATCCCGTTTGGATTGATTTTTGTTTGAGAACGCAGCCAACTTTATGCTGCTTACCTACATTTGTATAGACTGGAGTTTGTGTCTAGTTCAAGCCTTCGTACCAAACATTGACAAAGCGTTTGAAAATGATTCGGAGCAAGGACATTTTTGTTAGAAGGTTCTTACCACCACATCAGGCACTGAAAATAGAGTGGTCACTTCGAAGCCGGAATTAGAGACGAATAATTAATTTTGCTGCCACGATCGAAGTAAACGGCTTTCGAAAAACATCAACACGAGCGGCAGAAGTGGTGCCAGTCTAGTGCTGTGGCTCTGGGTACCATTATATCTTCTGCTACTATGCACAGACTAAGAATGGGTCCAGTCGAAAGAAGGTATTGACAAACTATATAAAGATATAGAAACCTTTCCTTTAAGGGGTTAGGCCACTATAGAGGCGGAAAAATGGACTTTTTCGAATTTTAACAACATTTTTTTAGAAATACTACGAAATAAATTGAGATTTCTATACAGATTATTTATTATACGTATACGTGACAGTATACAGTTTTTTGAAACGATTAATTTCAAAATTAAGTTTTTGCAGCGTTTTTTTTCCGATGACGTCTCCGTTTTTTCAGGTTCCAATGTCGGACAAACAGCTCCTGTAATTTTCGAATTATAATATGCCAACTTTTTTTTTGGATTTTATATAATAACTTCTATACAAGTGCTGTGGTTCTTTTTTAAAAATAAGCATTTTTGTCCAATTGGCGGACTAAAATTCGAAAACCGAGTACTTGGAGATTTTTTCCCACCATAATCTCGTGAGACATCACTTTTGAGGCCTTAGGCGACTCTTTAAGGACTTCTTTTTTTATTAAGTGGTAACCAGAAGCTTTTTTCGAATATGTCTATCTTAAAAAGTGTAACAAAGGATGCTTGAATAAACACACATATTCCTTCAAATAGTCGGGCATTTGTTACCAGTGATGAGCATGACAAGACTGACAAAGTGTGCTGTTGTTGTCCGCAATGAATGAAAATAAAATTCCATATGACCCCAAACGAATTCAAGATCTAGACTAGATCAATCAGTTAAAAACTGATACATTGTTCTGATAAGCGAATGAGAGCGATGCTGATTTAACAAATTTACGAACGCCACACACTTACTTATGGTCCAAGCTTCAACCAAATAAAAATGGAGTTCGATATCAAGCTGTGACCAGCTATACATAAACAACAAGCATACACAATCAGATTGCTACCTCAATGCCATTGTCAGTTACAAACCACTTCACATACACCTGCTCATTGTTCGGAATCAATCAATTCCCACAAAAGATTGATAACGACTGCATATCTAGAGTGGCTTAGAGTCAAGCACGGATTTCGCTGTATCTTCATATAATAACCAAGGCCCTAAGTGTCAACGTAGATCTATGCTTTTTATTTACATCATCGAGGGCGGGTCACATAATCTTTTCGCAAACGATTCAAATTCACACCCATCCCCTTTTCGTAGTAATGCTCAGGAGTGTAGTGAACTAGATGTATGCCATCACGAGAACTGAAAAACATCAGTATAAGCTTCAGGGAGCTGGTAAGCTTTGAAAGAAACATTAACATTTCTGTGGCAATCCTTTCCCTGATTCGGTTGCGTGACACTTCCAAACAAAAACTCCCGCAGCCGCACACGTATGCATGACATCCTCGTTCAAACGAACAAGTCCATCTGAAATCAGTGCCATTACATTCATTTGCTATATCGCTTAATCCCAAGAGGATGCTCTCTGAAAGGAAAAACCACGAAGATACCAACTTACACACACGGCAAGTAAAGCAAACCAAGTTCTTAAGCCTTCCAAATCGCATGGTTAGACAGCATTCCACCACCAGCCACCCATCCATCCGGGCGGCCACACCGAACACACTCCCCACCGAGAGCAACATCAACATCAATTATCCATGTAACTCATGGAATGGAATTGCATTCAATTAAATGAAAATCTTTCTCGTCTTGTCTTGTTCCAACCAGTTTACATGTAAGTAGTTTTCCCAAAGGAAACTCAAAAATATCCTAGATACACCGTGTAACTCAGGCAGGGATGAGATACGAAGGAAACGGTGGAGAGGGCACGGAGATGGATGAAGGTAGACGACAAATTGTCGCCAAATGCATTCGCAAGACTTAAATGAAACCATCCCCACACTAATGGATGAAGACGGCGAAACTTAAAAGCACTTAGGCAACTCCATTAAACCTTTCTCTGGCCCTGCCGACGTTTTCGTTTTCGTGGAGACGATACAGTTTCAGTTTTTCATTCATGCCACCTCTCCAGGGTCGTTGCAGAGACCAATCTCCACCACGACAGCCTCCTCATTTTCAAATGCGCGGAATTGTCTTTGGTCCAACTGCGCCAACAGTGGCAAGCGGGGTAGCAGAGGGGTTGGGGGCATTTAAAACTACTCCCTAACATAACTTGTGCTTGTAAATTAATGAAAAGGATTGCATTTGAACTTATTTCTCTTTTTCATCTCTTTAACATCTTCCTCGTCTTCTAATTGCATCTCATGGAATTTGGAATGATTTTTTCTGCTTTATCCTAAAGAGTATGTTATCGCTTTGTATATACATGCGGTTGTCACTGGGGGACTGAGGTGGTTTTAGCGACCTTAGAGCGCAGCGCCATGAAATGCGAAAGTCTTCTCAAATATCCCGCAGGCACTAGAGGTGGTTAAGATAGGATCTGCATATAATCAGATGTGAACTTTTGCATTAAATGGTTTCTTCTCCAGCCACTCATTAAGGAGGCGTCCTTTTGATTGACCTCACGGTTCCATAACTGAGCCTGACTTTTTAGAGTACCTACCCTAGAAGCTCCTATGACCCTCGGCGTGATGTGAAAAGGAGTGAAAGGCCTTGGAAACTGCTTCAACTCAAGGATGATTAAAAATTACATTTGCGGTGTCCTCGGAAAATCACTTTTATAAAATTTGTTATAGTCGAAGTTATGCTATGCTGCTCGTTTTTCGATGATTTTGAAGTTCCTTGGATGAGTGTAAAAATTATAAAAAAAAATATCCAATTCGCTGAATGGAGACGTAAGCGTAAAGAGCAATTACATCAACGACACCTTGAAATAATGCTAACCAAATTATTAAATGGAGCGGTGTTTCACTCGGCTATAACTCACGGCTTCTGCGTCCACGTGGGGTACTCGTAATCAAATATAGGCAGTTTAAGGGGGGGACTAGATGGTGGAGAGGGGATATTGAACAGGATATCGTACACTGCTTACTGAAGGGCAAGGAATTTCCCGTCAAGGACCAGAATGAAGGGTTAATGTATAATTTAAAGAAAAGGCTATATGGAATCATGGAAGCTTCCAATCATATAACGGTGACTCTCGATAATTTGACACTCGTTAATTTGAATCTGTTGTTAAGAGAGTTAACCCACTTCAACGTTTGAAAGCAAGCCAGACTGTGAACGCAATTAATATCTCTTTCGTGTAAACAATCGGCATGTCTGTACATTTATGTAAACAAATGACAGGTGAGTTCATGGAAAAATGTGTTCATGGAAAGTAGGAAAGCCTAACTTCAAATTATTGAATGTCGGCGAGTAAGATACTAATTTGTATGTCTTCGGTGTGTATTTCTTCAACTCCAAATTACCTAGGAGACCAATTAATATTGATTTTATTCAATTTAGCGAGTATTCTACAAGGGACCGGGAAAACATTTCAAATTAACGAGTGTCAAATGATCGAGAGTCGACTGTAATAATAATAATAATAATAATAATATTGGCTTCTACAACACGTGTTGTGCTTGCTCTTATTCTATCACGAGTGGAAGGGAACTACAGTTTTATGCCGACTCCGAACTGCCAAGTTTGAGATTCATTTTCCAGGCAGTTATTGTGCAAAGCTAAAATTTGTTAAATTTATTTATGTTGGTCGTAAAACACTTTCTAGTCAAGCGCATGCCTTACCCCTTAAAGTCCTCGACCAGTCAACTCTCTCTATTACAAATCATTCATCACTACATGCTAGACTCCTACAGGAATTTGGGAAACGTAAGCCCGATGTACAGCCTCTACAATTAATGCTGTATCTCTGTCACACATTGATATCAAATTTGTGCGACGAGGAATTGCAAAACATAATATTAGCCTTAGAGCTTATAGCTATGTTATGTTCAACGAACCAGTGTCTTAACAAGTTTAGATCCCATTTTATATCGGAAAGCAAGTACAGAGGATTCTTTAGGCCATACGAAAACTTACAGCATCCGCAAATAGTGTTGGTGTACTTTTGGAATTAAGAGCAAATAAGCTTATTGACGAATCCACTGAGGTGAAAATGTGCCTCATCACTGAAGATGATTTTCTTCGAAAATTGACGCCCATTTTCATAATAAGCCTGAATAATTTTAACGCGTTGCTCGATTGTGTATCTTTCCATGGTTCAAATTGAATTAGTCTGAAATTGAGAAATGTCAAATGAAATGCAGAAAAAAACTTGACGCTTAGGTGTGGTTCACATTCAACATCGGCCCTTAAAATTTTACCACTCTTTATATACCAGGAATAGAATTGGTCCTAAGATGGAAACATTGCATACGCCTAGATATAGGAATTTTGTCGCTTCCAATCCCATCTAACTACAATCTCTGGGGGTTATTGCCATGAATGAATCCACGGAATCCTGCTTTCTCTAGCTTCCTCATCAATAAATTGTGATTTACTAAATCGAACGTTTTGATAATGTCGATAAATAAAACAGTCGTACATATTTTCTCATCGTGAAGTGACATTATGTCAGAGTAGAACTTCAAAAGTGCAGCTGTACAGATGTCGACAAATTAGTGTTCTTGTTTGCAGGACCAACTACCACTGAGGCAAGAACGGCGGCTGACGTCACTCAAATACAAACTTTTAGTCCAAATAAAAAAAAATCGATGTCGGTTGATTTATATTTATGAAGGCTGAAGTTGTCTCGAAAAACGATTCTACTATGCATCAATGAAAACCTAATGATTTCAATGCAATCATTCTGGTACGGAACCCTAAATGTAGAGTTTATCTCAAGTCTAGGTCAGTCATCCTACAGGTGGGGCTAATTTTTTCATTTTGTGTCGGTGTCTTGTGTTTGTTGTAGTGTTAAAATTCAACTATCACCGCGAAGATGCATGGTGCGTATAAAAATAGGAGTTTCTTGCGATATGTCTAGAAATTCATAAAAAAAGGAATTAAAATTAATTGGATTGAATTTAACTTTGTCTTGGTACGCTTCCAGTAACGTGAATCTAGCTAGGCATCTTTTGATCGACCGCTTAAGGGCGTAAAGCCATGCAAAGCTCATGGGCGAGTTCGATTCATGCCGAGGGGTTTTCGACTTGGAGTCTCACAACAGACGCCGGCTTGTAGTCAAGTGGAGAATGGCCCCAAGAAACATAATAATAATATAGGTGGCGCTACAGCCCGTACAGGGCCAGCTTCTCAGCAACCACTCGTGTTGTGCGTGCTATTGTTCGCTCACGAGTGTAAGGGACCTACAGTTTAATGCCGACTCAGTCGACGCACATACCCACAAAGCGGGCCACCACATGAACACCCAAAAAACATAGAATGCGAAATTTAAGACAGCTAACAAAAGATAGTACATGATCACGGTCTAAGCAATATATGCAAATATGTAAAATGTTCATTTATTTCATTTGCAAACTTAAACGAACAACTTAAAATGAAATTATACAATACATTCTGTTGCCTAATGGACAAGTGACGAAGGTATACCGATGGATATCAAAAATGGTATAGAGAAAGTCTGTGATAAGCACTTGGATGCAATCAAGGCGTTTCTATAAGGATGAAGCTACTACTTCGTCTTCTTCAGGAGGGCATTTTTGGACGCCTGTTGTGCGTAGCTGAAAGAGATTTGTTCTAGAGTACTCTCTTTAAGCCAGTTTCCTTCAGGAATGAGAGGTGGTTCTAGTGATCTCAGCTTTTCCTCTTGTAATAGGTCTCTGCAGAGACCTTAATCTGATAATACTAGTTTCCTCAGGCGGTCTCTGAGTCTGCAATACCCTGTCAGAATGCGGAGGTTATTTTTGCTCATTTTTATACATGTCTCAAACCTCTTCCGGTTGTATTGGCCCAAAAGTTTGTTTCGCCTGTTTCATGTCGTCAGTATTGTTCCATGTTTCTGCCCGGTACCTTTTCTCTAGTTCCCTGAATTCTTCTGTGAGGATGTGGTCTCCTACTGCACATAATGGTTCAGGGTCTATGAAAGGTATCGATGCTCCCTCTCTAGGGAGTCGACCATTTCATTGTCTTCTATACCTATATGGCCAAGTATCCTGCAGAGTTTTACTCTCTTTCTCCCGCTCAATTCTTTGACTAAGACTCTTAGACTTAATGATGTATTCGTCTAGTGCCAAAATGGCAGCACGAAAGTCCGATATTATTGCTATGTCGCAGTTGGTGTAGATCCCATCAAGATTGCATATGAATATGGTATGGATTTCCGCCTGGAAAATGCTGGTTCGTTTGTCCAAGGTATCGGTGGCCAACCATTACGTCTTTTCTCGGTAAAGAATGGAACAATGAATATATGACAGGACTTATAAGCAACTGGTTTGCACAGTTCTTAGACTTCTTCTGACTTTTTGAGTCCATCTGACTAAACGATGACAGCAGGCACAACGATTGATGGTTAATCTCATTTCCATTTGTGTCGGTGCTTAAAACAAACCAGACTGATGCTCAGATTGCATGACACCAACACAACGAGGTTCTGTGCTTTCGGGTGGCGGCCTCATTGGCTTATATTTTATTCAAAGAATGTACATATGTTGGTAGTGAATCTAATTGAAAATCAACTTACAGACTCTATTCTGTTTTTTGTTTCAGTGGTGACCGCGTGCAGAAACTATTTTCAGATATCTTAAAATAGAAATGCATACCATTTCGAATGCTTTTAACCTCCATATGCACTCAACTGATTGGCATAAATTGTGAACCAAATACGACCCACATGCACATGATTCATTTTCACAGTAATACCGCCCACTGACTGCCAAGCAACGACAACATTGATTCGAGTTTCAGTTTTCAGTGGAATGCAAAATTCAAAGGACAGCGGACAGGATCAACACAACACATGCCAGCGATTGCAAAATTCCCTCGGCATCCCCTTGTGGCTGGAAAAGGTCAACTCTACCAAGGGCTGACAGTGCAACAAAAATGAACACTCCATCACATGGTGATAAGTCGATTAGGGGAAACCACTGTTCCCGGGGACAAACACACACAGACATAACGTTGTCATTACATCCAGCTCGTTGCCAAGCATCTGTGTAATTATTTACATCCGACAGGCATCTCATCATTCCACGCGAAAAGCATTACCACCACCCGCAATCCGCCCACGTGCGGTACATCAACGCATTCACATCGACAGGGAGAAATTGTCAACTTCATGTCAGGAGCATACTTAAATTTATTAACTGTCAGAAATTAAGTTGACGGAAAATTTTGTTTTGCCCTTAAATAATTCGCCAATATCGTAACGTATCACTCGGGCTGTTGGCCCCGCTTGCCTGTCAGCGAGCACCTGCTCCACACTCGGCAATGATAACCAAGCACCGGAAGACGACACATGGTGACGGCAGCTTGTGGAAGACGCAAAAAAAGTTTAAAGCCGCAAGGACGCCTTCAACGACTCAAGTGGCAACCGGGCGGAGCGTGGTGAGAAATAACTTTTCCTTTCTGCTTCGCTCTGTTTGTGGCATAACTGTTGTATCGTCGGTCGTGTGGATCCTTGTGTTAAGCATTTGCTGACGTTTTGCGACGAGTAGTCGTTTCATCACAGTCATCGCTGTATTCAGTAGCCCCCCCTCCACCAACCACTCAATCCATTTATAAGATAATTTAACTTTTTTTGCCGAAGGCGTTTCCGATCCTTTCATTCCAGGATGTTTACACACGGCATAATCAAAACTGTATTCGGGATTCTAATGCATTTTGAAAGCTCATTAAACAAGTCGTTTGGGGTCAGCGGATGGGGTGGCGAATGAAGTGGCAGTGCGTTCAATTGTCTTTTAATTGAACGAGGGACGTATGAGTCGCGCAGAGTTTGCAGCGCATTTTGATGTCAAAAATGCGGTTGTGTGCAGCAGACAGCGGGCGAGAGTGGTTTCTGTGGCCAAAACTTGCTCCAGAGGGACGTATGTGTGTGTCTGCGGATTCCGGTACAAATGCTACCGCTTCATTTTGCAGAGTGTTTGCTCCGGTTTTTGAGTTTTAATGAACTTTCTTTGGGCCGAGGATGTGAAAACTCATTATATGTTTTTTGGTCTACTTTCCTGCCAGTTGTTGTGCTCTCCCAGGAGGTGGGGTCGATGGTGGTACTTTATTCAGCTACATGGCCGATTTGAAAGTGAATCTAATGTTTGGAGTTAAACAGGACACATCCCAAATTGGGTGCAGTAACCTTATTTTTGATATCTTGGTCAAAGCTTGAGATTGACAGGGAAACAGGTCCTTTATTGTTTTGCATTAAATGGGGCGCCCCATGTGTTGTTGATTCAGTGGAATCAGACCAAACGGCAACTATTGTTATTACTTCGAAATTCGTCTCTAAAGTGTAAGAAGGGATTTGATAGACCGGTCAAAAGAAGGGTTCATCACCAGGGGTTCGGTCAATATATCATGTCATGAATATACAGGGGGACTTGAAAACGTTGAATTTTCACTGCGAACACACCCCTAAACCAATGACCAAACTGTCAAGCAATCAGTCAAAACAGCATGATGGATTTCACGAATGAAGAACATATACAAAAAACTCAAATTGAATTTCAAAATTCCGAGTCGATGACGGCAACTTTAAGAGCGTTAAGGCCAATTTTTCATAGAAATTCTCCTCCCAGTACGCAAGTAATTCATTGTCTAGTGAACACATTTGAGTCTGTTGCTTTACGCTCCCGTGCCAGTGAAACACACGTTTCAGTGGAAGTGCCGAGAAGCTGCCGCTCAAGTGTCCGTCGCAAACGAAACAAATCAATCGATTCCACAACGTTCTCGAGAACTTCGCGTCGCTAAGACCACACTATGGCAAATTTTGCAAAAGGATCATGACCCCTTATAAGAAGAAGGTGACCCAGAAAAAAGATAACATGGCCCTCCTACACTAAAAGAAGGACTGATGACGTTTTCAAAATAAATCGCTCCGAAATCGCTAGAGCCGTGGATGTAAGCACGGGACACCGGTCTATAAGCATCCACGCTGCTAGACTCGGAATTCTGGTCAACCCACACCGTCGCAGTTGCTTCGACACCCACTCAGAGGAAAGTCCGCCTCACTTTTTCTGTGACTGTCCGGCACTATCCACACAAAGATATATCGCGTTCGGCAAACCCTTCTTTAGTGACGTCTTCGAAATCGCTAAACAAAACATATCTATAATAATCAATTTCCTAAACTCCACAGGTTGTATTTAGCTAACCAAACAACCACAGTCTACGTCAAAACGGCACGCAACTGCGCTATTTGTACCCGAATTGGATAGCCACTTAAACAAACCAACCAACTAAATAACTAAAGCCACTTGATCGTATGAAGTGACGTGCGTTCTTTAAATGGGCTCTATAACTGAAGAAGATGACCAATTTCATTACGAAATCATGCTCAGTGATGAAGCGCATTTTTGGCAAAACGGTTTGGTCAACAAACAGAATATGCGTTTTTGCCCTCATGTGCTTCAAAGAGCACCATCGTAGCGTAGTGAAATTACCATAGAATGATGTTTTGTGCATTCGATGAACTTTAGCGTTAAGTATCGTTAAGGTATCTTTCCACCAAGGTGGCCAATTTAATTTGATAAAGAGATCCGCCAGAAACCGCTAAATTCAAATGACGGTGAGCTGCTTTCTTCGGAGGACAATCCATCCTTCCGTTTCTTTCGTAGTTGAGTTAGCTGATTTTGTATAGTTCATCTAATTATCTGGGACACTCTCAAACAATTTAGATTTCGGGGGAACATAGTGCGGTTTTGCTGTCCGGTAAGATGTAAGTAATTACAAGCACGATTCATGCAACCCCTAGGCAATCACGACCGGCTCCAGGTGTCAGTAACCTGAGTGAAATTTTCAGAGTCCTCAGATATACGATTCCATAAATAATCAATGTTCAAAGACTCGTCTTGATATAAGTTTCCATTGACATATTTATTCAAACCGCAAGCAATGAAGCAAATTGAATGCAAGCTGTGCTGACTCTATTCCGTGCTTTATACGAACCTTCCATTGCTGTAATAAAGGCGACTTCAAGGCAACCAAAACTGTCTACAAATGTTAATCATTGCACGAAATAACGAGAGGAGCAGAATGTATGCAATATTTTACGAATTAGCAACAATTTTTCAAGGGACAGTTTCTTATTAATTATTGAGGTTTCAATTTATCGTGGTACGAATTATCGCGATTCTGCTGTATGCGGTAATAGATCGACGATCTCTGGGTTGTTCGAGATTTCCAATCTAGCTCGTTATCACCACTTGATCAATGAGGAACGGTCCGAGTGTAATCCGGTCTTCAACAACCCATTCATGTTGTTCGTGCACTTCTCCCACAAGTGAAATAGCTTTATCTAAAAAGGAATACTCTTTTAAACAGGTGACTCGAAAGATTTGGCGTGAATTATGATGGTTGCTCGATCAGGGGATTGAACCTGGGACCCCTCACCCATCACATCCATAAGATCATCAAGAATTAAATGTCGTCATCAACTAATGACAGACAGCATTCACTATTTGGCCAGCACATCATAGGTGCTTTGCAGTTTTTTCTAATTTCGACGATAAGTCATTAGAACCGTCTAGCAATTGCCTGGCTTTATATAAAATCGTCAAGTCAAAGACGATGTCTGGCTCAAGAACCTGAAATTATGTCTATGCGCCTGAGACTAGATTTTTGATCGGAACAAAGCCAAAAAAGAACCGTAAAACAATTCTAAGCGGACTCGCAAGTACTACACCCCTCACTTTCCCAAATGCACTGTGACACAACATTCTGTCACAAGCTCACTCCGAACACCACACACTCTACTAAGTTCCTTTAAGAAGAGCAGTTGGACCGAAAATTTAGAGGAAATCGTTGGATAATCCTCATCAGCCTGTGTTGATACAAAGCGTTCGCCGTGAAAACGTACACCTTTAGAGCGCGCTTTGAGGCACAAATACACACAATTCCCATGCTGTTTATTCAATCTCTAAACAGCCTCTAAGGCTCATTGCTTATGAGTCCCACAACACGCCGCATCAGTCTGTGCTGTGCGAGCACAGCTCGTATCTGAAAGTATCATAAATTTCGCTCCATAAATGACTGAATGATTTTCACGGGTGAACTCCGTGCCTACGATCAGCATCTTCCTCCCATTGATGGATACCATTGCTGTAGCTTTCCGCAATCATCCCACCGCCTAGTCGTAAACATCCAACAAACCACCAGTCATCATGGGGCCTGATGGCATGATGGCATGATGGCATGATGGCTTGATGGTCGGATGTTGGGCGGGATTGAACCAAAAATAAATTCCCCCCGGGAAATGTTGGCTGCCAAGCTACGCGTGGGCGATATTTGTTTCGTCAAAGTCAGTCCACCCGGCCCGATCCCGTCCCGTCCCACACTGTCTGTTGGGAGCGTGTATCTTCGATGGAATCGTGAGAAACTCATAAATTCAATTTGTATCTACGTCCTTTCCTTTTCGTTCTTTGTTCTTCATTTTTGTTGATGTCCTCTCCCAGTGGGGGTATGGCGGATGGTGGAGTTCAGGATGTGATTGTGTGTATGACAATCATTCCTGTCCTGTCGTTGGTTTTCCTCTCTCATTTCATTATACTCCGCGCGGCTTTTACTAGCTAAACGGTTGAGGGAACAGTGAATGGATGCGATGTGAGCAGCGGCAGGCCATACGGAGGACCCAAAGCCATCGCCCAACTGCCTGAGTTCGGGAGACTCGTCCGAGAAGTGGTCGCTTTCTGTGTTTTTCCGTTTCTTGTTCATTGCGCCGGGTTTTTGTATTACTTGCGCGTTAGCTCACAAGGACAACTGACAAAAAAGAGTCCTTTGTCATGTAAGCTTTAGATTTTATTTGTACGCTCGTCCCTCGCCTGTCCTTGGCTGAGTGCTCTCTGGAAGACAAAGCAACAACATTCGTCTCCTGATTGGATCCCACTTTGAAGGGCATTTTTTTTGTATGTTTGATGGTTTAAGCTGCTCTTGGAGTCCTTTCTTGCTGTGTGTGCCTCGTTATTTGTGGTTTTGAAACGATTGGTTAGGATTATGGTGGTTACGCTTCAATTAGTTGGTTTGTTTTTCCTTTTTTTGCTGCCATCCCTTGTTTCGATTTTCGCGGTACATCCAATTTGCGTTTGCGTTTGCGTTTGAGGCACGGCGACGACGCGACGGTCGCCACTTTGTCCTGTTGGTATGTGAAGTGTGAACATGGGCCGGGAGGAGTTGCAAAATGTAATCACCCTCTTTGGAGAGTTTTTAATTGAATATCGTTGCGCCTTTGATGGCATGCTAGGCACCGGGCAGGGAACCGAAACTTTAAAGCCTTTGTGTGCAGACTGTGAGTAATGACACGTCAGCAGCCAGTTCAGGTAAATCAAAGGAGATTTCTAAGCCATTGGCCAGACACAAAGTTTTGTTCAACATGTCCCCAGACAACAAAGGTTAGCCCCTGAGACGGTTGGATTGTGATTAATTTGTTAACTGCCAAGCCCATCGGAGTGTGTGTAGCTTTAAAATTGAATCTACAAGGGATGGAAGGGAGCAGTGCTCGACCTTGAATCTCCGCCGCAAAGTACTTTTAATAGAGTGGACGATTTGCATAACTAAGCTGGCGACTTGTCGCCTCAGAGAGACCGGGATTAAATTGATTCGGCTCTGAATGTATGCATGAACTGAACACGAAACGCCGTGAGCCATAAATTAGTTGCGTCATAAGCTGTCTTGTGAAAGATGGAATACTGTGAAATTGCCTCTCATTCCTTGCACAGTGACTGCCCGCAGAGGGAATTGACTTTGATCACGCCCTTATTAGCTTGACGTGAATGGCGTGCGAACTGGAAGTGATTCGTTTCTTTCATGACATTGTAGATGTTTATTTTCGTGAAACAGAAAGTTCCGCGAATGCGAAATTGGTTGTTCAGCGACGCCTATAGCCACCCCAGTGATGCTCAACCTCCTTCGACATTAACACGAAGTATAAAGACGACATTTCAGAAGTTATGCGGAATTTTCATTCAACCTTCTCAGTGACTGTAGCAAAGGATCCTTTATGTCGACTTGAGCATTCTCGTCGGTGCATCATGTTTGGAGTCCTCCTCTGAGGAAGACTTTAGCAGTTTTTCTTTGACTTCAGCATTAAACAACATTTTGACTCTGCTGTAATATCGCGTCAGTCGGAGTTCCTTTATTTGACTTGTCCTCATTTGAGCCACTAAGCAGTAACAGTGAAGTTAAGTGTGTATAGAAAGGATGCAGAACTTTAAATTGACGAAGTTGTTCTCTGTGACAGCTTATTTGACAGTTCTCGGTTGTTTTGAGGTTAGTGTGGGTTGGCAATTCTCCATGAATAGACTCACGCCAGAGCAACGTTGACAAATTGCTGAAATTGATGGTTCAATTCGAGAAACTCATGGGACGGTGGAATCACTGGTTAATCATCATCATCGTCTTCTGACTCACATGATCCACTAGTAGGGTCGCGGGGACAAAGCACCCCCTTTCATCCTTCACCATCGACTCTAACTCATCCGGAGCTATGCCCAAGCGGAGCAAGTTTTTGAACTAGGTCCAACCACCTCGTCCTGTGACAGCCAAGCTGATAGAGTTGCATTCAAGGCACATCGTGGAAGACGTGATGATGAGGACATTTGTGGTACGTGACCAAACCATCGAAGCATAGCCCCTTCCGCTCATAGAAGCAGTTGCTCAAAGTTTAGTTCCTCGCGCATTGCCGTGTTTGGCACCCTATAACGGCGAATAGCTCCAGTCTTATCTGGGCAGTCTGTATTCGCGAAAAGTGACCCAGCTTGGCCAATCCTATATAAAAAGCTGAGCATTACACATCCCATCACGCGTGTAATAGACCCCGGCATACTTCTCCACCGCCACCTTCTTCAATGTGACTCCGTCAACATGTAAAGCTAAACAAGCATTAAGGAAATTACCATAACATCTAATTTGTCCACGTTAACCTTCATCCCAGCGTCAGTATGTACTACCACAAACCTGTCGACTACTCGCTGGTTTCCCGTCTGGGTCATCTGCCAAAAGAAGATTATTTATCAATGACCATCAACTATCCCAATGTGAAACATTCCTCGCATCGGTTGAGTAGCAACGTCCAGTCCATACACAATATGATGAAAAGAAGAGGTGACAAGACGCACCCTTCCAAGGGCGTTGGCGAAATCCAGCGCCCACGGCTAAAGGTGTTGACTTAGCTTGTGAAGAGTATCTCAAAATCTGATCTAAAAATTACACCATTCAGCCGCTGACGACACATGCCGTTCATATTAAGTTCAAACGTCAGAATCTCTCTCTGATAAGAGCATTGTGTCTGCTTTCTTCACCTCCAAAAATGCTGCATAATGGGTGGGGTTGCACATTGGGTCCACGCTCAGCATGGCTTGTGGCACCGTGTTGTTGAAACTACTTATTGCCCACGTAAATGTCCTCCACTTTAATATTAATTATAATAATAATAATATGGGTGGCGCTGTACCCTGTACAGGGCCTCAGCGACTGTTCGTGTTGTGCGTGCTATTGTTCGCTCAAGAGTGGAAGGGACCTACAGTTGTATGCCGACTCTGAACTGCCAAGTTTGAGATGCTTTTCTAGACACTTATACTCTTTGAGCATTGTCCGTGACTAGAAAGAAAGGTGGGGCCGTGAACATTTTTTGTCGTACTGAAAGTTCGAACCACGACGCCGACGTTCATGTGAGTAGAAGTTGACGCACTGACTCACAACGTCACGGCCGGCACGTCTTGCGCTTCAGACACAAAAAATATAGAACTATTCTGTCACGAGAGAATTATCAGAGAAACCACATTTTAAAAGAAGAACGTTTGCTGCTGTCTCCAGCCTTAATTTGTTGAATTTACCACGCCGTCTTTTCGATTCTCTGATTGAATTATTTTGAAGACTAACAAGGCAATGATGACGAAGACGAGGCTCATAGCAAATGTTGATTTTTTCCACAATTTTCGGTGAGCAGTGTCGGTATGGCAGGTTTAAAACGCGACGTTATACGCACGTAGCACAACTAACGTCACAATACATTCTCGACAGTTTATGCTCCTCAACTCTTACCAACGCCGCCAGACACTGCTGCAATGTTTTGTTCGACCCCACCCCAGAGTCACAATCCAGTAGAGGACGCCCAGAAAACCTGTGACATAAGCAAGTGAAGAAGGACCTCACAAATTCACCACCATACACCAGTCAGATGCGCAACAATTCCTTCGCGGATTCATTCAGCATTTCACGTTTTCACTCATGGAACTATTACAAACGTCTGTCGGCATAATCGTCCACAGCCGGGGCATGTCTAATCGCTGCCTTTGAGGCCGTCATCCAAAGTGCACTGTGACAATCCACTTTACGGGTGCGCCTGCAAGCGTTGCTTTCAATTAAGATCCCATTAAATTTGAAAGCCCACTCGCGCAAGGCGCCAACGACAACGACAACGAACGTTGCCACAACGTGACGGCATCAACCAACCAGCTTCCAGTGATTCCCGGTTTAATCAGAGAAAAAGATGGGAAAACAAATTAAATCAAATATCCTCGCACACACATTCCCACACAGCTGTGACATGATTCCACCGATGTAGCGGTGGGGGCCATTGGGGCCTCGATTCCTTTTTTTGTTTTGCGCACAGCATCCTGTATGTATAATTAGAGAAATTAATTTTCGATTCCACAAGAGTTTCCCATCCCTCGTAAAATTGATTTAATTTCAAATTTGAACCAGGACATGATGGGGTGCGGGGAGAGGACTGTGCTTGTTGGCTTGTCTGTCAGGCCCAGGTTCTTGCATGGGATGCCCGTCTTCGTTTGCCTCCTTGGGCAATATCTATCATCGTCGTCGTCTATGCGGAGGGTGGCGTTCCGCTTTAATTGCTTTCAATTTAATGAAATTTTAATAAAACAGGATGTTCACTGTGCCTGTGTGTGTGTGTCTGTGCGGTGGTGAGGATGTGCAGGGGAAACGTGAGTGTGTGCTGGGGATAGGTGCCCGCCCATCTCGTGTGTGCAATCGGGACGCTCGCTCTGGGCGGAAGTGAATCCTTTGGTCCTGCTTGCTTAAACGATGTGATAACACAGTGTGAACGTGAATTTATTGACACTGACGAAGGATAACGAGCACTTTTGGATGGCAGCGTGTGTGTACCTTCTGTTCACAGGCTGCTCTGGCGAAGGATCGTTGAGGTCGACACTCTCGGGCGGGATGCACATCTCGTCGTGTGGGTACTTAAGTTTCCTTGTCACAAACACCCCCCGAGGGGAATTATGGGGTTTCATTCTTAATTCCTCGTCACGGGTGGTCGGCACTGTTGCCATGTGTCGAAAAATGAATTTTTTAATAACTTAAACGCATTTCCCGGTTCCTTGCTCGTCTGCAGGATGCTCCGGTGGGTATTTCCCCTCCCGGGTGTGTAGGTAGGTAAGAGCTAATTTAATTTTGTGCCTAATGTGCGCGTGGTCTCCTTTTTGCGTTTCGAGGGCTTTAATTGCTCCTTCGTGCTGCCAAAGACCATTAAGCGCTAATCATTGCGGTCTTGCTGGCGTAGCTAGGGGAGCCATTCATTCTTGTGTGCCTGTCGACGGAGGGCGGGCTTAAGCACCCACTGATGAGGAGCTGTGATGGCGTCATTACAATGAAGGGTTGTCATTTGCCTCGAGGATGAGATTTATTAATTCAAGTTACTTGTTCCACATGAGGGGGTGCTACAGAGATTCACTTAAGCGAATGCATTCTGTAATCTTGGCACGCGGCGAAGGGCTTTTTTGGAAGGATTTTATGAATTTAATTAATTCTGGAGAATTTATTTATTATTGAAGGCGTTGATGATGTCTGTCTCCATGCAACAGTCCAGATTCAACCCGTAGTGGACTTCGACCTAGCTTCAGCAGCAATCACTCATGATGCCCTTGCAATTGGTCTTTTACGATGATCACACTCCAAACGATGATTTTCAGAAGGTATTTGTAGAAACTGTTATATTTATTGGTATAACTTCTAAGCAATGTCCGCTCGAGCCGGGTAGTCATATCAACCACGAGAGTCATCGTGATATAGAGCTTCGGCATTAGAGTAGAGAATCCGACGTAGTTGTGAGTTATATTTGATGCGGTGTACGAGTGGTTTGACTTATGTATGTCTTCTTTTGGAATCATTTTTTTAGAAGATGTAGATGGATGTGATTTTCATCTATCGGGACTTAACGGTCATATTTCCTGGGATTCACACCATTTTTCATTCACATCTGAGCCGATTGCGCTTTTTCTGTCTTCTGCGTTAACCGGAGTTTTCCAGTGTGTTGTGTGCAGATGATGCGTTCTTTTGTAACGCTTATGGATCTTCTTTTTCGTCGAAATGCACTAGACATCCGGTATGTTGGCCGAAAGACACCGTGACGGACATATTCCTCTGCGTTGCTTCTGAAGAATTGCAGACAACTGAGCGCATCACGTGGTAGCTCTAAGCAGCTAGCATGTAAGAACTATCCTCAAATCGAGTAGTATTATGAACATAAGAGAGAGTACTCGATTTAATTCACTGTCTCCGAACCAACACGCTTATCGCAGAGGCTATTCAACGAAAACAGCACACCACTCTTTTGGCCGGCAGCATCGAAAATGCCTTTAGAACAAGGAGTACACAATGGTAGCCTTGCTATACATAGAAGAAGGGGCTTTCAATAACGTCAAAGCGATTTACAACGCCATGCGAGACCTGGTATCCGCGAATGGATAAACAACGTCATGAATACCAGAAGAAGTGAATCTTAGCTTGACAACTACTGTACAAAGAAGAGCTTTCAGAGGAATACCTCAAGGGGGAAGTCCTATATACTCTTCTCTGGATCATACGAGTTTGAAACTCACCATCAGTGAGGTGATGGAATCGTGCCTTAAAATATTAGGAATCAAGTGGACAACCATCAAGTGTGACTATTGTCAACCCATCCAAGACTGAACTCGGACTGTTGACATGGAAATGATCACCTAGGTAGTAGGTGTTATAGTCGACAGCAAACTAAGCGGACTGTAGACATGCAAGAAAATGTTCTCAGACTCAAATGGGGAATCCGATCGAGAATAACACACTCGCGGACACGTTCGGTGGCCTAGTCTGGTGGACGGCACTACAAGTCAAACAAAGTTATTATTAAGATGAGCAGATAAGCACATAAGCGGTTACGCATGAGTTAATAAATGCGAACAAAGGTTTGTTTGAAAAAAATCAATCTTTATTTACCAACTTCTAAATTACAACTGAAGTACAAATAATTCTTGACCTTGCTACGTGCATATTTCTGAATTGCATTTCGGCGATGGTTCGGCGTTCGATGAAACACAAGTCAGCAGCGGATGTCGACGTCCGGTGTTGATTCGATTCAAGGTTGCAAAAGGTATTTGTGTGGCATTGTATTGGGAGCGTTTATGCTGCCCTTAGATATTGCAGCAATCATGTGAACGTTTTTACCTCATGCGATAAGACTAGTAGAATGCAAACATTGGGGTAAAGCCCACAGCAAAGGACGCATGGAGATACTCTAAAATTCGAAGATCCCACACTAAGCAGACTATCTGACGTCTGTCCTTGACCTGGAAATAAAGCATATTTCAGCACCATATTTCCCACGAGAGAAGATGGGGACGAAGACAAAAACTCAACTGGAATGGAATGGAATGGAATAGAAATCAACACAGACGGATCCAAATCGGATGATGGCACAGCAAGAGATCTCTATCGAAGCAGAAGTAACAGCAACGGCAGCCCAACTACTTTCAATGAGTCTGATAGACGGAAGAACTGTTGATTTATACATAGAAATCCAGGCAGCTATAAAGGCTCTGGAAACACTTTCGATCAACTCCAAGATGGTTAAACTATGTCGCCTATCCCTAATGGAGGTACAGCCCAACCCTGCCCTATGCTGGGTCCGACAATGGTGTTCCGAGCAACGAAAGAGATGATGAATTACAAAAACGAAGGCGGATTTGACATTGGCATAGAATCTGGACATTCCCCCACAGAAGGTAATAAAGGAAAGGGTGGTTCAATTTTAAGGGCCGACGTTGAATGTGAACCACACCTAAACGTCAAGTTTTTTCTGCATTTCATTTGACATTTCTCAATTTCAGACTAACTCAATTTGAACCATGGAAAGATACACAATCGAGCAACGCGTTAAAGTTATTCAGGCTTATTATTAAAATGAGCGTTCAAATCAAAATGCATATCGTGCACTTCGTGAGAAAATCATCTTCAGTGATGAGGCACATTTTCACCTCAGTGGATTCGTCAATAAGCAGAATTGTGGCATTCGGGCGAATGATAATCCAAGAGTGATTGTCGAAAAACCAATGCACCCACAAAGAGTGACTGTTTGTTGCGGTTTATGGGCTGGCGGCATCATCGGGCCGTATTTTTTCCAAAATGAGGCCGGTCAGGCAGTTACTGTGAATGGTGTTCGTGAAATGAGAACGAACTTTTTATGGCCCGAATTGGAAGATATGAATGTGGACGATATGTGGTTTCAACAGGACGGTGCCACTTGCCACACAGCTAACGAAACAATGGCTCTTTTACGCGACAAATTCAATGGCCGTGTTGTCTCACGTGGTGGCGATGTCAATTGGCCGCCAAGATCATGTTATTTGACACCGTTGGATTTTTTTCTTTGGGGTTATTTGAAAGAAAAGGTGTACGTCGATAAGCCAGTAACAATTCAAGAGCTAAAGGATGAGATAATTCAGCACATTAACGGCATGGAACCTCAATTATGCTTCAGCGTCATCGAAAATTTGGACCATCGGATGGAGGTGTGCCACCGAGGTCGCGGCATCCCTTTGGGCGATATTTTGTTCCATTCAAAATTGAACCATACCAATATTATTAGAATGAAAAGAAATAACAATAATTTCCTAAACAATTTGTGTTTTATTCAAAATCAACATCGGCCCTTAAAATTTAACCACCCGCTACAATCATCGCTAATGACGAAAGGCCTGCACTAAATGAAAATTGAACTGAAGCTCTCCCAGAATTAGACAGGAAGCATATCGGTAAACTATTATGCGTAATAATTGGGACTGCCAAGTCGAGGCTATAATGACTTCTGTAGAAGCGGCAGAGATGAGGAGGAAGAGGAAACTGTACTGCACCACCTCGGAACTTGCCCCGCTCTTGCAGAAACTAGAAGACGAATACTAGGTAGTTATTCTTCTTTTAACTGCCTCGGGGATTTGCCTAGCACAAATATAAAATACATCCTAAAATACCTCAAAGCTGAAACAGAAATCTTAGAATGGACGGAAAGAGACAATGTACCTCAAAGCTCTGAGTGGAGCATTGTTATTAAATATGTATAAGCCTGCAGTCACCCTACCTATCTACTTTACATCACATTCCAGGTATATTCGCATCAAAATAAGAGCGGCTGACCGTCACTGACCAGGCGCTTATTGGCTTAATTAATTTGCAAATCGCCTTACACCTCTTACGAACAAACATAAATGTTTTTCATTCAACCTGATAGGAGTGTTTTGCCTCTCACTGTCACCGAATAAATAAGTCACACAAATTGTATTCAACTTTCACTCGCACCTGCCAGGCCGTAGTGCTGTTCCATTGCGTCAACATTCCACAAAACTCCGTCAGGCCCACGCTCGATCGTCACGAATGCACGCCCTATCAATACACGATTCAATCCAATTAATGTATCTCATGGATAAAAATCACACATTTAATTCCGTTGCGATGCGACACGAGTGCAATCTGCATAGTTGTCCTCATTGCCTGGAAACACAGTGGTCGACTGAAACGGGCGAACGGAAAAACGAAAACCTTAAAAGCAACAAACACAAGCTGATTCAAGGAAGAACAAAGCTGCTGACATATGAGTTGAAAACGGAAAAACACAATTCGCGGCCAGTTGTTGTTCGCATGCGACTGTGAATGTGCGCCTGATGGACATGAAATCGACATCAGATACCATTTAGAAAGGCATTATCCCCTTTTGCCGACGATAGTGGGGGGATGCTGCATCTTCCCCATATTCCGTCCACATCATGAACACAGTCAGTCATTCAGTCAGTCAGTGGTTGTCGACGCTAACGTCATCGTGTGCACCTAAGGGATGAGCGGCAAATACCAGTAGAAGCTGCAGCAATTCACACACACAGCGAAGCGGCGAGGTCATCCAGGGAAGCTATTAAAGTAAACAATTTTCTATCCCCTATACCCCACGTGGGGCTGCAAATGGAAACAGAGTAACGGCACAAAAAAGAAACGGAGAAGCGAACCATTAAACAAATCTGCCAAAGCATTACGCCGCAACGCTTTTGCAAACAATGGAATTCTCATTTCATGTTGCAGGTCGGTTCTGAAAGCAACCCGTCCGATCCCCTCTGCTTCTACGCGGCTGTGGATGTGTTCGTGTACATAATCGTATAATCGTATATTAGACGGAATTTCCTTTCCACACATTTTTTCTCTGCCACCCATCCACCCACCGCGCTGGCCACCCGCTTGCGCTCTGGGTAACCTTCGCCTATTATTTATTGTTCGTTTGAGTTTATTGCGGTTTCGCTTCGCCCAGCCGTGGATTGGTGGGTGCCGGTTGAAATCCATTGGGATTCATTGTCTACGACCGCGAGGTAATAAATGACACAATTTGCCAGGATATAAACACATTTCGCAGGACCGCACTCAGAGATATGACATTGTGTAACCTCAGCTCCAACGAGAACTAATAAACTACGCTTTCGCTTTCCCCTCGAATTTCCCCTAGGAGGGTGGGTGGAGCGATGTTGTCATGGGTCTCGCTCGTAGGCACAAGTGAGTCGTCATCAAAGAGAATGGAATTTCAGTGATGAAAACGGATGTGGATCATAACGAGAATCTAAATTAGTGAAATGAAAAGGTAATGTCGACGTCAAGCACACACGCCGAGGATGATGCCTCGCAGTCAATGGAGCGGAAGGTGCTTTGTCTACCTTTGAGTGCTATTACTTTACGGCGAAGAAGTGAATGCCATGCGATACACGAGCGCTTAACGATTGGAATCTGTGTGAATGGAACGGCTCGGAGAAGGCATTGCACTGAAAAGAAACAGGATCCCAGCCTGCGTCTGGTCTTGATTCGTCAGGGGATGTATTCGCAATGCTCAAGTGGAATTCCCTGATGTCTGCTGGAAGCTGAAGAATGAATAAGTGGAAAAGTGATGACATTCCGACTGTTTTTGAATTAAATACTGTAAACCGAATTGATGTTACCAACAGTGACTCTTAATCAAGTGGATTCTCAGGCAATTTTAAACCACTTACTCTGGTAAAGTAGTCTGCGGCGTATTCGTTTAACGCGAATAATGTTTATAGGGTTGGTGAACTCTACAAGGGTATCTTGAGGGCTGTGGTGATGTTGTTGTGTTCTGCGTTAGTTTATTCCCAAAACCCAACACAACCAGAATAGAGGATGAAGAAAGAAAATTTCTTCAAACATGAATCAACTTGCCAACGAAACAATTTCTCAGTTTTGAAGCAATATGAGAACAATTTTGGGTTCCTTTTTTGCCGAAAAAACCCCCCTAGGAATTTGCATGACATCCTTGGAATAAATCACACAAATATCGGGGCTACCAATGCGATATGCTTTGTTGAAAGAAAACTGATTTAAGTTGCACGGGGTGCATAGTGCCATGTCTAGTTTTTACATTCCTGCCAAACTCGTCAGGCTGTGCAGGGTGACGATGAAGAATTCTCGCTGCTTCATCCAGGTCGGTAACAAACCCACAGATACCTACAATGACAAAAAAAGGTTTAGACAAGGCGACGCGCTGTCATATGATTTCGTCTACAGCATCCGGGAGAAGATCGCGCAAAACTCACACGACAACACAAGAAGTCCGTTCAACAGATAGCGGATGCCGATGAGAATGACGTAATTATTAGCACATAGCGAGCCGCCAATAAGGCGTTTGCTGGCATTGAGACGGATGCGGCTAAAATGGGTCTGGCGGTGACTGAGGACAATACGAAGTATATTCTGCACACACAACAGTGGGCAATAAGGGGTAATAATTGGCACCTTCGAGGTATTTAAGGACTTCGCTTACCTTGGCACCAAAGAAAGAAGTACGAATAGTAAAGGGTGATTTTTTAAACTTTTTAAAAAAAAACACATAAAATTCAGAAAAATGCATGAAATCTTTCGATAGTACGGTCCATATAATTTAATGTTTGAAGATTATTTCATGCAAATGTTGACCTTGACTGCGCCTCAAATGGTCCATCCGCTTAGTCCAATTTTGGCATACTCTTTCCAACATTTCGGCCGGTATCTCACGAATAAATGCTTCAATGTTGTCTTCCACTGCGTCAATTGAAGCGGGCTTGTCTGTACAGACATGAGATTTAACATACCCCCACAAAAAATAGTATAAAGGCGTTAAATCGCACGATCTAGGCGGACAATTGACCGGTCCCGAACGTGAAATAAAATGTTCACCGAACTCGCCCCTCAATAAGTCCATTGTTGCGCGTGCTGTGTGGCATGTGGCACCGTCTTGTTGAAACCACATGTCATGCAAGTCAAGCTCTTCCATTTTGCAAACAAAAGTTGGATATCATCTCACGGTAGCGCTCACCATTCACAGTTACGTTACGATTCGCATCATCTTTGAAGAAGTACGGTCCAATGATGCCACCAGTCCATAAACCGCACCAAACTGTGACTTTTTCTGGATGCATTGGTAGCTCTTGCAATGCTTCTGACTGATATTCTCTCCAGAATCGACAATTCTGCTTATTTACGTACCCATTGAGCCAAAAATGAGCTTCGTCGCTGAACACAATGAACGCTTTCTTAACAGAGCACATTTTGATAATAAAATTCAATAATTTGCAAGCGTTGTTCCTTTGTAAGACGATTCATGGTTAAATTATAGACCAAACTGAAGATGTTTGACAGTGAAACAAAACACGAATCGTGCGTCAGCTGTTTAAACCAGTGTTGCCAAAAAGATAATAGCTATAAAATCACCCTTTACATCTGTACCATGACCAAACGCAAAGTAACTCTTGCCAACCGCTGTGTCTATGGGCTCAAGAGGCAATAAAGCCGTCTCTCACAGGACCAAACTCTCTTTACATGAGACACTGATCATCCCAGTCCTGCTGTATGGCGCGGAATGATGGACAATCTCAAAAGCCAATAAAGAAGTCCTCGGTATCTTCGAGAGAAAAATTCTGCGTTAAATCGTTGGTGCAGTTTGCGTTTATGACATTTGGAGAAGAGCATTAAACGACAATCAGTACGGGCTGTACGGCGACATGAGTCTAGCCAAGCGCCTATGGATTCAACGGATAAGTTGACTTGATGTCGCCAAATACGTTCCAAAGTTTCCGATTCGATTAATGCACGTCTGGCCACGTCAATCACAGTTGTACAGAAATCGGAGGTAGGCCTAATAGAGGCCCTGTGGCAGTTGGAAGATGAACTAGGAAAAACCTAAAATTGCCTTACTAACCACTGACTTCTTAATCTTTGACACAGAAGATATGCTTCAAGTGTCGATTTTAATCAAGTAGCATTTCAATACAATTACACAATTAACGAAAGCTCGCATCTTTTGTTCAAATTGGCCCAATGAAGGTTCTCCAGCATGCTGTCACATTAACAAAGTGGAAAAATAGCCTTCGCCACCTAAGTCACTTTGTTCATTGCTACGTGGTGAAACATCAGAATAAATAGCATACATTTTCCATATAAATCTCAAAGATTCAACTGATATTTACAAATACCTGCATTTAAGGCCGACATTTCGGACAACTCGAATTCAATCCGACATTCAAGGTAATTCCGCTCGAGAGACTCTCTCTCTAAACGTTAATTTTCTTCAGGCGTCAGTAATTCTGACTTCGCATTGGACTTCAAAGATCCGAGGAAAAATTCACAATCGAATTGGATCATTGCAACCGCTTGCAGACGCACAGAAATAACTTCTTAATTCATGGTCAATGTGGAAGACACACCTTGTCGGCGTCAAACCATGAATACGGCAACTACTACTCATGAACGTTATACATTGTTGAGGTTGTTCAAAATTACAAGTCGTAATCAAAGCGATGGTCAATACCCGATGACGTTTCGGCAAGGAGACGAATTCAATCAATAAATTAAGAAAACATTTATTGATTCTGATGCGTTACATGCCGTATGCGTTACATGTTCGATGCCACGTCACAACTGCCTTCCAACAGCCACCTGCAGACCCAGTGCACAGTTGACAGGATCATCACAACAAATAAACAAATATTATGACATGCTGCAATCAAAATCAATTCCATTGGTAGGTCTTAGTCCTCTCAGACCTCAGTGGGAGCCAAATGTGGCAATCTTGAAGAAGAGCGAACCGCTTCGTTAACTCATCGATGGTAGTGGATGTGATGTATGCGCACTTAAGTTCACTCGGAAAGTAACTAAAGCTGTCTCAGTTCACCCTACGTACGTCTTAGTTAACCTAGTGTCATCTGATCTCCTGCAGGGTTATCATAGGTGCACCTACCTTGAGTGTGTACCTTTCTTTTCCAGTTCGCCCATTGTAAGCACACAGCACCAGGTGTTTCTTCTCTGTGGGAATCAGTGATCCTTCACACCCCCTCACGTTGCCATCATCCCATCCACATAGCCGTAGTTGGGGGGGAGATGCTTTTTGGTTGTCAAAACCACTACCATGTCCCATCAAAACATTCACATGGGTACCACGAAACTACTCGAGTCCTTTATCCGAGACCGCCCACTTTGCAGGCCACGGCATGTATTCCGTTCCCTGATCCATTGTTTGTGTGCCCCTATTGTGAGTCGCACACAAAAGGCTTTTGGAAACTTTTCGGATTCACCGAAGAGGACGGGTGTCTCATGCACATGGGCACCCATCGACCGAGCTCACATGGTGGTGCGACTTGTGTGGGTAGAGTGTGCTCTGAAGGTCATGTGGAGAATTATTTGTTTACCCATGGACTTGAAGGACACAATTCAGACGCACATGATGATGGAGTTCGACTCGCCGTTGACGAGAGAGATTATTCATGTGGTGTGGGGGGTAACGAATGGATTACGAGTTTGCTGACTCTTGTGGACCTATTTAGTTTTAATTTAAGGGATATTGAGAGATAGGCAAATATTTGTACAGTAGTTCTGTCACTGGGCGGAGGTGTGCTCGGGCGGAGGGAGTGGACGACATCGTTAATCTTTGGGTCAATTTTTCAATCGGCCATCGATTTCGTCAGTAAGTCTTAATTTAAGAGCTCTGAGGCTGCTCGTGGCGTTTATTTATTGAGGCACGCAAATGTTGATAGAGGACCATGGCAAATATTTAAATCGAATGAGTGCAGAGTTTCGGTTTCGAAATTAAATTCGGCTCAAACTTTTGACCTTTCACAGGCTGAATGGTGACGTAGCAAAGTATTTGTGGACATGGATCATCGTCACTCGCGGTAATCGTCACCATGGCGGTCGAGGATTGAAGTCGCGTTTTTTGGATGTATTCTGTTATCTCCACGCTTGAACTGGACGAACTACTGTCGTTATTGTTCCGTCATTCTCTAAGTGGTAGATGATTCATGAAGACTTGTTTTTTTGTATGTATGGTTTTGTGCGTATGGCAAAGGCAACAACGGACTCGGCAGGTCAACGATGCCCACCATAAGTAGCTTGAAGTGCATGCAAACTACTTTTAACAGAACGCTGATAGTCGTAACACAGCTGAATAATTTGGAGACATTGTCTTTCCATGATGATTCGTCACCCAATACTTAATAAGAGTTACATGACACAATGAGGCCAGTTACGCGTAAATTCAATCAATTGAAAGAGAAAAAAACAAGTCTAAGTGAATAGTCGTAATCCTATTTGCATAGCCATTCAAATTTTGAAGCCAACTCAAATTGATTCAGCGGACAGTCACTCGATTCCTTTCACAGACACAAGCCTTTTCTCTCCACGACAAATGACTCATGCGAGTCCAGAGCTACTTGATGTATTCCAATCATGTAGTGAATTGTTATGAATTCCGTCCGTATCCAGCTGCCTGATTGGACGCTTTTGTGTGAAGTTTTCGTTGAAATTCATTGGACTTGAGGCCGGTGCTCCAGACCCTACTTAAAGGTCAACCGCAGAGACTCTCTCCAAACACAGTCGTTCCAGGACCACATCTCCACAAGGCAGGCGAATTCTGTGTTGATTTATGGAAACCTTCGAACACCTGCTACTCTAGGGACAATATAATCTCAATCAAGATAGACACATACTTCCATGGACGTCTCGGAAGCAGTCACAGCACATTTCTCCCCTCTCTGCGTCCACCAACTGATCTGTATCCCATCAACATATCCACAAATGTTTATCTTATGAATTTGAAGTAAACAATGCCACGACGAAGTAACAAACGTGTCTCAGCAACGGCCTTCGCCCCCTCCATCTCCACTAAGACGGCGAAGAGGAGCCGCACAACGACAGTCCTGCGGCAGGGGGCAGGCATAAGACGATGAAAATCTCGAAAAATGTTGCAAATTTCTCTCTTGGGTAATATTTGAATAAATAGTATTCGGGTATCCTTTCTCCTGTCGAATGGCGAATTGTCGAATACTGAATGCTCAGCCGCTCAGCCGCTCAGGGCCTTGTTAGGAAATTTGTTATCCTTGAATTTTATTTCATTTAATATCACTGTTGATTGAAGATATCCGTCCGCATCGCCGGTTATAATATGATTGACCTTTTTTTGTCATTCCCTCGATTGCAGGAGGGCGGTCCCAGGCCCTTCTCGCTCATGCATCCTTCTTCGTCGTCGTTTTTTTTCTCTCTTTTTGATAGATGTGATAACGTTGGTGTGTGTGTTTTCTTTTTGTGTCACTACTGGGGCGATGGGAATAAAGGAAATTTCGCCATTTTTCTCGATGATTTCTCCCCAGGGGGTCGCTGTTCAGCGTTCAATTTTTCATTTGAATACATACATTTCCGATGGACTTGGTGTGTGCCCTGGTGGCGGGGCCGATGACGAGGTCGTACTCTTCATGTAACTATTGACAAGGGTTCTTAATGATTGATAAGGTCTTCGAAATGAATTTTGTGTGTCGGATGACGGAGGAAGGCTGACAAACGAGAAAACTGAAACGAAAACGTTCGGATTTTGATGACTTTTGGGATTAAATTGAAGCGTTTCGTCGTGCGTCGCTTACACCGACAAGCATGTTATTTAATAATCCGATGTAACGAGGATTTTGCGGACAAAAGTCGCGCGACGCATAGCGAATCACATTGGAGAGCAAGCATAACTCAATGAGCCGCCGATTAAGGGCTTTTTGAAACTAATTAAAATCATTTCATTTCAATTAACATGTTCCCCCTCTGCTTTGGGTGGGATTTAGTACCGATGTTGAGTCACCACTGTGTACACCTCTGGTTTGTCAATCATCGGGGAAATATGAAAAGGTTGGCACAGATACATATCGTCAATTGCCGAAGTGTCAGGACGTCCAATCTGCGGAGTGACGAGGGTCTTCTTGGGCGGGCGGCTGAACGGACAGAGATAAGCCTTTAAAGGAGGCCTTTGACGAATGGACAAACAATGGAGAGGAAATGATTAACATTTCAGCGGAACTAATAGATATTTGTTGATTCATTGGCTCAGTGGAAATGTGAAGGGTGTCCGTCGTGGGATTTCGCCCTCGAATGAGTGACACTTAACCCCACAATCAAGGAGGGGGTGGGTATTATTGATTCATCAGAGGGCAGCCAAGGTGTTGGTAATGCGTCAGTAAATAATACCGTCGATGATTGAGGGTTTTCAGGGATTTATCACACACGAAAAAACAGATAATATTTCCCTCCTGAGTGCTTCACTCTACGAGTGGTTCTTAACGCGTTTATCATGCTTGTCGGTCAGAGGTGGCATTATGTTCTGGTCGAGTACGATTATTCATGTTCCCCGTCATCGTACTGTGCGCGCAGATGAGAATGTGGCTGCTGTGGCCTTCTTGGCAAATTAAGCTCGGAACAACGTTTCGGTCAACGGCCGGCGTTACAGAGCCAAGTTAACCCACTTTTTTCTTACTGTAATTAAAGACATGGATTTGTACCACCTCCGGTTCATACATGATGGCGCGCCATGATCAACAGCCCGTGCCGCAATCGATCTTTTGCGCACCAAATTCCCAAATCGTGCTATTACCCGTCTTGGAGATGCCGATTGGCTGCCCCGGGGCTGCGATTTGATCCATTTGTGGAGACATGTGAAGGACCGATGTTATACCAACAACCCGGAAACGATTCAAGCACTAAAAGCCAATATCATCCAAGTAATCCGTGAGCTACCGCCCGAAACATCAACTAGGTTTTGAAAAATTGGGGTGACAGATGGCGCTACTGCGAAACCAGCCGAGGCAGCCACATAAACGGCTTTGTATCTCATAATTAATGGGAATGTTTGTTTTTACAAATAAAGCCATAATACATGGAACAAACTTAATTTTGTTAATTTTATTGCATGTTTTAAAAATAAATTAGTTTTTGGCCCACCCTGTACAGTCGATAAATTGACTGAAAGATAAAATACTCCCTTACCGTCTAGACATTGCTTCAAGCTTGGCGATAGAAAATAGTCGTACTGATGCTCGATAAGGTACTAGTTCGTCGCCCAATTTATGGATTCTTGTCGCGTCTTGAAATGCCGACGGATCGACCTTCCATTCTTTGATGCACGTTCACCTATAGATACCCACTGTCGTCATTGCTCCTTGGTCTCCGGTGTGTTGTCATACATGAAATTAGTTTGAACTCCTCAATTAAACTTTGCCACAACTCCTATGAAGAGGTGACACGGCTGATTATGGTCGAGTGTGAGCTTTCGCGGCACCCATCGTTAGGATAGTTTTTCTCATACTAATATTCATGTAAAATGTTATGTACAAGCGCAGTTGAGATGCTTACATCCTCCGCCACGTCAAGCACTATAATACTCCTATTGGCCATTGATTTTATCGACGGTTTGTCGTCACCTGTCCCGGTACGACCACAACGGAACTCAGTAAAGCCCGATAATTGAAGTTAATTGTGCAGAGTCCCTATAGGATATGTTAAGCTTTTTCTTCGTTTCGGTGAATTCCAGGAATTATTTTTTTTTCATTTTTCGCTAAATTAACGAGGGTGTTTGCCTTCAATAGCTGCCAAAACATAATCTAAAGGACACAGTTTTATCACTGACTTATCAACCAAAATTTCGGTCCGGAATCTGGTTTCTCCTCGAATTTGGAGCTCCGGTCGCACTGAAATAAGTCGCTCAACACGAAAAGCAATTGAATCAGTGTCTTCCAACTTCTAGATTATTTCTTCATTGTCAAGGGATTCTAAACCAAAGCCCGTCTTGATCGCTTTTGATGGCATGAAACCTTCGCAAGTCTTCTGCAAATTCGTCTGACTAGAGTCCGAGAGAATATCTTTAAGTGTCGGACATAGAGAGAAACTAGAACTCAATTCGAGTTAAAATGTAACAAGCAGACTTACCAAGTTGAGGGCAGGAGGTTAGCTGTAAATGAATGACCTGCCTGGCAACTGCGCGCTCATTTCATGTTGTCGTGCCTATGCCATTGCCATTTCACTGAACTCCTGAAAGTGCCTTTATTGCAAATTTGGCAATTGTAGACACAAAGTAGGTAGACGGTAGGATTTTTGAATGTGCTTGCCAAAGATATGACATTTCAGCAATGACTGGATAAATATTTCAACTTCTGCGATTTCTGGCTTGCCTCTCTGTAGATCCTCCAGATTAGCGGTTTCGGCGTACGTGACTGCAACAAGACCAATCAGGTTTTGTTTGCTTACCACGAATTCCATTTGGAGTTCAAAGTGCCTCGATCTAAATGGATTATCGAACAATTTGATGCTTATTTTTCCAACGAAACCACTTTCAACGATGAAGCTCATTGTTCGTCGTTTTCAGAAACTGTTAGAGTGCCGTTTTTCAGAAAATTTTGATTTCGCAGAATGACAGTCGATATACAAGTGCTTAATGTGCCATTGTGTAATCGAATTAGTTCTCTGTCAAAATGTTACCGGTCTAGGAATAATAGTAAATGGTAGTCATGTCATTGCAAAATGATAATCCTCAATAAGCTAGACTTGAGTGCGGATTAATTTGAATGAGAAGAGACGAGAAGAGAAGAGAATTGAAGACTGTACCTTGCCACACTTGCGGTGAAGCTTAGACTTAACGTTCGTATTTGGGTACAAATTGAGCACTGTACGAAATTCAGACATCATCTCAAAGCAATTCATCTTTATTTATAAAGGCTGTTGAAGTAAGACACAGAAAAATGATTGAAATTCTGAGTTTAAGTTTTGAACATAATTTTGGACAGGTGTCCACCGCGGGTGTTGTGTACATGGCATAATCTGAGTGTCCAATTTTGTGTTGAACAAAAAAGTCAGTACTTATGTCTTAGCACCGTTCAACTTTGAATGTACTCTGTAGCATTTCGATCATTCCTATTTATGAGACATGTGGACCAACGATTCCACCGACTCACAAAGCGCACCAAACGATTGATAATGGATTTAGTTGGAGCTCATTGAACTGCACTATGTTTCTCAAAATAAATGTGAACAATTTGTAGACGTTGCTCCGGCGTGAGTCAATTCATGATGTCAAACCAAACGAACCCCAAAAACCCAACTGTTAAATCAAGTGTGACAGAAAAAAAGGTTGCCACTTTAAAGTTGCCCCAAGTCTTAAAGAATCTAATGGAACATGGCCTCAATCCACTTAACAACTCGGCGACTTATAATGGTCTACGTGTTAATGCTCAGAAGACCGAAATCGTCCTTTGCACTGGAAAATATAAAATTCTTCTTATCGATCCTCTCATTCTAAATGGCACCAGTATACACCGCACTCATATAAGACAAAATGCCTCGGCCTTAGACAGCAGACTAAACTGGAAGCCCAATACAAAAGAAAGAGTAAGAAAGGCCATCACGGCCTTGTACATGAGCAAGAAAGCCATTGGTCACAATTGGGCTCTTCAAACTCACATGACAGTGACTTTTCACAGCTGTCATAAGACCCATCCTCTTACACGGCGTGGTACAGTGGCCCATACTCCACTCGTCGGTACACACCTCAAGAAACTAATGCAGGTACAGAGACAAGCCTGTATCTACATCAGTGGAGTCATCAGAAGAAGGGGCTTCCCTCTAGATATTTTGGTAAGCAAACACCAACCAACTGCGCAATTAGTCTGAAGGCATGCTCTCAATGGTGCGATTTCACCTATGAACACCCCAAAATCTTACACGAACAAAAACTTACCTCAATTAACTTACACTACACCTGTGGGCAGAGACCTGTGGTATGACGGCACCATTCCCTTTGGTAAAGCCATAGACTATAACACAGACGGATCAAAGACGGATGATGGAGTAGGAAGCGGCGTGAACAAATCCGTTCGTCTTCCCAAGTACTGCAGCGTCTTCCAAGCAGTAGTAATGGCGACTAGCGAGGCCCTGTCCTGACTAAGGTGGAACGTGATATACGCCCGCGATATCTGCATATTTACTGATAGCCAAGCAGCAATTAAATCCCTGGCATCGTTCTCTATAAACTCCAAATTAGTAATCGACTGCCGCGCATCTCATAACGAAATATCCGAACAGTGCTGGGTGCTGGGTGCCAGGCCATAGAGACATCCCGAAAAGCTGCAAAGCTAATGAAGTCGCTAAACGCACCACTACATCACTGCCAGTCGATAGTTTCTCTTGTAACATAGATACTCCTATAAATATCTTCAAGGTACAGCTCTACGCAAAGAAAATCAATGCCAAATGGTCGACAGGCATCACCTGTCGTATGTCAACACGTATCTGAGCCTGATTTTCCTGCATTAGCACTGCAGTGGGAAGAATTACCGTACACTTTCACGCAAAAAGACTCCAACGACTTCTGAAGGAGCTGCCTAGACGAAGTGGAGGAGAAGAACACCCAACACCTCCACTGCAACTGTCCTGCTCTTGCCTCAATTAGGAAAGCCACCACAGGCCCCTTCTTCTCACAGTCTAAACGATACCGGTCAACGCGCTACTAAAATTGTTTGAGAAAACCGGCTGATTGTCATAAACCCTCTTTATTTTGGAACACCCGCGTGTCTCTACGATTTGCCTTTATTGACGGAACTGCATTAATGGCACTACCTACCTACCATAGTTGCCTCTAAAAAAACACCCTTTATAAGATTGATCAGAAGTAAAGTAAATCATTTTTTTGCGTGAACTTTGGAACAACTTTCACTGTACTTGTAACTGTCTTGCATCTGCTATCATTCCACCGAAGGCATGGTTCTACGACATGGATATCTGCCTGGGAAAAGCTGGTATTTTTTATGTCCAGCACGAGGGTACTTGTAGTACACTACTGTGGCAGATACGGACTGTTGACAAGAAATTTCATTGCCTTCCCTTTGCTTCGCAGTTCCCAACACGTTTCGTTTTCATTCATAAACTTCTAATACTCTTGATCAGACCGTTGGCCTGAAATGTCTAAAAATACATCTGCTTGTTCCAATTTCCCCGGTAACTTCTGTTACAGGGTGCAAAAGTTCCCTCCTTCCTAGAAGATATCTCAGCTTTCAGACTAAGATCAAACTTCATCAATATTTTACGATGCCTATGCGGCAACGTTGCCTAAATCCTTAAATGCGATTCTTTTTTCGGCAACAATCGCTTTGTCATGAACACACACGCGACATTGCTGCTCAAGAATTCCACGAATAACAGCAGCAGTCTATCGACGCGCCGTAACGAATAAATTGATCGCATCCTACACACAGGCAATCACTTATCGGATATCTGGAGTGGTTTCTCCATCCCGAGACACTGTCTCAATCTACCAACTCAGCAACAGACTCGTTTCAAGTCGCAGCGGAAGAACGAGTAATTGTGCCTGTCTCTGTGGCACAATATCAGACTAGACAAGCCCATGTTGACACTGTCAAAAAGACAATACTGTCGCAGAGACACAAGGGCACTCGTTCAATTCAATGAGCACCGTCGACCTGTTCAATGCCAAGTGGTGTCAAGCAAACAGCGCCAACATTACGTTTGTCCGCCTAATTGTTCGTAGGACAATTTATGAAAGAGAAAACAAAATTCACACAATATTCAAACAAGGCATGTTGAACAAACAAGCGAGCAAAACCGAAATCGGAATAAAAGGCCAACACAACCGCCGCGCCAACCCCCCATCACCGATTTCTGGTTTTATTTATTCATCGCAGACACTGCCTGTTCCTTTTCGCAGATAAAGGTCATATTTAGCCTGTCCTGGGAGGATAATAATAAACACCGTTGTCACCCAAACAAATTGCCGGCCATTCGGGTGCACCAACTCGAGTAGGTGAGTCCTGTTCTGAGGGTCCAAAATATAATGCTTCGATAAATATTCCACAATTTGATAGGCAAAGCGCTCTCAACCACTGTCGTCGCCGGCGGCGGCGTTGGGCCCCTCTTTTGGGTGCGCCCCAGCCCCGTTACCGGTGCTGTTTTTAAAATCCTTACGGCATTTATTTATCGGTCGCCATTCACGGAACAGGAATCCATGTATGAAATTCGATTAATTTTTCATTTATCAATGTCACCGGTGAGACGTATCTGGAAGGAAGGACGCGCCAACCAACGACCAACAGATATACAAGGACGAAGGTGGCGGATGCCTTGAATTCACGCTGCGAGCTACTAATTCAATATTTAAAATAAGACTCAATATTTCAGGCTTTCGGGAAGAGGAAAACTCTCGGCGATGTTCGGGCGCTGCAGGGGATCATGCAAACACGTCGACTGCAGCAGGAGCAGCAGCATCGCCAGCGCAGGAGGTGGAGAGTCGCCAAAAAAATATTCCGAAGACAAGTGAGGTCGTGTGCATGGATTGGACGGAATAGATAAAGATGTCCTTGCCAACGAGCTTGGAGGGACATCACGGAAAACAAATTTCGTTTTTCTCTGTGTTTTCCTTTCGTCCGTTCGATGGAATCTTTGATTAAGTGAAAATCGCGGAGAATTTGAGTTCGGTTCTCAGTCCCAGATTGGACCCGTGTCGTTCCGTTGGCTGTCCTTGCTCTGCCGTGGTTCTCAATTTTTCATCGACCTAAATGCACTCCATGTTGTTATTGAAATGCCAAGGCGATTGACGGGCAGAATGGGAAGAGATGTGGGTGGGGCTTGACTTGATCATTTCGTCGTCATCGTTGTTGTGCCACCTTGAGACATTCGAGTCCACGCTGGAGCGGGGAGGGGGGGGGGGCGGGGATTGAGATAATATGTTTCGCTAGTCTTTGAGAGATGATGACTGTGAACGGCGATAAGTGGATTCCTGATTTGGAGAGAATCACGGAGTACTTAACTCGGCGGCTGATCTCTCTCCGATTGAAGAGGCATTGTCCACGAACAAAGCAAACCACCCCCGACCGGGAAATTTGTTTACACTACGTGTGCGTTTGTGCTAAGCAGAGAGAGCGATAAGCATTTTCCTGAAAAATTCCTTCCGTCTCTCGAGATGCTCGGGATAGTGTGCGTCAGACATTTGTTTGTCATGGATGCTGTGGGCGATGGAATCGAATTAAGGGATTAGTTACGGCTTTCTTTTTATTGATTGTTGCCTAAGCAAATGGGATATGAACGGATATCCAGCAAGAAGTGGATGATTTCTTGGAATTGGACAATCCTATCTGGGTATTGTTTGTTACATATTTGAGGTACCCTTAGGTGTAAGCAATTTACTCTTTTGCCTGAAATCGATGCTCTATCGCAGCCAGAATGAAATCGTATGGGTGGGAAATTACAGACTGTTTGAGACCTAAGGTGATGTTTTCTTTGGAAAGAGGAAATGCCACCATTTTTTAATAGCGATTCAGTTTAAGGTAGACTAGGCCAGACTAGCCAGTCTAACCAGCGGTGACCTTCAGATAATACCGTTTCCAAGCGATTATATTTAACAAGATTTTTTCTTGTCAGCTATTCTCTCAGCATTCTTCATCGAAAATAACAGCTCGCGTATAAATATATGTAAATAACGTTTTTTTTTTTTTTATAGTCAAGCTATGCTCAAGACTCTAAACCGCCATATTGTGAAATCTGAAACGACTATAAGCTGCTATAGTTCCCTCCTAACAGCTTTTCTTACTTTCACTGGGTTCCTGGACACCATCGCGTACTGGCGAATGGGAAAAAAACAGACGCGCAGGATAAGTTAGGAGATCATGTCCTGAAAAGCAGATCGACATCTACGAAATGATTTAGGTGTGGTCTTGGTCATATCGCGTTATAAAGGGTGGGTAAATTTGATGGGCCGATGTGGGTCAAGCTTTTTTCTGCATTTCATTTGACATTTCTCAATTTCAGACTAACTCAATTTGAACCATGGAAAGATACACAATCGAGCAACGCGTTAAAGTTATTCAGACTTATTATGAAAATGAGCGTTCAAATCAAAATGCATATTATTCACTTCGTGATTTTTTCGGTCAATTTAATCGTCCAAATGTGCGTACAATCGGAAAAATCGTGCAAAAATTTGAGCAAACCGAGTCTGTAGGGGATGTGAAAACACCAGTGCATGCTCGTACAGCTCGTACTATACGTGGCTGAAGAGACGTCCACATCAACTCGTCGACGTGACCAACAATTGCACCTCTCACGCTCGTCCTTGATAAACATTATCCATAAAGACTTGCTTACAAGGTGCAATTGACTCTGGTCAGAATGGTATGAATGGCAACAGTGGATGATCAATTTTCGAAGAAAATCATCTTCAGTGATGAGACACATTTTCACCTCAGTGGATTCGTCAATAAGCAGAATTGCAGCATTTGGACGAATGATAATCCAAGAGTGATTGTCGAAAAACCAATGCACCCACAACTGTTTGGTGCGGTTTTTGGGTTGGCTGCATCATCGGGCGGAATTTTTTTCCAAAATGAGGCCGGTCAGACAGTTACTGTGAATGGTGTTCGCTATCGTGAAATGATAACGAACTTTTTATGGCCCGAATTGGAAGATATGAATGTGGACGATACGTGGTTTCAACAGAACGGTGCCACTTGCCACACAGTTAACGAAACAATGGCTCTTTTGCGCTACAAATTCAATGGCCGTGTTATCTCACGTCAATTGGCCGCCAATATCATGTGATCTGACACCGTTGGATTTTTTTCTTTGGGGTTATTTAAAAGAAAAGGTGTACGTCGATAAGCCGGCAACAATTCATGAGCTAAAGGATGAGATAATTCGGCACATTAACGGCATAGAACCTCAATTATGCTTCAGCGTCATCGAAAATTGGACTATCGGATGGAGATGGTCGCGGCGGTCATTTGGCCGATATTTTCTTCCATACATAATTGAACCATACCAATATTATCATAATCAACAACGCCCTTTAACCACCATTTATAAGAATGTATGGCTTTGCGCTTAAGACGGGAGGAAAAAAATTGATTTTTATTACGAATCCTTTCTTTCACATTGACAGGCCTATTATAATCTCTGTGAATTGAATTGGAGGCACTCGAATTTAGATGAAATCTTGTTTTAGGACTTTCACATTACTCTAAAAGTAAAGTAAAGACAAGATCAACACACAGATTCTTAAATGCTGCCAGACTAAGTGACCTAACTGCGAGACACCTAACAAGAGATAAGAACGTTGTAATACTTCAAGAACGCATGATATTTTACAGAGAACTTGACCAGATAATGAAAGAATAACAAAACTAGCCGATAGGGTAAAATAACAGAGGAGTATAACAAAAACGCTTTCCACTGCAGAGAAAATGTTGACACATTTCATTCTTGACTACCTGGTGCTTCCTTTTGACGCTGTCTTCGAGGGACCCAGTATGTAAATATAAACTTGTCCTCTATCAGCCGAATTATGGTTGAATACACACAGTTCAACAACGCAGAATTTCAAAGAATACCTCTTCACTGACGCTACATTAAGTTGCAATACCATATTTATTTATAACATTTGTTCCGGTGGCGTATACGTAACTACTTGTGAAGAAGCAAAATTTCATTATTTTCTCATGATAATATAATTTTGGCCTCTAGCTTCAGCCACACCGTTAACTTGATTTCATGAAGTTGAGTTAAGGCACATTAATACAATAATAATAATATGGGTGGCGCTACAGCCCGTAAAGGGCCAGGGACCAGCTTCTCAGTATCCAGTCGTGTTGTGGGTGCTATTGTTCTCTCACGAGTGGAAGGGACCTACAGTTTTATGGCGACTCCAAACGGCCAAGCTTGAGAAGCTTTTTCTAGACAGTTATACTCTTTGAGCATTGTCAGCGAGACGAAAGATGAGGCCGTTAAAATAATTGTTGGTCCTATTGGGAATTGGATCCATACACCGAGGTTCATTGCGTAGGAGTTGATGCACATACACACAACGCCCCGGCCGGCACTAGGTAAAAATCTATAATCTATATATAAATAAGTTCTGCCGATTTTTGTGGTACTCGTATACACCGTTCTACTCAACCGAATGGAATGATACTTAAAGGCCTACTGCCAACCCAACCGAGGCAGTCATTTAAATGCAATACTCTTCCGTATTTAGTCGAAAGGTTTATTCTTGTTAACAAGATAGACTGTTTTTTTCTTTACGATCGTCTAAAAATGAAAACAACAAAAGGGGGCAAAGAAGAAGAGTTACTCAAAGGTCTACTCCACTCTTAACAGCGGAATATAACCCACAGAGTGTGTGGTTAGCGTGAAAACTATGCTTATATCTGTCTCGAACTGTAGCGCCACTCATACTATTCCTGCTATATCTCAAACACACATAGCAACATTGAAACGCCCTCACAGACTGAAGCATACTTAGGCAGAACACTCAGCGACAACATTACTTAGACGTCTGCCCTTCAACAGCAGGTATCCTTTTTGCGTGTCGGCTAGCCTTGTCCCAAATGACACGAAAACAATCTTAATGGCTTAACTCCCAGGCATACAACAACGCAACGCTACAGATGTACACTCTTAAAGCGTCCAGCCCGAAGCAGAGTGCCCCTCATCCCGTTGACACTTCACGCAACAGCCTTCGCCTATCGATTTCCACTAAACACTGCAACCCAATGATCAGCCGGCAGTAAACAAAAGTCATTCAATTGACATTGCCAGCATTGGCAATTACCATGGATTTTATCACGCCGTTAGTGCCTTGCAATTGGCGCGTCCTTCGATAGGTCTCTTTAATTCAGTGTAAAGTCAACCCAGTCCACCCCTTCAGTTGGATACGAATCACACAGAGGACACCCACAGATTTATATTCTACACTCGTACACACTGTACGACAGATCCAACAACACCCCCCTACCCCGAGTCCATTACTCTTCGTCACTGTGAATAATTGATAAATGATACCAATGAAGGACGAGTTCGCATACATTTCAAACGTCGCTCTGGTCTGGTTGTGTATTTGTGTGTCTGTCTGTCAGCTGCTAGGCTTTGTGAGGATTCCTAGAACAATGTTCTCAATCGCGTGCTTTCGCTCTTTCTCAATATTTCGCTGCAACTCGGTGCAAATATATTTTAAGGACACTCGACATTCTTCCATCTCTGACTCGGCTACATTGGTACCGTCAATATTTCACCTTAAGTGCCCAATTTAAGGACAACTTGGGGGATATTACTGAGCAATTCTTCACCCGCCGCCTAGGTGATGTACTTAATGAGTGACATTGAATAATTCCCTCTCAGTGTGAGTGAGGGGAAGAAGTTGAATTAATTTTCTCACTCTATGCCGTTCCGGCAACTCCCATCGACAAGACCTCGCCCAGGCGAGTCACGCCGTGAAGGCATGGCTGCTGTAACGAAGTTGCTAATGATCCACGTGAAAAGAAAAAGGAAAATTGAATCGACTGCAATTTGTCTACCGGAGTGCTTTACTATATATCCTCACGGTCAGGCAATTGGTTTTTTTTTTCTTCAGTTTTTTTTTGTCAGCATGTCCCCGAGAGGTAGTTCTTTATCTGAAGGTGGTCTGACAGTTTTAATCTAGGAGCTTTATTTATTAGGGACTGCATTATCAATGTTGGACATTTAGCGGAGGAGTGCTCTTTCATTTCGTTTGGGTGCGGGACAAAGGCACCCTCACGTCTGGCGAGATGGAGTGCTGTCTTGGCGGAGTTCATTGTGTGCGTCCCTCTCGCGTTTGTCACGTGAGTCAAATGCTAAAGGCAATAAACCGTGAATCCACTTCAAGTGATTACTCAAACTGGCAGCTGAGAGTTGAGAAATTTGACTTCAGTCACATGCCCGTTTGATCAGTGCTTAGAATCACTTGGGAAATTGAGGAATTCGAACGTGGTGACATTTTGAAAAAAAAATTCTCTGATTTCCCTGGAAACACTCTGCCTATTGTGTTTTCGTCTGGACTGGCTTTGTAGTGCTTTCACGAATTTAGACAAATAGGGACGAGATATGAAGGACTTATTTGTTTTATTTGAAAGCTCATTGAAATGTGGGGTGCATTCGGGAGGTTCAATTCTGGTTGATTCTGGCATGGATCAGGCTGAATTGGAGCGATGACACAGATCATCGGTTAGATGAATTTTGTACGCATGTATGACCAAGTCGCTTCCCGGTTCTCCTGCACACTTTCAGTGGCTGTGGCGAGGTTTTCGGCATATACTGCGTTTCGTGTATGTACGGATTTTGTCTTCGTTATCTTCCGAATTGGAGGGACGACCGTCTAATAAATGCAACGCACGCACGAAGGCTAGGCTACCTGCAGCATGGGTGATGGTTACACCTATTAACACCTATTAACAAAAGAGGTGATAAATTTCAGTGTGGAAATTATCGAAAAGTTTCCCTGTTGAACGTGTGTTACAAGGTATTTTCCGGAATACTTGCAGGAAGAATCGGCTGGAAGCGTATCAATGGGGCTTGGGATCAGGAAGGTCTGCTTCGTTGCACAGAAGCAAATCCTGGAAATGCACATGCTATTTATATATTTCAAGCAAACCTTAGATAGTATTCACCTCCAGAAGATTCCACTGATATTCTCCGAGGTGGGTATCACAAAGGCAAGGTCACAATTGAACAAGAAAACTGTCAAAGCTTCGAAATTAGAACTGGAGTGAAACAAACCGAATTCAATCTATGCCTGCACTATACTGTAAAAGATTATACTATATCGCAACGTGCTTAATCGATCGCGAATAGTAATGGTATATCAGATAATGTTGGAATCCTTGCAAGAAACCAATGACACATGAAGTAATTCTACCTGAATGTCACGACAGCAGCGAAGACAGTCGGCCTGGTAGTAAAAAGTGTAGAGCGAAGAGTACCGTGTATAAACCTAATACAGAACTACTACAAATCATGCAAGGTGAAGACATAGTTAAGTTTGTAAAATCACAGCGCTTTAGATGGATCGCTCTCGTCTTAAGAATGAACAACAGTAGAGCGCAAATATTAATCATGCAATACGAGCCACTATCAAATAGAAGCACAGGTAGGCCACGTAAACGACCAGTAGACGGGATGGAAGAGAGCGCCATAGCGATTGGCGGGTGAAGCTGGCGAAGCCTGGACCGAAAAACGAGGAAGATTGGAGGATGTTAGAAGAGAAAGCCAAAACCCACCCTGGGCTGCAGGGCTATTTGATGACGATGATGCCCTGAAAAATAAAAGAAGCAGGACAATTAACAACATGGCGGCTGTCAAAATCAACCATTCATCCACATTGTAAAACCCTTTAGTTGACATCCACAATTCTCCTGTACAAATGTCTATGGTATGATAAAATCGTAGCGGGATGTCTAGCAGAAATGTCAGAAATGTGTTAATACATGCCCGCACCCCCATCGCCATTCATTTTCTACTCCAGCCAATGCAGTCCCAGAAGTAAAGTTTCGTGGAAAGCACATAATTATGGCAATCACAATGTGGAGCCATGGCTCAGAAGTACGCCTGGTTAGTAGTTCAATGGCCTGGCGTCCAACGCTGGCGAATGTTGAGCCCTGTTACATCATCAAAATTTGAAGACAAAGAGTGACAGTAGTATCGCCGCAGGAGACAAATTAATGCTTATTTTTAAAACATATTAAACGCTACATGCTACCATCTGCCTACATCTTTTTCCGGACATAATCAACCACATCAACATGTGTCCGGGGTTAACTGACCTCTGCCAATGTGTATTGCGACATCAAAACCCGCACGAGGACACAGAAAGAACGGACATCGGCAGCAATCAACGAATTGAATATCATTAAAAAAACACACACACGTATCCGTAGGCGTATACTTAACCTTTTTCTCATGAAGAGCGGTCACTTGGCATTACGGAAGCTCTCAGTCGTTCAATTGAATGAATGTCCTTCGTCCACTGTATCTCTGCAGTCCGATCAGCGACCAGACTGCGCTCCGCCCATCGATTGTGACCCGTTTTCGATTCATGCGAGCTTACAGCCTTGTCCTTACGCACGATTCATGCGATATTAACAAAACAATTACATCCACGTGCATTATTGAGGTCCCTAAATGGCCCATTGCCGAGTCCGCACGATATCCCTTTTTCGTCCTCATGCCATATACAACCCACAACCCCATCGCAGCCGGTCGGCTCTGCTTGTAATGGAGCGTTTTATTTTTTCGAATTCATTTGGCCCAGTCCTTGGGTCCTTATTACTTGTACACACAGCAAACGGAAGTCATAAATAATTTCCCATGGTTGTGGATTATTCAAATCAGCTTGCTTGTCAAAGTGTTGCGTAATAAATGCCTAAGCCCACGTGCAACCAGATACCCACCCAACTTACCGTGGCCGGCACCGGATCGCCACGCAATTGTGACAAGTGCCCAATCTTAACGCACCGTTGATGCCTGGCATTTAACGGTGATTTGATGGCATAAATCCTGCATTTGGCGGTGGACATCGCTTGACATTTACCCCCATTCATCATGTCCTCCCGCAAGGATTTTTTGTTTTGTTCTGTTTTTTTTTCTCTCTTCGCTTTCGCCACCGTTGCCGGGGCGAATTTCCATTTAATAATAAAATTAATTCTTCTTTGGAAATTAGTCCTACCAGCAAGGACATAGTCGTTATGCCAACTTCTGCCACTTCCCCTTCCACGGTTCGTCGAGAAGGACATTTTATGACGTTTCCTGTGCGCGTTTGGGCCCGGCTTGGCAACCAGTGTGCGTAACTGTTTAATGATTTTAATGCGATTTTGTCACGAAAATGACATTCGCCTAGGCATTGTAGCCGTATCCTCTGTATTCCTCTTGCATGCCGTGTCAAAGTGTTTGGTTGTGGGAGGGCTGAGGTGGTTGGTGGTTGGTGGGTGGTGAGAAGCAGTCACACACACACACAAACTGAAAGGCGGAATGACAGATGAGAGCAAGAGGCGGGTACGGTCAATTTGCATTCTAATCGAGAATGATTATTCCTTACGGACACGAACTTTTGCCAACGGTCTGTTGCACGAAATTTTCAAGGCTTCGTGGGTCCTTCATTCGATGAACTTCGTCAAGTAGTCTTCCACTTTGCTTTAACTCCCGCACCCCGTCCCCCTCCGCCGCCACCAGATGGGTGTTAATTTTATGATATTCCGTTAAACGGTCTTTTTGTTAAGGAGAAAAGTGTGAACCGTGTTCGGCGGCTGATGACCGGAAATTAAATGGGGTGAGGTCTAGCGGTAATGTGGAGTGCAGTTTTACATAAGGAGGGTTTCTTGGTCAATCTTAAATGCCCAGCTGGGATCGAGTTTAGCGGATTTCCGGTGAGTTGAGTTCACTTAAGTAACGGTGTGGCTGGGAATGGATGGGTGAGTTACGGCAGGGAGAATGTTGTTGCATGGGAACTTTGTGTATGGGATGAATTGTACATATGTCCATCAACTAATTTGGTTGGGAATAAAAATCGAGTTTGGTGACATTTTTTAAGAGGGGTTCCTAAGAGCGTATAGAGAGGGTATACATTTCTGAATTGAGTCCACACCAGGGGGCAGTATCAGCAGGAGTTGGAGTTGTCTGCTGGATGTTTTGCCCCCATCACTCTGGATTCTGGAACAGATGCACAGCGAATTTGTAGATTCAAACTGGAGCCAGATAAACGGTGCTAACCATGGCAAAGCATAGAACACTGCGAAGGCAACAAACAATATCGCAAGTTAAGATTTTTTCCTTCATTAGTGTTAAGACCTTCAGAACTGAGAGACTCTATGACGATCCATGAGGCAGTAATTATTTGTTGAGACAGTCAGTGGACATCTACCGCCAATGCCTTAAACTGGACACATTCCATGTGAATTGTCTGAAGTGTCAACGGGGCTCAATCCAAAGTAAATCCAGCCAACACTAAACTCTGGAACGCTCAGTCTATGCTTTTGTAGTGACTCCCATCGGTATGTTAATCAGGCACACAATTCAGTACCCTATATTATAACTTCCGATTTTACTCTGTTTGCGTGCTGAAATTAGACGAATAAAGTGAAGCACGGAGTACCACAAGAACCAAACTAGATGCTATGTTGTTTATCTTGTTTGTGTTCTGTCGGTAGTGGAAGATGCTGCTTTATGGAGTTGTGATAGGGTGGACTCAGAAAATGATATCAACAGCAATCTAATCAAAACTGGCGTATGTATGTATCAGCGGGACGTTAAACCACATCCGCAGCTTTGAACATACTCCTCAATCTTCCCCGGATAGACTTAATCAGCAGGCAGATAGCGACCAGATGGAAGTAACTTCAGGACACTCTATAATCCTCGACAGATTTAGATCCATACCTACAAACAACTTTTTTGAGAAGAACTTCTTAAACTGCATCCCCTCCAGATCGTAGTCGGAGTCTGATTACCAGGCGGTGGATGCTGCTTTCCGAATCTTCACAGATCGATCGAATATGGGGGAAGGCCATTTCGCCGAACCACTGCTGTGTCTGTGGCCAAAAACTACAGCGCTTAAGGAAGACTTGTCTTGGCAATCACAGTTTAACTCGAAGACTTAACTGAAATGCCGCCTATCTCTTATCGAGATGATCGAGGATCATGGCATCAATCTGATGTGAGTGACTGGACTCTGTGACATTCCAGAAAATTGCGAAGTTGATGAACTTGCTAATAAGGGAGCTAGTTCAGAGCTCTTTCCGAGTGGAGATTTGCTATCCATACCTCTCGCTATTGCAAAAGCTGGATAGCGCAGTTGGTTCAGTGCCTACCCTTGGTTAGAGGGACTCCCGGTTCGAATCTCAGTGAAAGCCAAGTACTTTATCCGGTTTTCAAATCTGGTCCAGTCACCACTGCAGTTGGCGATCAGTGGTAGCATATTGTCTAAATGTGGTCGCGATTTCACCGGCAGCCCACTCGCTACTGCAAGACATATCCTGATGCTTGAAACAATTATTTTTATAAAAAACAATTATTGCCTACTCTCAATCCGACACAGCCTAATCAGACTGATCGAGCCGATTCTCAGTACTCTTATCGGCATCAGCACTAGTCATTTGAACCTACGTTTTTATGTTGGGGCTGGCCTACAATGACTTCTACAAAAGAGGGACGATGAGGACCGGGAAAGCATTGCGCACCTTCTGGGCACTTGCAGCGCCCTCTCCTCCGGAAGGAGAAGTCTCTAGCGGCTTACTCTTTCAAGAACCTGGCCAAACTAAGGAACATTAATGTTAGTCGTGTTAATCGCAAATAAGCGTGGTAACAATAAAGGCGTACGCTGACTTATGTATTTGTCACTGCTGCATGCTGGCAATCAGCCACATTTCCTTTACTAGCACATACCACACTAGATGAGGCAGCAGTTCTCGTATGTCCCAGACCACCAAAGGAATCAACAAGGGTTACTCTGGCAGTGTTACAAGACATGGGGTGGCACTGCACAATGGACAATGAACAATGGTCATGGACAATGGACAAGCTATAATGCTTCAAGACTGTAGTGCAACATTTTTGTCACAATCAAGCTCTTCATGTGCAAAAGCGCCAATCGTGAGACACATTACTAAGCCAACCAATGCACTGGAGTGCTGTGAAAACACATACATCAACCGCCGAACATCAATGCGAGTTTGTGCAAGCGGATCTCAATCGACGCATCTAAAGGAAGAGGGTGAGAGAAGGATTTTGTATGCCTGTATAGGCCGCCCGCTAGAAACCAATGGAAACCTGTGAACCGACGTTCATATTCGACGAAAGGCACCAGTAACTCTTAACTCATCTCAACATTTCCAGGTTCAGCTCCCTTCGTAAATAATAATTTGTATCTCAGGAAAGTGTAAATTCCTGTTTGAGTTGCATTATCACATTCCTTTCGTTCACTATCCAGAGGTAAATAAGCAGCTTACGTCTTACAACTTACACATCCCCAACATTTTATCGGCTATTGCTGTTAAAAGAAATCGAACCCTTGCTCTCCACCGGATGGAAATAAAAAGAATAAAAAAAAAAGTTGACTTTGATGACCAACTGCGCATATTTATGAATTTCCACGAACTCCTGTCATCACCCTCAAAACCGCATTAACTTGAATCTCATCAATAAATTACCAGCCACGAACCACGGCATTTGCCGTCCGAACTGTTGCCACGCACTTTTATTTTTTAAAAGGATAAACATGAAAATTGTGTATCAAAAGGACTTCCAATGAATTCGTCTCGAAATTAATATTTTCTCAGAAGAGCAGAAGCTGCTCTCTTACGTGTCCCTCAACTTTCAGTTATCCGCCCAGATAAATGGGAAAGTATTTTAAATGGCATTCGTTTAATTCCTTCAGTTATCGTCGTTCGTCAAAAATACAAATGGCATCAGCGGCTCCAGGAACGCGGCTTCCTTTAGTGAAGACAAATGTTGTCTTTTGTTGGTCTCACCTTCATATCGGAGCCGCTACAAACTCTCATCCAGTTGCAACATTCTTTTGTCGAAACGTAAATGATTTCCACAAAATACTCATAAAAATCTGGAGTGCCGCACGGATCCGCTCGCCGTCTCCCGTTCCGACCAGAGAACTGTGGGTGGTTCTTGCCGAAGTCGAACGTCATTCGTATCCTTCGCGTGGGAACGGGAAGCACCAGGACACGCTGTGAATAAAGCATCCATTGAAGTCGTCTGGCTCTTGTTGTAGTTCGGAATATTTTCCAGAAGCACTTTTAAGTTTTATTCCGATATCTCTCCCCCTTCCCTTCTGCATTATAAATTGACCCGAGCTTCCTCACCAGGTATACACACCGCCGCGCCGGCAGGGTGCCTTCGCAGCGGCATTGTGAAGGACGTGGAACGGTTTTTGTACTTTTGAAAATAAATTATATTAATATCCTTGGCTGGCTGGTGTGTGTGAGGTCCCTGCGTGTGCTCACAGTCGGGCGCACGTATCCGGAAGTTGTAAACGCAGCGGGAGGCGGCGAGGGTGTAAATGTAAATTTGAGTAGGTCGGGCATCAGGTGGGGCTGTTCGAGAACTCGTTACTCAGCCAAAAAATGCTGAAAACACAATTTTATGAATTTATGGACAGAGACTGAGTGAGAGCGAGAGAGTAAATTAATTGAACCGTAGATGGTGCTCGGTACAATCACAGTTTCTTGATTGGTAGCCCTCAGAACGAAGGTGAATTCTTCCTCCGGTCGTTTGCCTTGTGTTCGTGTTTAAATTTAATGCGCATACAGCAGCCATGTAAATATTTACTTTTAATTAAAATATTTTACTCTGTACCCGCCGCGGCAGTTGATTTCAGAAATGTTCGATTGGGCCTGCGGGAACGGGCACTCAATTTCGAAACGAAACTCTATGGCCATTGGGGGTGCCCACCTGTGCGCGTACACAACACTTGACTTGAATTCTATAAAGGACTGAATAAACATTGCTGCGATGAGGTGAGTTTTTATGCGGCATTTTGCCATAGCGCTGTCCTTGCTTAGTCTCTAACGATGAGGGTGCTTCGAAATCGTATTTTTATGCGTGTCATTTCGTCTTACGATAGAAAGGTAGGAGATTATTCGAATGGAGTTAAAGCTCGGTAGACCGACGTAAAGGCTTTAAGCAAACCTTAACCATCCCATCCCTACATCGAGGAGTTCGTTTATCAGACAAAAGGAGCGACGTAATCGATCGGCTTGAAGGCAGTCTTGACCACTTTTCCCTTATCAGTGTGATCTTAACTTAAATACATGAGTAAACAATTTTGTGACTAACGTGGTTCTGTGGGTTGATGATGAGATTCCCGACTTTCATAATTCACTCCTCAACAAAGCATCCTGATGATTGCTGTAGAAGCCAGGACTAGAGCCACATCGCCACACATATATGTCTATTGTGACCAGCTAAGAACGATAGGAAAAGCAATTTAAATGATACAAGAACAGGTTGAGAAATATAATATATTATAGCCTTATTTCGAAGCTACAGTCATGCCATTATATGTGAAAAATCACATCATTCAAATGGACTTCTTGGCTTTGCTGACAGTGCTTCAAGCGGTCGGCTGCAATAGCGTCCCGAAAGTTGCCAAATTTCTTCTCCTATACGTATGCCACTACAACTCAGAAATATCGCACCAAAACAGTCAAGCTTTGTGGATGCAATTATGCTTGGTTTAACACTTGTGGATTTTGTTCGCGCCAGTACGGCCACTGAGCTGAAATTGAGCCTCATCCGAGAAAATGATTTGTCAGCCAGAATCTCCGGTTATGATGATTTGTTTTGTGTGATGAATGATTGTCTATGGTAGTCTTGCCTTAATTCAGTAATCTCAACCAACACGGCAAAGCCATATTCAGCTAACCGCCCCGAATTAATAAATCATCTGCGATACTGGCCGTTACGGGAGTTATGTTTTCTTCATTTCACTGCCTGATTGGTGGTTTAGGGTCCAAAAGAGAGTACTCACGCTCAAGCTATTAAAACGGCGCCTGCACACTGAAGCCATGATAATAACTGGCCTCAAGACGAATGACGAAAAGAACTTCAAAAATACATATTTCGAAATAATTTCCGCTCGCTCGGCATTCGTGAAACAATGTATGATTTGGTAGCTGGTTGTCATTGGTGACTTTGACAGCTGCTGAAACATAATTATTTGAAAAACCATCTTTGCTATCTGGTAACTCTTTATGTAACCCAAAAGTGCGAATTTTGTTAAGTCTGCAATGTTCACGATTCGATCCCGTAGACTACATCGTTCGATTTGATTCTGAGACTACGCTGTTGTCCTGTACTCGTGAGAGAACAACAACATTCGCAGAAGGAGGGGTTGTTTTAGAAGCAAAGCCCAGTCCACTATACTGCGGGGTCACTAGTAGGAGACGTGTGTCTTGTTTGTAATCTGCCAGCTCAGATGACAGAGGTACCCGACGATAGTGTCCTTTTTTAAAATCTCAACATGGAGTCAGTGCACAATAGGTTCGCCGGCAGACAGACGCCTACACAGTACCTCAAAAGTTTCGCCATTCCGTCGCATGCCGATCCATGTCATACCTCATTCACAATTAACTCCCAAACTGGACCGCACCTCTTTGATGCTTGTAACATCTGGACGATGTCTAGCATCGGAATACGTTTACCTCATGTGACCTTCAGGTGCATATCCCTCATTACCCTCGTCACTCAGCTTAGGGTGTACTTTTAATTCGATTAACATTAACGTCGACAATGATCCACCCATAAGACCGACCACCGGACTTACCTGAATTTCAATTACATCCTTTTTTTCTCCTTCAAAATACTGTCCGTCCCGCTTCACAATTAACGGCACCACTTAGCATGGTTCTGTGTCCCTTTTTTGCTGCTGTCTTCATTTTTTTTTGTTTACATTGTTTAGTCTGTCCAATGCGGTGGAGGGGAGGGGGAGCTGGAATAAATCATTCGCCCACTGCCCGCTCGCCCGACCCTCATCTCGGAGGGTTCTATAATTAAATCCTTTAAATTGTTTTTCAAGTCATTGATTTAAAATAAAGTTATTAGAATGCGAGGGGGAGCGGGGGAGGTGAGTGGAGAACAACGGAAAAACAACGGCAGCCACACAACACTGTAAAGGACTTTCGGACGATCCCTACAAAAACAAACAAAACACACAAGCAGAGGAAAAACAAAAACTCCACAAAGACACGTACAGTCACTGGAAAGGATAAACATAGCAAAACACAGGCACAACAGGAAAAGAAGAGTCGAGAAGACAAAGTCTCCTGTGGTTTCCTCTTCATTAAACCGGAAAAGCAAACAATCGTTAGAAAATAGGACACTGGCATACTGGCGGCCTGGAAATACACCGGTAAACAGCGAAGCTTCCTAATCCAATTATTTACAGTTGGGCTGAAAATCGACAGCGCATTAGGCACACCGGTCTGAGTTGGATGCTAAAAATAACAACATACACACAGACACACGTGCACACCCTCCACTTCGGAGGTCAACCCCATCTGTGTATGTTGAAGGATAATTCAGCAGCTATCAGTGGGCCGGCATTGTAATTAAAGTGTACATCGGGTGCTGGTGTTCCTGGCAGGCTTCGCTATTGTTCCCGGCTGGGGAATGCGTCCGGTGAATGGCGAAAAAATGTGACAACAGGATGAACACAAAAATGCCCAAAATTGCTTTCGAGCTAAAAATAGGAGCTACAAGAGAAGTCAAGCAATTGAGTTGGTTACGAGAGCATGTCCTGCCGATCGGGACATCCGCATTTCGGGGGTATGGGAAGGAGATTTAATTAAATTGACTGTGTCTTCGTGTAATGTGACAGATACTTCTCTCGTGTCATCTTATGGTTGGCCTTAATTGGCTGAAAGAGCGCCTCTTAGTGGTTTTGTCCTCTTAAGGTCGGTACTACGCGTCTTAAATTTGATTTGATTTGCGTGCATGAAGAGTGGACTCAGTTCATTGACGGAGACTTGTACGTTCTCAGTTTGATTGTGTTTTGAATGAGCTCCTAGCCCGTCGCCTGGGCGAATCTTTTCAGACATTCTTGTAGTACTAGGCCAATGATTTACGGTGTCCGGTGCTCCGGACGACTCTACGGCATCCCACTGCGAAGGTTCCCCAACTGGGGTGGAACTGTGTGGTGTGTCCTCACAATAGACCGTGGGTGAGTGAACTTCAATTTCCCAAAATGAATTGAATGATTCCATTTAAATCGACCAAAGTTATTGACTGCACATGGCACAGTATCCAAAAATTAGTTCCTCGATGACCGGGGCACACTGGAATCCAAGGAAACGAAAAGGCGAACATCCTCGCAAAAAAGGTATCGGAGCTCGGAGAATCACTTGCAATCATGTATGTGCATACGCCGCTCAGCTCCATGAGAACAAAAGCAGAAGACCGAACACAGGACAGACCTAAGAACTCGATGGCTTTGTCTGAATATTGGAGCAATGACAAGGGCTCTATGACGACGCTGAGCACGATCAACATCATTAATCGCAAGGATGTACGCATGTTAATAGTTAATAGGAGTCATTACCGGGCACCGTGGCCGTACATACCGTAACATCTGCTCTGTGAATGCCCAGCCCTAGCAGAGAAAAGGAGAGAGTTCCTAGGAAAGCACTTCTTCGTAGAGCTGGGCGACTTAAGCGGTGTTGAAGTGAAAAATCTCCTACGGTTCGTATGTGGATCTGCTTGGTTTCATGACTGAAGTAGGTTTCTCTGTGGCAAACCATCCAAAACAAGGACACAATGGGCCCAACACATTGGTTAAAGTATCCCTCGACCATAAGGGGGAACCAGGCGAGTTTTTAGACTTGGATCAACCACCTCGTCCTGGGTTTGCCAAGCGGTCGCCTACCGGAGGGTATAGCATTCAGCGCACGCCTCAGAAGTCATGATGAGGTTACAATGGATTGCAGCCTTTTCCGCTATCAGCTTAACGATCTTTTCGCGTCTCTCCATTTTCAACACACGAGTCATTCCGTTGCTCTTTTCCCTCTTCTTGAGGGATACAACTGTGAGGAGTCTCTTCCTCTGACGCTTGCAAATGATTTGTCCTTTGGAGTCTGCCTCCACTTGGTCTTTAAGACGTTGTCTACGTAAGTCTTGTTGGATCTGTGAATGGGAACTTGATACGGAATTTTGTAAAGTGAAATTTTGATGTGAAGTGTTATTCAACCTGTGGTCTGCCTATGGTCCATCGACAACGACCCCATTTTGATTGCTTTGATTGCTTCAATGATTCATAGACGAGGCGTGTCTTCATGGAACCACTTGGCAATTCGCCCTGTTTGCACGAATCTTTAAAAAAGGCATGGCTTACCGGAAACCCGAAAGAGGACATTCAGAAAGTAATAAGTCCGATGTTTAGTATTTACTGCATTTTATCAGCAAATATGATGCAAAATATCCTCTTGGACACTCATGAGAAAAAAACAACCCTCACAACAGGAGTGGTTATTGTTCGCCACCCAGGGCCACCTCGGACTATATTCCCCTTTTATTAAATCTCTTAGGAAAATTACTTTATTTATAATAATTGTAAAATACATAAGCTCCCAAACGCATTAAATGCAAATTCTCAAGGAAAGCTGTCAAAATTCAAATTTGATGTTCTCGCGAAACAAATGTCTCATGACCAAAGGCACTCAGCCCCAAACACATCACAGGGTGGATCATGAATTCGGAAGTGAGGCTTAAAGCGAAATTTCGAACCGGCTTGCTGAGCCTGAGAGCTTAATGAGCCCTTGTAATACCACTTAGCCCGCCAAATTGAGAATATTAAAAGAGGCAATTGCCCTCGCACTGGGAAACCACCTCGACAACTGAATAAAACCACACGCACTTTCAACCTCTCTCTCTCTACCCCCACCCTCCGCAAAGTCCATGCGACACTTGTCCACTGGCCACCTGAACACACACATAAAACTAATACAACATCATTAAGGAGGACAATAATTCCCGCTGAAGGACCCCCCCCCCTACCGCGCGGCAGTCATCCGTGAATTAATATCCACCAGCAAAGTAGCACAATAAAACTTTATTTGCTTAATAACTTCTACGCTCCTAGATTAAGATCTAAATTATGACCTTAATATCCATATCCCCGTTATTCCCAGAGGTGTACCAATACACGCTCAGTAAATAATTCATACCCAGCACTGGTGCGGCGACCACCTTTGCTGCTGTCCACAAGCATTGGCGTCAGGAAAATGAGAAAAAAAAAGGAAAGCAAACGTCAGCCTCGTCCCAGGCCGCATGGTCTTCACTGGCTTCCTTGGGTTACCATGAGGTAATTAAAATACTTCATGCAATTTAGATGAGGATACATTTAAGCGGCTGAAGAAAGCCAGCCCCCTCAGTTCGCGCCAACACATACTACGGCTAGATTAGATTTTGGACTACATTGTTCAAATTAGGTTGATAACGCCGCTGATGTACCACCGCTGCTGTAATGAGTGTACCCTCCACCCCGTCCACCAAAACTAACTCGCCCTCGTTCGGCGTGATCTGCAGCCGACCTCCCTCGCCAGAGACCGTGGGGGATAATTTAATTAAAAGTATCTTCACGGTAATTATTTTCTTAGATTTCCATCTAGGAAATAAAACCGGCGCTCCGACATAACGGTGAGCACTTTTCGAAAATTTTCTGAATATCATGCAAATTTTAGCGGGAAAATACGAGTAAGCGCTTCAGCGGGGATGTTGGATGCCCCTTAAAGCATTCGTCCGAGCGGATGTGAGCTTGTTTCCCATGTCCTTCAGCGGCACGCCAAGCTGTATCAACAATGTATACAGTAGCAGAGGTGGTCGGATGTGGAGCAGAGAGAAATGAAACTTTGTTTGCTTACCTTGCTGGCAGACGAAAAATGTTGTTAGCCTGGTGGTGGATTTGGGTTGGATGTCCAAACAATTACCTGTTGAGAGTATGAAAGATGAACGCTTGCTCTTTTCTTCTCATATCGCGTTGAGTGGGGCAGTGGCTGAATGGACCCACAGCTCCATGGAGTCATAAACGGACCGTCCACATCGGCGGGCGAACGGGGTTCATAGTTGCCGTTGCCGTTTAACTTTCCGACCACAATTGTTGGGATCTCTTAATGTGTGGCTGTCCCCTTTGGAGGAGCAAAGTGATACGTTTCACGAAAATTGTGCTTTGCTTTGAGGAGGTATTATCCGTGGATAACATGTTCTTCACAATAAAGCGATAATGGTTTGTGGGGTGGATGCGATGAGGGCTCGAGGGATCTTGTGAGGGCATGGATGGATGGTCACGTGGCAAGCCCTAAGTGGTAGAAATCCAAACCAAAGTGCGAGTTAACTGACTTCCAAGGATGGTGACGGTGATGCATCAGCTTCTGCAACCATGCATCCGTGAAAAGAGAATAAATGTCCCGCTCAGTGGCCACTGGTACTGTCAATTTGAATTGAATGCAAACCAACCCAAGATGTAGGTCAAATCCGCATCTCCTTGCAAGAGACAGAAAAAGCGTCGTTCTTGTGAGCATATTTCACAGCTCATTTGCGTTACAATTCCATTAGTGAAGTGAAATTGCAAAAAGGATGCAAACGAGCGCAAAATTGCACAGCCTTCCACATCAGTAGCGGATTGAACGCATGGCGAGCGAAAATCAAAATTGATTTTCAATTTATATTCTTGCCTTCCGCTGAGTTTTCGAATGGATTACAACCACAAAGGGAGAAGTGTCTTATGTTGTCCACAGACCGGATAGAAATGCAGACGTAAAAAAATGAAATGTCATCCAGCGTCGCTCATCCGGCGTTTTGTGCTGAATCGACTGGCAGCAATCAGAATCGACTTACAGCCAATGTCAGCAGAAATGCTATCGGCTGCCCCCTCCGTTATCTCTTTCCGATGTGCCATCGCCATTGTCGGAACAAAGGAAACAAAATCCGATGCGATTATGCCGAATCAAACGCCAACAATTCCTCTGAATGCAGAGCCAAGCGAAGTATACAAAACGTGCAGAGAAAAAACCCGGAATCTCCTTGATGACGCTGAGATCCTTTTTCTCCTATCCTTCTACTCGTTCCCCACCCTCCGACAATGCACTCTGGTGGCGGACTGCTCAGTGAAGGAGGAAGGTAACTAAAAATTCAATTTGTTCCCATACGCCCCGGCACAGTGGTGGATTGATGTGATTAAATGTCAAACGGTGGCGGAATGAAATGCTAGGGATATGCAAGAATCATCGAGGGGATGATAGAGGGATGTGTCAGCTCTGAACATCACCCAAATACCTCAAAAATTCATTTGGTCTCGCTTGCAGTGGGCGGCACGGCGTGGCGTGCAGCACAAATCCATTGTGAGATGAGGATCACGATTTGAGAGAGCTCGTAAATTCGTCAACGAGCCAGCAGCCATGGTTATTCTTCTTAACGTGGAAGGGACCTCGATAGGCATTCGCTCTTGTGTCTTGCTTACCTTCACAAAAGCCCAGTGGATGCTGGAGGTTTCCTTGTCTCTTGGGAAGTGGAGATTTGTGCTGTTTTTGGGCGGAGAATCGGAATCAATTGCATGAGGAATCTGGGCCAGGTGTCATATATCAAGGAAGATTGAATTTTCTTGTAGTAGCAGCAATTTTTATTGCCGAAAAACAGTGTCACTTCATGTCTAACTGGTGGAATTTTTCTTGTCTCTTTTCAGAAGTACCGCTTGAAGTTAAGGAGTCTATGTCTGTTTGGATGATATTACAGGTGTCAGGTAAGCATTATGGGTCATTTTTTGTACCTGTGAATGGTTAATCACGAGCTACTAGGCATGCTTCGACATATGTACATGACAGAATGATAGAGCGATCTTTCAATAAAAGTGCACAGAGCTCTCCCAACCAAAGAGTGCACCCTTAGCAAAAAAACGGCAGTTAGTATTTCTTTTCGTGAAGGCTTTTTAATGGACATTTAGGATTGATCAATTAATTTAGATGGTGACCTCTTCGAAGCACCAATGACACTTGCAGTCTTTCTTATCAACACTTGACCTAGCTTAACTTCTTACTTACTACCAGCTCAGGCCTGAGAGAGTCTGAACCTAACTTAATGTCGTTAAGACCAAGTTGTCTTCGTCTGTTTGCCAGAAGTCTTTCTTTTCCTATCGTTCTTATCTGGTCAAACAAGATAAGAACGATAGGAAAAGAAATTTAAAAAACAAAACGATGATGTGGCATGTAGAATTATTGCTGTCTTTGCTCTGAAGCTACATTCATGTCATTATGTAGGGAATAGCACATCATTCCAATGGCCACCTCGTCTTCAAAGGCACTGCTTCAGGCTGTCGGTTCAACTTTGTATGACCCGGCCACATATGTGCGGCGTTATTCCGGGAATAGCGCCTCGAATAATGGTCTCGAGCTCGTCCAAAGTGTTTGGCTTGTTAGCATAAAACAGGCTTGGTGTAGAGAAAATAATCGGATGGTGTCAAGTCGCATGATCGCTACGGGCAATTGATGGGCGCTCGTCGTGATATGACCAGTCGCCAAATTTCTCCTTCACAACTTCGAGCGTTGCGTCGCTTGTCTGACATATGGCGGCGTATGATTTGAACCACAGGTCGTGAATATCGATATTGTCAGTGGTCTTCCGGTATCAATTCTTGCATCAGCACAATCTTATACGGATGTAGGCCCAAATCCAACCGCAAAATAAGCTACGTTCGGCAAGAGTGAAGCGATTCAGCATGAATTGGCAAACCTTACCGAATCAGATTGACATATAATGACATCTGGATGACATAGATATGTGTGGCTAAAATGCAACCATTTGAAGAAGAAGTTCGCTGTGACTTTTCATCAATCATGATTTTTTAATGAAATTCTCAAGGCATTCTTTCGAACATGCAGGCACCACATTTATACGCTGTGTGCTTACAGCTGCTGCGCCGTTTCGCGCGAGTCTACAGATTCTATGGCACATGACCTCCACCCCTGCCCTCATTTCAACCAACATGGTTGCTATTTACTTTGGCAAAGGTTTTTAGTAAGTTGCCCCTTACCAACGATGGTAGTTCACAAAGTATGGCAATCTCCTTCTTCCGGATCGTGATATCCATACGACATTGCAGGCATAACAAAGCCGAACCCTACAATCGCATACGAGGAGTCGCACTCTTCATCGAGACTGAGGCTACCCCGCGACAAACCCCAAACAAAATGGCGACCTGATAGCATATCGCCCGCTTGGCCAGCTAGCCCGTCAACAGATTATGAAACTCATAAACTTAGTGTCGTGATGCTACACGTTGGGCCCCATTTTATTGCAACCACAAGCATGCTGCCATGTTCGTCCTCTAAACTGAAGCTGCCTCGTTTATCGTCTAAAAACAGCGTCACTGAACTAAACCATTTGGATTATTTTCTGTGCAAAGTTTTAGCCTCAATGAATCATATTCGTCAGCAAAAGTTGATGTCCTAAATTCGAACAAGATCTCGCATTTGAGATGAACCACTCAAATTGACTTACAATTCATGTTTCAAAGCGTCAATGTACCCCGTCAACCACCATTTACCTAGATGCGATGGAACATCCTTTCGACCTTATTTTGTATCTCAATTTTTTCAACTCAAGGATATATGCGATTATGTCGTCAATCACAATATTTCAATAAAGTCCCAAACGTGTCCAGTGCCCATTGTGCATTCACTTTTGAACCACCAATTACCGAGACCCACATGTCATCAGCTCTTCCGCACAGGCATCGCCGCCATTCATGACAATTGACTGTCATCCTTTCCGTCGTGCCGTATCCTTTCAATAAACGTGAAAACGAGAAAATTCATTGAACATCCCTCACGTGAGATTCATTGAAAATTTTATTTATATTCCATCTCGTCCTCGATTTTTGTGCGATGTCATGAACGAACCCCTGCCGGTCGTGCCCTCGGCTGAATACATCAATTGGCCATAAAACCCTCGCTTTCTGATTTTTAACATTTGTGACACGAGGGTCTTAAAGACCGAGTAATAAGAGCTGACGACACTGGCTCTGGCCGATACAACCTGGTCAACACCTGCAGTGCATCTTTTTAGTACTGCCCCCAGACTGGCAGTAACCGAGCCCCGGCTCAGGGTTTTATTGTTCGGATGCTGCTGTCGCTGTTGCTGTTGATGTGTTGGAGCAGCTACAAAATCTTTATGAGTAAGCCAACGGACAACTCCCTATTCGACATCCGCCCACCGGCCATCCCAATGGTGGCTCATCGTCTTTGTCAGTCGTTAACAGAGAGAAGAGAGAAAGAAACTCTCGTTTGTATACAAGAGAGGTGGTTCGCAGAATATCCGGCTTGAGAGGCTTACTTTTATGCGAGTTTTATGCGATCCTTTGCATATTACAGTTATGAAAGCAAGAAGAAGAAAAAAAAGCAACACAACAACAAGAGCCAGATAACAGGGGAGCATGTCCTTCGGAAAACAATCACATTTAACTGGGAAAAGAGCTCTTCATGATGAAGCGGTATTCGGCAGACAACAAGGACACGTTATCCTGACGTGAATGGCAAAACAAAAATGTCTGCTTTGGATGGTCGGTCATTACTTTGTACATCTTTCGGGACTGCTTTGAATGACCTTGTCAAGGATTTCAGATACCTTCTGGTCCGATGGCCAATGGTCATGGCGTTAAGATTCGCCTGTGAAATTGGGCGATGTTATTGTAACATTACTGAAGAATGCTGTCGTTGCTATTGCTCGGTTAGTCGGTTGGATACGTTCCTTGCAAACAGAATGTTAGGGTGGTGTTAAAATCTGCTCCGTTCGCAGTCCAATGCCGAGTGCTTCTTCAATTTCTGAGGTATGTCATAGAAAGCTGGATATTATGCCTTTGCATTGTTCGAAGGGCACGACAACACAGCAATTTGTGGTGGATTGAAGTTGATCTGTCTGCGTGCGTATGCACATTAACCTTCTGTCGGCAGTGGTCGTTGACTTCGGGGTGATTCATTAGGACATGACTTTTTACATTTTAAAGAGAACGCATAGAATTTATTTGGATGGTGGCAACTTTATTACGACTTGAAGGAACAGTGTCTGACATTTACCTTTTGAATATATATTCGTGTAAATGTTGCCCATGACTACGCCGGCGAAGGTCCATTCTGGAGGTCTAAAGCTGCAATGTTCGCCTCACTACGTGGTGAATGTGGTCAATTCGGTAGCGTATGATCCAATAACGTACATTGCGCCTAGAATTTGCGGATGGTAAAGGCAATAACGGATCAACCTTGGCCTGCGTCTTAGTATAAACTGCACGTTAAACTCACGAGGACAGAGCAATATAACGGTTTCTGTTTACAAAATACCATGGAATGAGAGATGCGTCTTTGATCATCTCAACTGAATCAATTTAGACCCATGCAATTGCACGCCAGAGATCGATGCATTTCCCTAAATTGACTGCTCCCGTCAATTAGACGAATTTAACACACTCCTGGTCATTGATGAGTCCGCAAGATACATACATACGCCCACCCACACGAAGGACGTCCTTTAAATGGGCCGCGCAAGTTGCTTGCCGATTTTGTCTTGGTTCCAGCTCCGAAACAACGATGCCCTCTTCATCTCCTTCCCGCCTGACTGCAAGCATCAACGTCGAATCGAGACTAATCTGTACAAGATTTCGAAACCATTAACCCATATCAACTGGATGTGATCAAAATGACTCATACGAGAACACTTCCTGTGGAGCAGATCTCCCCGACATTGGCAATGGCAACGGCACACAACGGAACTGAAGTCACACATCACAAGGATAGCTCGTCCTCGGTCTACGGCCGACTATTTGTGAGTGGCCCCCTCCAACTTCACCGAGCCAAATTGACCTGCCCGACTCTTCTTCGAATCCTTTGTGCAATTGCGCCAGATGATGTTGTTTGCCGATATTAAACCTCAACCAGATGAGGTGGAGAATGACGATGTCTGCCGTTTGACATCCACCCATGTTGTTCGTGTGGGGAGGCGGGATAGACTGTTTGTCAGTTCGTAAGCCAGATGAAATTTCAAATAGCCCATAATGCATCTGGCAGAGGTTCGTCTGCTAGTCAATTACTTATTTACGAAACGACGAAGGTTACGCACACCCGCCCGAGGAAGGAAGCAGTGGGTGCATATAAGAGGGATATCCTGCAGCGAGGGAGGATGTGCCTGATGCATAAGATATAAGACGGAAGGAAATGTGAAATGGTTAAGCTCATGCCTGTGCCACTTGCAGGAAGTCACTCAATGCCGCAAGGGTGTTTACTGTGTGAAGCAGGAGTCGTGTTGGTTCTAGGTTACCTTTGTGACAAGCGTACGTATCGATTAAACAGGTCTCGACGAGGTTGTGGCTGCGATGATGAATCCTTTACAGAGTCTTTGGAAATTTCCTGGAATTTTCGGGGTTTACATCACATTCTTCGAATTGACGGATGATCGGCACGTTTGGGGTGTTTTGTGTAACCCGGTACTGACAGAGGCTATAATGAGTTTGCCTTTGAAGTGTTTTCGGAAAATGTGGAGGAGGGCATCAACTTGGTGACACGTTTTGTTTCAGTTGGACTTATTAATTATTTTACGTTTGACATTTATAGTAGCATTTTGTTACTTTGTACAAAGTTGAACGGTGTCGCGTTTGCCGTGCCACAAGATGTTATTCAAATGATGATGACTTGTTTGTGGCAAATGATTAACAAAGTTATTGTAACGAGATGAAATAGAAGCCATGCGAGCGGTGCAACCTACTGGATCTGTTCGTCGTCCCAATTAACAAGTCTTTGAAGCTACTTTCACAAGTCCACAGTCGTAGACCATTGCACAGCTCTCGTTGAGGCCTCCTTGAAAGGAGCGAAGCCTATATTCGTAGCTTTTTCGTGACTGCTCATGAGCATTATTCTTGTTCTGTGTTCGGTGGCCGTTAACACATTTACATCCTTCCACGGTTGGAAACTATCTTTTAGGTTCCGTATATTAGCTGACCAAGACCAATTGCTCCGATTGCTCGCTAGCACTCGATCATAACCACAACCGTGTGACTATTTCGAAGGAGGTTTTGGTGTGGTGATGTTAGGTAGTTGGGCTGCCAGTGAAGTCCCCAGCACACTTAGATCATGTTGATCGACAACTCCAGTGATACTTCCAACATCCGTTAATATGATCCCAACGGCAAATGGTGACTGGACCATTCTCCTGGTGATGTTCAATCGCAAGAGTTTGTTGGCCCTTTCATTACCGTCGATGAAACATGAACCCAAAGGAATAGGAAAATCAGACAGTGGGTTCATCTGGGTGGACCAAAGTGCACCAAAGTAGATGAGGATGGCTCTGTCGGTCAAACTAGAATATATTGGGTGTTTGTGCGGGTTTATCTGCCAAACCACTGGACGGATTTTGGTGGATTTTTAGCTTATATTCTGGTTTTGGAGATCGATTGAAGGAGTGAGTTTTTGGAAGGGTTAAATCAGTTTTTGTATATCCAAATAAATCCAACTTAAAAAAAACGTTTTTTTTTTCAAAGATCGAACAGACATCTTACGTATGTAAATTCCATATCTAGACATTATTTTTGTGCACCGCTCATGTGACTTCTGCTCTTTAATTGAGGTACCTCAACAACTGTCAGTCAGGCCTCTTGGTCCCAGAAGTTGTATAGAGAGGCGTTATTTCGCACATATCATATTTACATACAATTCAATTAAAGCAGATAGCTATCGTCTCACGAATTGACTTATAAGAACCATGACTCATTAAGGGTATGCGTACTCGCTCCAGTCGTGAAGACCAAGCTGTCTTGCGTCCACTATGAGTTGGCCGCTGTACCAGAATTTCAGGATTTCGTGTGGGCTCCAATTCGAAGACACTCTTAGGTGGAGTATTGGTGTCCATATGTTTGTTTAAGTCATAGGTGTCTCATAATCGTGCCATTCACCTCTGCACTAGTGTGCTCTCCACCGGAATAGGGTTGCAAAGAGTGATTTTTTAAGCGTTTGGTTTTAACCTTCAAACAAATTCGAAGCGAACTGATGAAGTGAGCATAACTTCTATTACAGTTGATAAATCAATGCTTGCGATTAACTTTACCAAGATATTGTTCGCTTAAATTTTGACCAAAAGTGTATTTCAAGTAGTCCATGTGGAGACTCAAATGTTGAGGTTTTTTTTTCGAGCATATTGTACAACACTTTTTGTGTAATGTTGTCTTCCAAGATTGCATGTGACACAAGTTTATCGATAAAGGCAAGTAATTTGACGTATTCTCATACAAAATAGTTAGTCAGGCAACCAGTCCAAAGCGAAATTAAATTGCTTACCGCATTCATTTCTCAATTGGTCCATCTTTCACCAGATTCACATGCTGTCTTGCATGTATTAATAGCACGAATTTTGATAATAAAATTCAATCATGTGTAAGAGCAGTTCGAGTGTAAGTCTTCAAATGCCAGATGATCATATTTGAGTTCCGCAAATGTCTATCCAAAATGGAATACTGAAAAACCCGATAACATGTCCTGAGCTTGGGGTCTCTTCGAATGACTAGCACCCTTCCATGAAAGGAAATTAAAGAACGACATCCTCCAGCATGTTAGAAGCTTCAATTGGCCGCTTCTAAGCCCTTTTCCGCTATTATGAATATCAACAGCAAGAACAAATAAGCGACAGAAAGCCATATTAAATTATGCAAGGATTGCGTTGGCTTTGATTGCTCAAGGTCCCTCGTAAATGAAATGATTTCCGGTTACAGAACATGAACTAAAAGCCACCGACAATCATGTGCTGTTCACAAGCTGTGACAAATAATTTTGACGGACGCCTTCAGTCGCGCCAAATGAATACCAACCGATCAATTAAAGTGAACACATTCAGTTAAGGCCCTCCAATGACGCACACTGTAACTCATTGTCAATCGACAGAAATATTATTTCAACCCCCAACGTACGAAACACATAATTACACCTCATAATCAAGCGCACCTCACGAACCAAAATCCATTCAAAGCCGCTTCCAATTTGCATCGTTCGATTACCCACTCCACAGTGTCGCACTTATCACATCATCTACTCGCTCTATCAACCATCAATCTTTCGTGGCCTTAAATAATTATCCACTGAATAGCCCCATACAGTGCGGAACTAATTTGCGTCAGGAAAAGAAATCCATTACTGCCCACCGAGGGCTGCACGTGCCCCAGGACCAGGAACAATGCGATGCGAATGATAATTCGCTCAAGGCCCTTCCTCCAGCACATTGATGGCAGGGAAGTGTCATAATTTAATACTTTCTTTTTATGGACCACCCCGCTCGCGATCGGTTGTCTGTTGGTCTCTGTGGGCATCTAATTAGATACGTGAGTGTCACCACTTGGCGACCCTAAAAGCAAATCACTCACGGTAAATTGTTTACCATAAAAACTGGGCAACCCCCCACAGCCACGATCCGAGAAACAAAGGCACCAACTCCAAGACTCATAAAGCGCACAGCACCGCTGGGGCATACCAATCAAACCTCCAATATCCGTTTAGTCAGAGACTGGGGCTAGGTACGACGAGGAAGGATGGCCACACCCTCTCTCGTATCGCATAATATAATCAAAGCTCGTAAAAACGAACTGAATACCGCAAACACAAAAAGCGGCGAAGCACAAAGGACGTCACACAGGAAGAGGGGGCAGCCAGCACACAAAAGAGACGCCCAAACTCTCGCATCCAAGCGATCCATAAATCTGTGGGTATACACAGCTCCCTCTCACTATTTACAGAACAGAATCAAACCGAGCGCTTTTCAACCCCTTCACGGCCCCATCTAAGGCTGACTGAAGCAAGGACACACCGACGACGATGGGATACGCAATATTTTCGTTTTTTTATGTTTGTCATTCCGCGTTCTCCTCTCATTGACACCCTGTGCTCGCTGGCTTTGGGTGGGAGGGAGCTATTTCATGGGGACATGGCCGTGCTGAATGATGAGATTCACAGGACTAAGCACTCCTTGGGCCACATAATTTTTTCTGATCGCGCCTTGTTTTCGAAGACGACGATGGAGCTGTTGCTTCTTGTGTTGTTCCTGTCATGTGAACTCACAACAGACGCAACCTGCCCCTCCAACCATGTGCACTCGACGCAGTTGCTTGGAGAGTAAATGCGATCACATGACATATTGCGGAAATCCTCGAACTCCTGCCACGACGTCAACGCCATGCCACTGTTCGATGCACACATCGCACATTCAGTTGTCGACAACGGTGGCGTCGCGAATAGCGCCTTGTCGGAGCTGTCAATTTATTTGACGAAGGCGAAGTAAATTCTTCATAAACTCGAAAATATGTGTCTCTTAAGTGAACGGGGGCGGGATACAGACTGCAGAGGGTGCGAGCTGAGCACCCGACATTGGGTGCTGTGTCATCGCATCGGTGCGAGGGTCTAGTTCAGGGCGAGAGTTTCCAGTTAAATTTCGATTGAAGTACACATTTTGCGCACAGCCAGGGAAAAGTTGTTATTTTCGCAAAAAGAACACAAAATGGGTCCTCACACCCCCAACCCCACACACACGGTGTATAGATACTCGTACACACCGTTATTGTTGAAACTTTTCTCGCCGGAAAATATATGCAAATTGAAAAGTTTTTCACAAATTGCACTTCGAAATCGTTGAAAGGGGCATCCTGAGAGTTTGAGGCAAACGTATTTCTTTGATAATGGATGATTCATCAAGACGGAAGAAAGACGTGCCGCGGCGGGGGAGATTGCTTGAAAAAAAAAAATACAGCGCAGAGAGGTATTGGGAACCTATCCTTTCCCTTTTCTTGTTTTCATGTTTCTCAAAAGACGGTAACACAATCACCAAACGAAGCGAAATTCAGTTAGCATCCTCTCCTGGTTGGTTGGAGTTCTTTCTACGGACTTGGATAATTTAGATCTAGACTTTGATTAAGAAAAAAAAGTTCAGCCTCACCGTGTCCTTGAGGAGTCTAAATAAATTTATTCACCCCCGCCCCGTGGCAGGTGGTTGACGAATCCCTAAGGAGATGTGTCCTCCAGGTCTTCGTCTATTTCAACGCAGGCCAAGTTTTGGTTAGATTTGTTGACGAGTCTTATGGGTTGCTTGATAAGGGAATATGTGGGACTGGAATGGAAAATATTTTGATTGATTTGTGGGAGCCGTAGGAGGGACTAAATGGGACTTTGAAACTTATTGCTACTTAGATGTACTCTGCAGACGGGGAGTTCTTTCTTGACTTCACCGTGGACTGAAGGACTAGTGCTTGAGGACGGAAAAGAATCTCTTCAACTTATTGGCATTATACAGAAGGAAGGTTCTCAATATTCAAGAGTGACACTTATTTAGCAAAGCCTTGCACTGGCTGAACAAAAGAACGATTCAAGCGACTTTTTCTAGACTGCTCTTTGGGCATTGTCGGTGACTCGAAGGAGATGGGACCGTGAAAATTGTTTTTGTTAACCGGGAATCGAACATATAGGTTCAAGTAAGTAGGAGCGAAGCACATACTTGCGACACTATGACAACGTATGTTAAGAATGGCGAGCCGACACTACAGCACCTAGATTGAGCCAGTCAAACAAGCAAATCTTCTTATTCTGCTGGCGCTACAGTCTGGAGTGGCACTGGGGCTCAGCCAAAAAACCTCTACAGCTGGCAAGATCTTGTGGGCTGAGGTCCTTCTCCACTTTATTTCGTGATCAGTTTCAGAGGATTCCTTTATTGCGTTGATCCACGGGTGCGGATAGGAGATTCAATCTTCCAGACGTCCGTACAACTGTTAGCATTAGCAGATGACATTGACATGATTGGTCGAGGGTAGAGAGTCGTCCATGAGTTGTTTTCTAAAATTGAGATGGGAGTCGGTTAAATTATGTTGGCATCGATGTCTTGGACAGACCCCCAAGCTCTGGTCAACCGCTGTTTCTTTGGGCTCAAGAGGCAATTGAGTAAAGGGCGATCTCTCGAAGGGTCAAGATGACTTTATAAAAGACATTGATCATCCCGTCTTGCTGTACGGCTAAAAGCCATGAACATTCTCAAAAGCGGTCGCTTCGAAAAAAGAGATCTATGTTTGATCGTTGACCCCGCTTACTTTGATGGCATCTGGAGAAGCAAATTCCGCCACGAACTGCACGCTTTGTATAGCGACACGAGCCTAGGCAGGCGTCTACAAATTCAACGCCCAAAGTAACTGGACGGAGGAGAAGGATTTCCACCAACTTTTTCTGTGAAAATGGAGACAGATAGCCAGAAGCTCAGCTTCAACCTGATCTACAGCTCGTTGCAAAGAAGAACATCTTTATTAAAGACCATTACAAAGGCATCCAATCCAATTGGCAGTATCGAAAGTGGATAAACCCTTAATAGTACCATATGCGTGAGTGCTCGGAATGCCCGGTCAGCAGATCGGCTGCGGATGGCACATAATGTCTGATGTCGACCCTAACGTTGGTGTTTTTGTTCAGACTGTTTTTCGGATGCTTCCACAGCCAACGTCGTTTCGGTATGTTCAATGTGTGCATTTTCCTCTACGATTAAAAAAATATCATCCAAGCCCAAAAAGTCGCAAGAAAAAACTGACCATGGAAAATAATATCTACCCTCAACTGTTCTCTGGTCGATTATTTCCAAGAATCCAACTCAATCGCCTCCGACAATCAAGCACTTATTCACTCGGCGTTATATTGATTGAATCAGTTTAACATTTGGCCAAAATTAAGTTGAATTATGCAAATGTCCTGATTGAACAGTTAAGACTACAAACAGAGGTCGCTTTGTTTAAGCTGATTTAAAATCAATAATTCATGAGGACAACACAAATATTGTGATTACCGTGAATAGGTAGCCAGATGACCTTAACTATGTCCTTTCAGTAACCAAACAACATTCCAAGGGCGCTTGCCGGTGAATAGATGGGGAATTGTTTTCTTCTTTCGTCGTGTTCTCAGAACCTCACTGGTGGTCTGAGAATTTCGTGAGAAGGAGAAATTGTTGAAGTTCGTGCAAGAGATATTGAAAGTCTCACTCAATCGGCTTGACGGTGATCAGTTCAATTTCGAAGAAATTGCGCCTGAAATGAAGGTCACTCCTTAGTGAAATAAGACATCATTTATTGTCAACTTCACCCTTGGAGGATGGAATGTCTAAGATTACTTAAAAAGGAAACGAGCTCTGCAACTCAAGACACCCGCCTCTGGCAATTTGAGAAATAAGCTGGGCTCTCCTTCTGAGCTTAATGATTACAGATGGAGTAAGTGTGTGGAGTTTTGAAGGATGTGCACTTAACATAAGACATAAATGTTTGTAAAGGAACCTAATATCTCTTTCTCCTTTTAAAATTCGACAGTTCCATCACGGTCATCAAAAATGAAACCACCATAATTTCATGGCGTCCCTCTTTCTTGTATAGCTTCTGGATTTATCAACCGATTGACACATAATTTTAGCATTGAATACGTTAGGATACGATGTCTGTCTCCCGCACATGTTGATGTGGTCTCCATTTTGAACTATCACCGCATCCCGATTTGATTTTTTTTTGGGTGACATAGGCTTGTCTCGGAGCTTTGCGTTTGAACTGCCTCAAACTCATTCCTGAAGAACTCGATTCATTTAGGACTATCCAACACGTTCGACACGTCCGCTAGATCGTCCCAATATTCTCTCTCCCTCAATAAGCGGATTCCACTGCATAGTGTAGGTACTCGGCAATCAAATTGTCTTCCGTCCGTGGGTGTGCCCAATCCACTGCCACTTTCTCCTTTGTACAATAATGTTTGTAGGTTCTTGGTCCGTGTTCTTGTATAGATGCTCGTTGGAAATACGATTGAGCAAAAAAAAAATGACTGAGAAAGTCTCTTAAGTATTTGTTTAAGAATGATTGGACCATTCGTGTGCTAATGTTGTCCACCATGCAGCATTGCTCCCATAAATCAGCACTAATTTCGCATTGAAGCTTATCAGACGCAGCTTGGTCCTTAAGTCCATCACATAGCTTTTTCAGATCGTGGAGAGCATTCCGAAACCTAGATTTTCCCCTTATCGGTTCATCTATACACATCCATTTCGGAGCCACCGCGGTAAGCCGAGACCACATTTAATAGATTTAGAAGGCTGTTAACTTTCTCGAACTTCATGTTCGACAATGTTGAGCGCGCGGGTCTTAGAAATGCGTACGGTTTAAATCTTAGGACAAAAGTGCTTCTAGATTGTGGGTCATCACAAGAAGTTTCATTATACAATGTGTAAGTAGACAAACATCGTCAGCGTTGTCAAGGTGCTTAAGGTAAGATGTAGTAGTCCATCGAATTCCACAACTTTCCTACGTCAACGCTGCACGGTTTATGTTGCTGATCACCACCAAAAACGACAGTATGCACCCTTGACGAACTCCACTTTGGAACTCAAACTTCTCTGACAACTTTTCATTCTTTAAGTCGTGGTAGTTACCAGGGTCATATGTAGCCTTTATGAGATGCCAGACGCCACCTCTATTGGAAGCCTTCGAAGCGGGAAGAGCACAAGTACAGGGAAACCAGATAAATTAAATAAAACAACAACGGTGTGAGACATAAAATTGATGTTAGCCTTATTTTGATGTTGCATTCATGCCATTAGGCATGGAATAGCACATTATTCAAATGGCCACATCGGCTTCGTTGGCAGTACTTACAGCTGTCGCTGCGGGCGGTCCAATATGTGCGACGTTGTGCCGGCAATAGCGCCTCGAATGTTGACCTCGAACTAGTCAAAAGTGGCTGCCTTATTAGCGTAGACTAAGGACGTGACGTTGTCCCAGCGAAAATAATCGAAAGGTGTCATGTCGTAAGATCGCTGTCGCCAGCTGATGCTCGCTCGCCGAGTCGTGCCTTCTTCTTAAAACCACAGTTAAACAGAAAATCAGTTAACATCACCTCATTGATGGTAACGACGTCTCCTTCTTCATTTCGAGATAAGTAAGCCCCTAACAAGTATCCTTCTTCGATACTGGCAGCTACGCTGGCAGCTACGCTGGCAGCTACGCTGGCAGCTACGCCGGCAGCTACGCCTATGGTTTCTTTATTTCCCTACTAAATCTGCGTGGTTAGAGGTTTAGGGTCAAAAACTGAGAATTTTTTGACTGCTGGGTGTCATTGCTAACTCTGTCTAACCATCATTATTATCGAGTCACCCCTTATATCTGTAGTTTCGGCATTCTATCATGATTCTCTTTTCCGGAATCTTACTGATCCCCCTAGTTCCACTCTAGTGGAAATTGTTCATTATCACAAGATCTATGCAACAGCGGATGCAGCAAATCTTCCGAAATATTTGGCGCTGCTTGAAATAATTAGGCAGGAATGTAATTAATACCCACCGTCGATAGGTATTTTGAAATGAAATGGAGGTTCAATTCCAAACTACTCGGCCCGTGTGCGGTTCCTTCGGTCGCATCTTTTGTTTGAGTGAACTCACCACATCGGCCATTACCCCCTTCGGATTGAATATAGAATGGAATGCCCAACAATTTTGAATTTCAGGTCACTTCAGAGGAAACATCCACAATCACATCACATGCCCCCTTATCTTCAAATCACCGCCCGCAACGGTCTGTCAACACCCAGTATTTGCTGTCTTGTCAGTTCGCTTGTAAGTGCGTCATCTGTCTCGCATCGAATTCACTCTCAGCCTCCGGTGTAACCGCAAACTCTAATTGGAGATGACTGCCTAAAAGCTTTGTCCTTCCATTACACCAAACACACAAAAACACACACACACACACCGACACATCGCACTCGCCACACACAGTTGAGAGTAAATTCGATTTGATTTCAATTTGAGTGCCTGCGGGCTGTCGGTGGTAACTCAATCCAGTCACTTCGCCTGGCCCCGCATTAGGGCATAGTCTAACCTTCGAACTGCCACCTTATCGAGTTACGTTCCCTTGGTAAATCCCCCCAGCAAAAGTATACAATTTCCGACAAAAAGATTCTATCACAAGTGAAAATGGGAATCCCCAGGACCTTAAAGGACGCAAATGGCTCAACTTTAGCTCATTTAATGTAACTCGTGACCGCAGAGCAGAGTTCAGTGTTCAGTGAATCGTAAAATTATGAAAGTATCTCGAAAACGAAACCATTGTCCACAATCGAAATGAGAGAGATACACAGGGTATCCATCTTCCGCTTCGATTGGTTTTTACTCCCATGTTTCACAACACAAGCTAAATGGAAACGGAACTAGATTCCCTTCCACCACACTGCATTCGAATGGTTGCGATGTGAACTTTCTCTCCCATTTCGGCCGGCAACGCTCAGCTCACCAGATCCAGAAAAACGGATCGTTATGAATAATTTCCCGGCAAATGCTGATTGCTTACCAGAGATTCCTTCAAACTTACGGTTCACCAAAATGTCCCCTATCGATGTTCCATTCGAACGCAAACGAACACACTCACTTAGGGAAAGTTTGTCCTCGTCCCGAGCAGGATGTCGTACGCCTCCCCCGAGTTGGTGTGATAAATTTACCGGACACCAACATCTGCTGGATTATGGATAAATAATTGACTTTCCATTATGTGCCGGGTACTCTGGGGTGTGCCGGCCCCGAATCCTCTTCTCGTTCTCGTTCTCGTCCTCAATTCCTATTGTCTTGGCCTACAAAGTTCAGGTGACATCTTCCATTCTATGTGCAGATAAATGGCATGAAAAAAGGTACCCTTACGTGCGAGTGGATGTGAATATGGGCACATCTCGATTTTAAGTCCCTTTTTTTTATTTTCTGGCAATGCTCCTCCAGTGTCCTCTCACAGAGTCGCTGGTGTCCTTATCGCAGACGGCTCGTCGTACGTGCTCAAGTGGAGTGTGTGGATGGAGGAACGGTGCTGCTTTGCAGATATTGATTGTCGTGTCATATTAATGCCAGGTGTTTACAGGACGAGGATGAGGACTCAAATCGAAAAACAATAGAGGCCCATCAGAGACCCCTTTGTTCATATAGAACATGTGAGTGGGCGGATGTTTCTTGGATCCGTAGACCTGTCGTTTAGGCTAACGGAAACAACTCTTTGGTGGGATGGCGACGTGTTCAGGTGTCGGAAACTGTGTCAGTCGAAGGGACGTTCACGAACATCTGCACATCTTCACATTCTTGTTCTCTTCAACTTTGTCGTTGTCCTTATCAAAATTCCATTGAATTGAACAAAACTGCTGCCCTCATCAGGATTCACAAGGAAAATTGTTTAATTTTCGTTCACAACGTACACCCGAAGTGAGCCATTTGTTCGTTGAAGTGGACTTGGATCTAAATTGAAAGCTTATGGACGTACACTTCAGATGACTTGTTCATATTAAGCAATAGAGGGGTGGTGGTTTGTGCTCACCGCAACATTGACCCAGAAATCAGAAACGCCACAGGCACAGTTGAGTGTGAGCTCTTAATCGAATGCGGGTGAAAATTGAAATGCCCTGGATTGCGTATGGGGTGGACTTTGAGTGGTGAATGAATGAAAAATAAATCCTTGTAGTCTCGGGGCATAATTGTGGGATTTGTTCAATAAGAGTACCACGCCCCTTTGGCTGCAAAGGGGAAAGTAGCAGCGTGGGGTCTGCTCTCGGAAACGGATACGAGAAAGTAATTTAGTTAAGTGCCATTGGTTTTGACTTTCTTCTGACAAGGTCCGAATGTGGGGCGTTTTTCCTTGATTGAGAAACGAAGACTTCTGATGTCGAATGGTTTGGGGTTGAAATTGCTGCATTTTCATTTGCCACCAACCAATGCCATCGAAGGGAGGGTTTGAACATGAGGTGTCGTTAACTCAATGCTGTGAAGGCGGATACAACAGCAGAACACTTCAATTCTTAACTTAACTGCCGTCGGAAGGGCTTAAAGTAGCCGTTGTCTGGCGTCACTGGTGTTCCTGACAACTTCGGGTTATTATTCATCTTGCCTTGTGGGCTTGTCGTTGAGAGGCATATTTAAGTGATTTAGTCTAGCCAGAGTCACTTTTGGTTTATTCGCCCATTTGTATTTTGATTTTATACTGGTGAATTTATAAGACTCATGAGCACGTCCCTTGCGATGTCTGCACGTGCGTTCCAGAGCTAACGTTCCATGTTTCGTGTGGTAAATACATTTTTTATGTTCATTCCATTATTCAAGCGTGCACATGTCCTATGGATGCTCATCAATTTTAATGAGTTTTTGGCACTTACGTGGGTCTGCAGACATAATTCATCATCTGTCGATTCTTACGATTTGATGTTTAAAGGTTCCATCTTTGAGTACGTAGTGCACATATCGCGCAGACGTTTTTGTAGCGCGACTTTGACGTAAGACGTTACGTAGGCAATCACATGAAAGTGGAAATGAACCAAAAAGGGAAAAGTATGGGAAAACTGTAAAAGACATCGCAGTTCGTGTCTCAAATACGGACACTTCGTCCAAATGTTCACTCGGCCACACATTTCGACGAAACGGCCGCTATTTCTCATTGAATATTGGCACTGGGGTTTTCTAACGACGCTGGCTTGTTGGGATGGAATTAGCATAAAACGTAGCCTCACGAGGAAAAGTCCAGAGATGTTAAGTCATACCTATCTAGGCAGCCAATCGACAGGACCATTTCTCGATATAAGACGTTGATCGAATAAAGATTTCAATAAGCCTGTGTGGCATGTAGTGCTAATGTCTAGTCAATTCAATTTGCAGAAGAAATAACATAGCAACATGTCTCTGCAGTACATGAGGGCACAATCAAATATTCTGAGTGTTCACGAAGCCGTTTAGCCAAACATGGGCATCATCACTGAGGAAGTCATGAATTTGTCCATCATGTTCCAACATTTTTAGAGTCCAAATTCAAGAACGACCGTCGCTTCAAACTTTTAAGTAGCTTCTGTTCTTGAATTAAATGCATCTAATAAGGATGCATGCCGAGATCATTTCCCGAAATTCAGCATTTTCTGGTCTTAGTGGAATCGAATGTATTGGTTCGCTTGCAACGGACGCTTGAACTCCAACGAAGGTTTAACACTTAGAGCAATCCGTTGTCTCACTAGCACGGAACAGCCAACAGCAAACATTCTGACTCAAATTTGTTCACTAGACTATGCATTTTTTTGTCAAATGGGACGACTCTTAAAGTTGCGGTCACCGACTCCGAATTTCGGTAAAAAATTTCAATTATATGTCAACGTTCTTCGTTCGTGGACACCATTGTGTTGTTTTAACTGAATGCTTTGATACCGAAGGTTTGGTCATAGGTTTAAGGGTGCGTTTGTGGTGTAAATCGAGCTCGAAAATTGAAATACGTCTGTTCCCTACTCGATACTCAACACAACTCGTCTCAAGAGTAGTGCGAAAATGTGTTCAGGTGTCGCATGTAAGATAAGCCAGACACGCGTTGTGGGAACACCGAAAATGTTTTTATCACACATTAAGTGTGACTTGCGAAGTTCTCATGACGAGAAAATGCAAACGATGCACTTGGCAGCGTGTTGAAGTGAAAGTTCAAAGTTGTCAAGTCCCAATTGGAGACCCTTTTATTATTTAACTTCATGCATGCATACTGTCTGCAGCTACAATTTTGCATAACTTTAAGCTGTTCAATTAATAGTGCGAGAATAGTTGCCACATAGTTCACCATGGCTTACCGTCACAAGAGCAAACGAATAAAGATGCTGGGATTCAAGTCGAACCTTCTTGGTTGAAATCGTACCTTTCAAACTGGAAGCAATTAGTTCAAGTTCAAACCGATTGTGGTGCATTTCGGACATCCCCAGGGTAGTAATTTGGGACCACTTCTGATCAACCTGTTTGTGAACGATATATGTATCCGATATCTGATGGTCGCAGACGACGTGAAGTTATTTAGGTCAATACTTTCTGGATATGATTACTCTATGCAGTTTCTTGAATGGTGCAGATATGATCATCACTAAACAATTGTGGAGTTATTTTGGATTCCAAACTATCTCTGCTCATATTGATCATCTGATTGTATCTAAAGCTAGTAGTATGTTACGTGTTCTTAAAAGGAACTCAGCAGTCTTTAATGATGTGTATACCCTAAAGACAATTTGTGTGTCTTCAGTTTTACATATCTTAGGATATTGTTGTAAAGGGTTGAATTTTAAGGGCCGACGTTGAATGTGAACCATACCTAAACGTCAAGTTTTTTTCATTTGACATTTCTCAATTTCAGAATAACTCAATTTGAACCATGGAAAGACACACAATCGAGCAACACGTTAAAGTTATTCAGGCTTGTTATGAAAATGGGCGTTCAAATCAAAATGCATATCGTGCACTTCGTGATTGTTTCGGTCAATTTAATCGTCCAAATGTGCGTACAATCGGAAAAATCGTGCAAAAATTTGACCAAACCGGGTCTGTAGGTGCATGCTCGTACAGCTCGTACTGCAAAAAATATTGCTGCTGTTCGCGTTAGTGTGGCTGAAGAGCCGTCCATCTCAACTCGTCGTCGTGCCCAACAATTGCACCTCTCACGCTCGTCGTTGATGAACATTTTGCATAAGGACTTGCATTTACACCGCTTACAAGGTGCAATTGACTCAAGAACTAAAGCCTCTTGACCATTCCAAGCGTCGTCAATGGTCAGATTGGTGGCAAGAAATGGCAACAGTGGACGATCAACTCTCGAAGAAAATCATCTTCAGTGATGAGCAAATTCAAGAGCTAAAGCATGAGATAATTCGGCACATTAACGGCATAGAACCACAATTATGCTTCAGCGTCATCGAAAATTTGAACCATCGGATAGAGGTGTGCCGCCGAGGTCGCGGCGGCCATTTGGTCAATATTTTGTGCCATACATAATTGAACTATACCAATATTATCATAATAAAAAGAAATGACAATAATTTCCTAAATAATTTTTGTTTTATTCAAAATCAACATTGGCCCTTAAAATTTAACCACCCTTTAGTATTTGATTTCCTTCTAACGAAAATACATCAGAGTAACTTGCATGTGTTTCTTTCAATGTCCCTGAATGTAACCTAAGAAACAGAGGTGACATATTTTATGTTCCCAGTGACCTAACAAACTATGGCCAAAACGAATCATTAACTCATGCCCTATTACTCTACAATTCGTTGAGCAATGAAGTCGAGCTAGCACTGAGATGGGACGTTTTAAGAAAACTATTAAAAGTTAAGTAAATAACTTAAATAGTTAGACCTAACCCACTTGTTGCAATGGCCAGAAACATGCTTCTTAATCAAGGCTGTAAAAGACATTACTTACTTGTGAGGCCTGTGACCTATCTGACTTATCTAAGCAACGATGACGATCCCGGGCAAGCTAGTCCCATCCCATCACAACCAAAGTGTCTTGCGGCTCCGATTACTGGTCTCTAAGCCAGAGGTTCGGTCTTCATCTCCGTCTCTAGTCAGGAAGCTCGAATCCGAAGAACCCCTTAGCTGGTGCATTGGTGTCCATGAGCTCGATGTGAACGAACCAGTGAAGTAGAAGGATTATATATCCGGACTATATATCCGACGCAGAATTTTTCTTTCGAAGACACCAGGAATCAGTTCTGTTTCGTGTTGCTTTTCGTCCAGCTTTTTTTCTTAGATGTATGCAGGCGTTTTATGAAAATCGTCATGTTCTTGTAAAATTCTAAAAATAATTGACGAGGATATTCTTTAATCCAAGTTGAAATATATTATTGCTTGTGGAGGGTGCTGCTTTCAGTGCATAATGGATTTAAGACAAATCTAGCGTGGTGATAAAATGGTTCATACCAGGTCTCTGTAAGTGCATTAGCTAAGCCATAGCTGCCGTGGGAAAGCTTCCGTTTACAGATCAAACACTTATGCCGCCTCTAAATTCTGATCCAGACAAAGTCAACAGAACAATCGACAACATCACACCCAGTTTCTGATCCATCTGATGACACGCGTTCAATCCCTCAGACGATTTTCCTTTTCAGGCAAACCCACTTCAACACACAATTGTCTGCATTTAAACAACAAATATCCTTCCATTCTCTCAAATCGTGTCCCAGTGACACTTGAATTCTGCTAACCACGTATGGTGCGTGTGCCCCCATTCAAAACTTAACCATTCATTTACTTGCCGCTAATTTGCCCTACACAGCCCGGTGGATTGTTCTTTTTGTCGCCCAAATTGGTGTAACTTTTCATAGGTCGTATATTAACACCCCAGCGCCACTCCCCCGTGGTGCTTTACTGATGGGTTGTCATCAATTAATGAAACGAAACAAATGAGTTCTAATTAGTGGTGGCACGGAGGTCGGCCATCTATCCTACGTCCAGTGCTCATGCTGGATGGGGAGGCGCGGCGCGGCGTCATGCACATTTGCACCCATGCGCCCACCCTACCACTCGATACGTATGATTAATGGCTTTAAAGCCGTCGCAGCCCCCTAATGGCATAAAACTCAATTAGCATTGTATTCAATTAATTTAAATCTTGCATTGGGAGTAGGTGTCCGCCGGACACACACACACACCAATGCACACGTGGAACGCTGAACTAGAGCTGGTGTTGAATTCCCCACGCACACATTCATTTTAAAGTGAGAACTTTCTTTCAGACACACGTCGGCAGGGCGGGTCTGTCCTCCGTTCTCCGATTCTCGCCCACCACTTGCTGTATGTGTGGCCTCTGGCTCGTTATCTTTCCTTGTTCCATTAGGGCGTGTTTGTGTGTGTGGAAAGTTTTTCAGGATAATTGCACGCAATTTTCCACATGCTCCCCAGATACTCTTCCGGCTTTGAAAAATAGTTTTCGATAAATTCCCAGCTCCGAGGGGAAATTAACTGTTCGAATGGCCGATAGAATGTAAGCAGTAAGCACACAGCGAGCGCTCAGCGGGAAGGATGTCCTCATCACATGTGTGCACAGCTTTGTGGGTGGGTGTGTGGTGATTTTCTCGAGCGATAAAGGGCCATTGTCTTGCTTGGTCCCCCCTGGGCTCTTGGCTTTCATTACAAGAATGTGTAAAGTTTTCGCTTCAACCCGTGCCGCGCTCTATCGACAATGGACGATAAATGTTCTGTAATAATTCTCTATTCTTCTGTGTCCCTTGCCGTCCACATCGACCACAGAATTGCCAGCTTTCCCCGGAGGCCTGTGGGAAGGCTAGTCCCCAACAGCTGAGGAAGTGTGTTTCGGGAATCCATTTCTTTTTCACTCGAAAAATATATATTTTTGAATTTGAAGTGGAAAATGATTTCACTCGTCCTTGATACTGACCACATTGCCACGGGAGTGCGTCTGTATGAGTGTGTGTGTGCAAAGAAGCAGAAATAAACTTTGCCGAAAGAAACACGGGCACCTCGAGGTCAGAAAACGCAACCAAATACGAGGATAAATCATAAAGGGAACCCACATAAACCTTGGTCGGGAAATTTATTACTCGTCTTGTTTTTGTTATACTCTGCTGAGGAAAAGTGAGCGAGAGCGAGAGAAAACTTTATGAAAGGTCATTTGGTTAAGGGGGCATGGGATTTCCTTTGCCCTTAGTCTCTCTTTTCGGTGAACAGTGAAAAGATACCGAAAGTTCTCCATGCGTTCACGTCAGAGTAACGAACAAAAAACTTTTTAATTAATTCAATGGAACGAGGCACATGCACACCCTCACATCACATGCTGACTTGTCCAAGACTGAATAGATACAGCATATCTTTTGATCTGTTTTAATCGAAATTAGCCTCCAAGGAAAGTGGTTAAATGAAGGGGATTCGTGGTACCTCATATGGCATCGGGTTGGGTCAGAGTTTCCTGTGCAGGATGTGAGAATGAGAATTGTGCTCTCGATTGAAGTTTGACCAATAGAAAATTACACAAAATGGGTTTGTGTTACAGTTCGGTGAGTTAAGGATCAACGTTATTCTATCTTGGGGCTGACTGGTTGTTGCCTGGCTGCCTTACACATGAGTTGGTGAGGTCAAGTGGATGTGGATGCTTCAATTTGCAAATTTTAATTAATTTGATTCGATGGACGACGACATCCAACGGAGCACACGGTGAGCTTGTCGCTTTTGATGAAGTGTGAGATTTTTGTTTGAACTTCCCTTGGGATACTGGTTGAACAAGACGAGGGTTGCAATCATACAACAAAGCGATGTTGAATACCAATCTTTAAGTACAAACATTAGCAACAGAGGCAGATTGTAGAACTGTTTAAAACGAAGTTAAATTGGTATCACGATTTAGTAGTTTACTTCCTACACCTGGTATGCAGGCCTTTGGTTTTGTTCGGGCGCCATATCGATTTAAATGACATTTATCTTAGCCATGTGACAGGTGCGGAGAGTGATCGATAACACACCTTTTTTGTTGTAACAACGTGATGAAGAATAATGAAGATTCGAACATTTTTTTTCAATTAACTCTCGCATTGTGGGTGCGGACACAGATTACGCAACTTTTTTTTAGTGTAAATCTTGTAGCAAGCTGGTCAACATTTCAGATTGCCTTGCAGTGCTGTGGAGATGTTCATACCCTCGTTGAGTGTAAAGCACCAAGTTGGCTCTTCTTATATTTATTTGCACAACATAGGGCTTAACACTGTGCACACTGCGAACAGACTAAAGAGATAATGGAACATCTACTAATTGAATGTCAAACTAGTCAAACAGTCTTAAAATTTGAATCAACATTCATAAAAAGTGCATAGAAATGTCCATAAAATGTGTTAAATACATAAGAAAACTTATTAAAATATGGGGGGGGGGGGGGGGGGTCATTAGAAGGGTTATTCGTGCTTAATATTGATTGGTCCTATATGGACCACCACCGTAAGATCAAGATCAATGAAGGAGACAATAGATCCGAAAAGTCGCAATTCATCTGATTTATAGCATATCTCATAATTTTAAATTCAACAGCACGGTAGGTCTATTATAACGAAGGCAACTTTTGTTGGAATATACATGGTTATCCAATTTCGACACATACCGGCTATGAATTGTCGAATATTCGTTTCAATTAAGCTTCAAGTGCTTGTGGATTGTGTGTATAGACACGATTGTTGCATATTCACACAAAAATAAAACCATTGGCGACGAATAACACACTCTTTCAAATCAGCAAATCGTGAAATAACTCGTTCGAAAAAATGTTCTTGCAATAATGCCAAACCGCGTCGAGTTGCATACGTATGTCCTTCGATTGCCGGTCTGACATAGTCCGTAGTGGGCTTATATTCGAGCATCCACGGGGCGTATGTTTTAGATAAACCGTATGCTTCGATTCTTAAGTTAGTTACAAAGATGATACAAGTCCAATTGCAAAATTCACAGTAATGTGTCGTCAGAGACATATTGTTTGTACGACCTGCGTCGTAATTCGATGTCGTTCCTTTCAGAACGTTCTGCATCTCCAATCATTCAAACGATTTATGGCGTGTCTGGCTTACGTTCACTGAATCCTGAATACTCATCAAAGTTGATGGGATAAACCTTGATTATCGTCGAAAGGACGTTTAATACATATATCTTTAGACAGTGCTCCGTAAAGTTTCCTAAAAGCATGTGCCTTTCCTTGCGACTAAGCTGAACATTGATGATGATCTCTTCTTGCTTAGGGTCGGGTAAAGAGCCCTCGCTGTTGTTCAGACGAAGTCATCGATGTATGGCTCCATCCAGGGCTTCGTCGTCCAGTCTTTTGCTTTCGGAACTTGCGTACGCATAAGGGCTTAGAAAATTATTATATTATACCTGAAAGAGAAGAATGGGCCAACAGCCAACTTAGATGCAGGACGACGTACAAAGATGGTACACAGGCGGAAAAACAGGTCAAATGAAAACCACTAGGGCAATGAAACTTCCAAGCTCAAAAAGGAGCAAGAATTCTTAGGCAGCCTGGATGGAGGACTTACACACTCCAAAAAATGGGTGATGTTCGATCCCAGGAAACTAATGAGGCCCTAAATCTGAATAAGTATGACTTAAGGATACTATGTGGAGCACTTTCTGACCACTTTTCATGCAACTATCACTTGCACAAGATGGGACAGATACCTGGAGCAACTATCTGCTTTTTAATTTTTTGGTATGCCAGACAAGTTTCGATGGCTGAACTATGGCTCTGTCTGAACAATACCGTAACGAAAACTTGAGAAACACGAGGTAGGAGTTAAGAGATTATATCCCCCCATGTACATCACAATGGGTCCAACAGGACATACGACGTGGCTACGGTTCTCGTTGCTGTTTGGCTATAAAAAATATGGAGTATGGTTTGAACAGCGCTTGTTCTACTACATGTATCGGCTTGAAAATGCAGCAGTCGGCTCTTAGGGCAAGGGAATTTTCGATGGCGGCATTGGCCAACATTGTTTTTGAGCCCCTAGTGAATGGAGTGATATACCCTTCGACTGATACCACTCGTGCCTCGCATTGGTTTGCGATCCAGAAATAGTTGATGAACGTTTTTTCAAAAGTTTGGATTGGTGGTAGGTAGCCTGCCTGTTGTATTGCCCTGCTGTCCGCTAGTACAGACGCGTGTCCATATGGTTTATCAATCCAAAACCCTGCCTCTCTGGGCATCAGGGCCAATCTGGGCTACTCTTGACTGACGATTAATGTTCAACCCAGCACATACTTTACGCCTCCATTCGTCGTTATTCATCCACACTTTGCCATATTGCCTGGAATATGCTTCTGACTGCGACGGAGTTCTAAAACAGATTTCCATTGAACACATGTTTCCCTTTCGGATGGGCGTTTGTGTGACACGAGGAAGGATGTAGAGCCTTGGTGACATCACTTCAAGCGCAAAATCAACCAAAGCGCATACTTGATTCAAAGACAGTCTTCGCAACTGCAACTTTTGCAAATAAGTCTCTCACGCATTAATTCCTTATGTCATTCATTCGGCTCACCACGAAGAGATGCAATTACTTTCGATCTTTGAAGCGTTTTACTTACGAGGTGTCTTTGCAACCCCCACCAGTGGATCAAGGCACAACCCTCAACGATAACCGCGCACTCAGGTCGAGTATCAGCACCAGGGCGCGATCTACAAACACCATGCACAAGCCATAAGACAAACGCCTGGCACAAGACTTTCAACTCGTTTAATGACACGATTTGCCATGACCCGCAAGCTGTATTTCGCAAATACATTTGTACGTCCTCGGAAATACTTTACGAAATTCTTCACGTGTGACTGACTATCAGGACTCCGCAAGGACTATAATCACATTTAATCATTTAACAAGTGAGTACTTGAATTTTATGAAACCGTGTCAGCTTTGAGTGCCCGCCCCGGCACTTGTTCTTGCAGTGCATCGCCTTCGCGTTGCCACTCGCACTGCGGAGGCAGAGGGCTGGGCCCTTAGGTGATGTGATTTTCACATAATTTTCCATGTGGATGAATAAGAAAATTTAATTTCCCTTTGCGGTCGATGAAGGGGTCTCTCATGACTTACGCGTTTGCATCAATGCCAAGAGGCGAAGGGGACGGAATCCTTGCAGGATCCACGGACAGACAGGCAGCTGCCAGATTGAACGCCTCAGACTCTCATGCAACCCGCGCAGCTCAATGCGAGTGGATAGATAAATTGAATTTATTTTTATTCATTTTTAATTAAACGCAATTAAAAATGATGCCCACTCAGAGGGGATGTAAGTAAGCCCTGGCTACTCTTGCAGCAGTGGGCGATGGGGAGGGGGACTTGTGGGAATATTTTAATTACATTATTCTGAGCGGTGTGCTCTCTGTCGCGGTGCGGGGGGATGATCTCTACCTCTACCACATCCCCAGTTCATGTCTCGCAGCGAATAGTGTGTGGCTACACATTCCCTGTGTGTACAGGCGGAGTGACTATGTCAATTTATGATGAACACATTCCGAGCGTTTTTTCCCCATTGTTTTCGTTGATTAATATCGAAATGCTGAGCAAACAAAATATATTTGGTGGTCGGTAAAGTTTGCACAGCAAATGGCACGGTATTTGCTCTTTTGTGAGCTGCCCCACCACTGTGCTGGCGGTCGTGCAGCGTCGAGTTTAAATTACAATTTGTTTAACTTGAAAACTGATGTTCTGTGTAAATACCACGCGACCAGATACTGCTGCGAATGGACCGAGCGCGAGGTCAAATGTCTGGTTTGACTATCCGAGCGTTCCGTTTGTCAGGTAAAGATCTGTTTGCAAATCCTATTAGAGGCAACGGGGTTGTGATTATTTGTCTAAATTTTATTTCGGCAAAATGCGAATTTGGACAGGCCCTAGGGGAGATTTGGAAATTATTGTAATTTAAGTTGTTTGGTCAAGGGCTCTTCTCGGGTTGTGTTTGCATTCAAATCAACCGGATGGTGTCTGTTTAATTTGTGGGGGTCAGTAATTCATTAACAAAATGCTCACAATGAGCCTTACATTGAGCGTTGCACACGTTCGACGCAAAGGCATTACAACATTTATTGGATTTAAGTTCGCGCAATGGACAATGGGTTTTCTGATCAAAACGAACCAGCAGCTGCAACAGATCTGACATGAAGTCAGACAATCATTCGCTCAATGGGCGGGGTGGGAATATTGGTTTTTCAGACGGTTATTCATATAACTTTATCGCTGCAACATATCGCTCAAAACCAACTCGTTAACGGCGGATGACAATGCATGTTGCTCAAAAACAGAAGGTCTGTACCGTTATAAGAACGATGGAACAACGTAACCAATGATTCCACCGACGGCCGGCGGTCAATTTAACCCGAAGAATGCAACTGACTCTCGATTTATTTTGATTGCTTAATTTTAGCTCATGTTTGAGGTGTGACTGAACTGTTTTTTTCTTCCAATCATCTTATTACCTTAAGTTACACCTTTCGCTGGATTCGAAAAGTTACACGCTATGTGGCAGCGGGATGACCCTTTCCATGATGTAGAGGAGACAGTTGACCATACTAAGAATCTTTATTGGCAAGAGCAAATATGCACGCCCAACAAATAGCATCCCCGTGCGGAACCATCAGTCTTTCCACATGGTGTCTCAGTCGCTCCCAAGTAATCACGCTAGTAATCAAGTTAACACCACCAATTTCTCAAAACAGTCAAATAGAGCCAGTTAGCAATTCAGCACTTATTAATTATTCATCGAGGACTCATTGCCCCAGACACTTTTCTTGACACTAATTTCACAAACTGCTCCTATTGAGCTGGATCCACTTATTGTGGGGCACTCAAAGCGAGCCATTCATCAAGTCAGGACTTGTTTATGGAAGTCACTAGTCAGTCGTCCAGATGCAATTTCAATCAAGGCAGGGCTGGATAGAGACACACTGATATAGTCTAACCATAATGAATGTAGGCAGATTCAAGCCAACTTAAGCAATTGTAATTGACTTCGGTTGTGCTTATGCTAAATGCCAGCGAAAAGTAACCAGAAGCATAGTCCAATTTCAAAGCTCCCACAATGGCTTCTGTTAACTTACGCGAAATTCCAACACAAACTGTCATTCACTTACGTTAGGCGCAATTTATTCAGCTATGTCTTAAGTGTGAAAAATTGAACGAAACTTAACGAAACTTAAGAATGGTGTTGACTTTCTGGGGGTTCTCTCGATTGTTTAAGTTAACTTAAGGCTCCTCACGTCAGATTGGGCCTTTAGGCATAACGTTACACAAATTCCGTCAAAGGCACGTCCTGTCGAATCACTGTTAGAAGAACAATGTGCAATTGGCATATACCGGCGTCCCTAGAAGTTGCAGAGTTGGACAAAGGAGGAAAGATGTAGGCACCTTATTTTGTTCATTCCGTCATTGCCAAGACGAAACGCGACAAATAGTGAATTGAAAAGTCTCATCATAGACCAACCTAACCACTTCATTACAAGTTCAGCATGGATCAATGAGTAGGAGATCGTCCGATCTCCTATTAGCAGTCCACCACACAACCTGACCTAGGTGACACGTTTTGCATGAATTCGTTACGACATCATGCCCCATTGCAGGGGCCTAAAGCTGCTCCCTCAGACGAGGACAAAATCCCTCATCCCTTTGAAGTGCAGCATTATGCACCTTATTTTCCCACAGACACTGTCTGATTACAAATTGTCCCCTTCTAATCCATTTTCACATGTCCTACATACTCAAAAGTGAAAACTAAGGAAAGGAAAAAAAAATAGAAACGAAATTCTCCCTTCTTCTTGAGAACAACAAAATTTCCAGCGCACTTTCACAGGTCGTTCGCTTTCCTTTGGGTGACCCACTTTGGCGTCTCTATTTTGGCAGCACAATCCCTGGTTAAACACTTCTGCCCCGAGACAAGCAAAACTCATTCATCGGCGCACACAGACCGAGAACGATTCTCTCCCACAGACAAGCACTTAGAGGAGTTGCCCTAAAATTTCGTTATGATGAGCATTTCCTCTTGGGTCATGTGGGGACACAAAAAAGAAGCAAGAAAATATAAATTCAGACCGTGCATCCTTTCGAAAACTAAAAACGAAACGATCTCATTCACAGCCCCATCCATCGCGTGTCAGATGTGACACACTTCACGTTAGCCACCGCAAGGATTGAGGGATTTCCCTCTTTTAATTTCGATTCAAAGGAAACGTCGTTTGGGCGGAGAGCTCATTAAAACTTATGAATAAGCGGGTAATAGCCGCCGAACAACGACGGCAGAGATAATGAATCCACCCTTCAAGGACTCAAATCCACAGTCCAAAACACAGATACCAAGTTTTTCCTCGTTGCTGGTAGTTTCCTGCTTTCCCCATCAAGTGTCAGAGACAGATGGAAGCGACGGCTGGGTGGGGCGACGAATGAATTATCCACATTTTGGGTGGAATTATTCAGGCTGGAGGGATCTGCAGCTAGGATAACCGCATTCGCATGATCCTTATTTCATAATTAGCCGTGCCATCCTCACGGAATCCAACAGTGGGGAAGTGCCAAATATACAATGAGATTAGAAATCAGCGGGGTGGCCAACGGAGTGGAACAGAAATTCCGCCACGCCCCCCCATCGACTGACGGTGGCGAAGGTAAGATCTAATTTCGTGAGTTTTAAAGTCTCCTTGGAGACAATGCCAGCGACAAGGAATACCACTACAGCGACAAGGACCATGGGTAGCAGGAGGACAACAAAAACGACCTCAATCCAGGGATGAGAAACAGAAGCAGGAGCAGCAGCAGCAGCCAAGGCGCTGCGCGACTCTGTGAAGGATCTTGAGTTTCATTTGAAATTTAAGATGGTTTATCTGCCAACCAAATCTGGATTTTATTGTATCTCCTCACTCCCGCTCCACCAACAGTCGAATGCTGACGGTGCTGGAAAATGAAGAAAGAAGTAATTGTTGTGACGGGGGATGTGCGGTGTGTGTGTGTGTCGGTGTCAGAGTTCCATTGCTTTAATAAGGTTTCTCTCTCAAACACACAATGGCATGCCTTGACATTCCGATGTTTGAGCTCAGGATTACACAGCAAAGTCTCAAGGGTTCAGTTTCGAAAATATGAATATCGGTAATCCGACAGCTTAGAGATACATACTTTCAGTCTGATGTCTCGTAAGTCATTCTGGATGAAAGCAAAATATTCGAATCAGCATAAGTATCGTCTTTCAAGACATGGATACACTCTGCGGTGGGTGGTGTGTGGTGGATCTGTGCATTGGCGGGGTGAACGAGTGTGTTTGCATTGGCTCGAGGTCTCCCCTCCTATTCTTCTCAATCATACCTTGACTGGCTAACTAAGCTCGAAGTTATTAGCGCATATTTCTACAGAAATACTGCAGGCTTGGAGGTCGGAGGTTACAGTTGAGATTTGGAAAAAAGCTTACATTTTGAATTAGAATTTCGCAGGTCAGCTGTAACATTAAGGGGTGGTGGATACGAAGTTAGTTTTGTGCTTGCCAGAGCATGAAGGGTTGTTTTTAATTCAGGTGCCAGAGCGACTCTAACATGAGCTCGGGTTTGTATTTCGGGGGCCCTTAATAGCAAGCAAGCGATGAGGTCAGTTTGGAGAGGATTAACTTTTCATTTGCGCTCCATTTCACAAAAGCAGCTATTTTCGTTCGTCAGTTCATGTTTCGCTGTAAGAAAGAGTCTGAGAGTTTCATGGTGAAAGAATGGAAGTCGAGGGAACATTGCGTTTAGCTGGGTCGGTGGAGAAGCGTTTGAGCGTTGGGATTTTGATTAACATTTGTAGAGGCATTTTTCTTGGAATTCTTTGTCATTGATTGATTTGGATTGAAGGATATTCGAAGATGGCCAATGGAATACATTACCCCGATAAGAATTGTATGTGGTGCGGCTATCTATCCGCCTTAGAATCGAAAATCGATAATTACGCCCGGTACGTGACTGTTCATGTTTTGTATAATTTTAGGTTCGTGGGGTATGTCAGTTTTCGAATTGACAGATTTGTTGAAAGAATTGCTCGACGCACCGATATTTCCAAAGCCTGGTTCCATTGGGACATTTTTGCTAGAGCTGATGCGACAATGGAGACCATCAAGGGCCTGTGCTACTACAATAATAATACTACTACTAAGCAATATAAAATGACGGTTATAATAAGTCATAACCTCAAGGGCACATTTATATGAATTGCATCAGAGTCAACTGTTAGGCACCTTCACAGTCATCGTTAAAGAGAGCTTGAATATAGAATCATTCCTCTACATTGTATACACATATCGACGAATCTTCTCGACCCATTGCCTGCCGAAGATTCTGTTTTCACATCATGTCAAGAGAATTGACCTTCAGTCGAGGGACAGTAACAGTGAGCAACTCATGCAATCACTATAAAGAGTGATCTGTATGCAAAGCGAATTAAAAACTTTTCTTTAAACAACTTCTAGATTGGCCACTGCTTACTTACTTATTGGGCCAACCACTCTTTGAGGATCTGAGCCTGAGCAATCGCTGCCTTTCATCGCTGGCGGTATTGTGCACTCTGCTTCCAAACATCAAGGCAAAACTGTCTTGTGTCCGGGATGACTTGGTCTTTATACCGGAGATTCGGTTTCCCTCTCGCTCTCGAACCAGGAGGATGGAGCATTGGTGGCCATTCGGTGGCCGCGCCAGTGCAGTCTACGTATTTTTCCCTTCCCGACTACATCCATATCTTGGTAGGTCATCGTCAGATAGTTTCGTGAAATGCATTCACCTTCCTGCAGACGGAACCGTATATCCGACGCAGAATTCTTCTTTCGAAGACACAAAGAACCAGCTCTTCTGTTTTGCTTATCGCCCAGCTTTCGGCATGAACTTGGTCGATTCAGAAGTTTTGAATCCAGTTGTTTTGACAAACCGTCGGTTGCAAAGGACGATTCTACGTCTCGTCAACAAAATCATTCAGCTACCTTAAAATTGTAACTGAGATTGGTCACTGGATCGTAGTACAACTCATTAAACAGTGTGAAGCAATCTCAAGAAGGAGCTAAAGTTTCACATAAACCTTAGAAAATGTCCAGCATTTGCATGGTCAGAGTCATTCAAATCGTGTTTTCGGATTTAAATTCCTTGTTTGAATCACATACAGTCCTCTTTCTGCCTTAATCTCATGTGTAAACTCTAGCAAAGTACATAGAGAAAGGAATTAATGTCGAAATAAAGCAACTAGTGTATTTTACAGTTCATCCTTCAGCATTGTCTTGGTTGAAGGAAACCATTAATTTTCTTTGATTCCTGAAAATGTTGTTTTGCAGATACTTGCGTACTGAATGCAGAAATGGGACGTTACGTCAGAACGAAATGTAATCTGAAAGCTGTATGTGATTAATCTATAGTTTTCCATTTTGCGACATGAATCGTTTGTGGGGCCATGTTAAATATCATAGCGATACTCTTCACGCTCTGGAAGCGAACATACGTCAAGTAACGGCGAAGTTACTGCCCGATATGTGTGGAGGTACCATCGATCGAGGTAACCTGTTAGAATCGAGGGCATATAACCCTAATGCTGACGAGCTTTTTTTAGAACAAATTGATGCTATAGATATGGAAGACGAGAAAAAATCAAACAATTTCGTCTTGAATGTTGACCTCGAGCTCGTCCAAAGTGGTTTCGCTTGTCGGGGTAGACTAAGGACTTGACGTTGCCCGACCAACTGATGAGCCCTCACCGTCGTCCTCACCCAATTGCCAAATTTCTCCTTCACAACTTCTAGCATTGCGTCGAATGCATGAAATGTAGCGCCATCTTGTTGGAACCACAACTCGGATATATCAATGTTGTCAAGCGGTTAACATCGCTCTATACTTGAGACGATTGACAGTAATGAAGTCTCCACTCTCATTTCGAAAGAAATAAGCTCCGATGAAGCCATAAACCGCAGCAAACAGCATTGATTCTTTGTCGAGTACTTGTGGATTGTGTTCAATCCAATAACGGCCTTCTCCAGGAAGATGCATTTTTGAGTAAAATCCCGATCACTGGTCAACATTTCCTGAGCTTAATTGGCAAGCTCACCTCATTGTCTATGGTCGTTATGCGGATGTTAGACCAAATCCAACCGCAACATAGGTCCAATTCAGCTGATCGTCGCCGAATCGATATTTCTTGGTCTTCTTTCAGGTCCCTCCGGCAGCTATGATTTCGGCATTTCGCATCAATCTCAAGAGTGCACTCACGCACCAGCTTTTCCACGGTGCTATGAATTGGCTGTAAATTGAAGCCATGACAGAGCTCACGAAGCGTATTTACATCTGAGCCGGAAGTTCTGTAATATTTGTGAACAATTTTACACACGCTCGGCTATCATGAAAGGATACACTGTGGAATGGCAAACCTTACTGAATGTCGTTGTTAACTTTGCGAGCTGCTGAAACAATTGCAATCATTGCTATCTGGTCGTCAAGAGTCATCCCTGATGGATAAGACGAGAGTGTCTTTTTGGGACAACGTTGTCACTCCTTATACCTAGTAGCCAGTCTTTTTTATCAGGAGGTAGCTACAGGTGCGCACGTAAGACTGATTGGATAAAACATCGAACGGAGTCAGGCTTTCACATTCAACTATTGTACAACTTAAAAACAAAAAATTGAAAAGCATTTGCCTCCCTCTAGTCAGACTGGTATTTCTTCAAAATGGAGAGTCCTACATCGCAAACCTGAAGCTGAAGCTGGTAACCCTGAAGCTCAAAATCATGTTCAAATTATCTCTTAAGATCTCATTAAAGTGTTCATTTAATGTCACGCCTACCTCCCATTCCATTCCATTTTCCCTACACTGAGTCGCAATTAATTGGGTTAAGAACCCCAAGCGCAGAGTCGAAGGACTACACTTACTGTGTGCAACCCACGAGTGGACACACACGCGTTCACTAATTTCTGACTCCTTGACCAGGCAAAGAAAAAAAAACAGAACGAATCACTGTCCGGCCTGACCCGCAATAATCCATCAAATTAATCCAAACTGCCACCGGCGACAGACATAATTATTAATGTATCCACTGGCTGGACACACACAACTCCCACATCGATATGTTTATTGGAAGGACCTGATTGAAAAATATTCACTGCCATTATGGGTCATTCATTCGTTCATATTTCATCCGGATTACCGGCCCGCTGGAAGGGACAACGAAAATGCCCAAGAGAGAACTGCCGCCCATTCGGCCACTCACCGCGACATACCGCATTTGGACAAACGTTCCATTTGATTGCAATAATTCAGGGGTGAGAGCAGAGAAAAAAAAAGAAACACGGACAAGAGAGCTGACTTGTCGTTCCCTGTCATGTAGGCGGACCAAATTCCATTGTGCGTCCTCGAAGGAAAACCCGAAATGAAGCCAACTCACTGCGAGTTTCCTTTCAAAAGCAACTCAGCCCAGCGCTCCCGATACGTGCACCGACCACAGGATAAATGACCAAAATGGTTCACCCACTTTGAACGCCCCTTTGCGTTGGCACCGCATCGATGAAGTGAATTTCCTCAGCTCTCGCTCCCCAGTCGGTCTGTTCTGTGGCAAGGACAATGGGCGCACCACCACATATCGTCCTTTCAATGCTTCTACACCGTTTGGTTTGTCCAACATTCCTCCAGCGACAAGCGCTGGCAAGACCTCGAAGAAATGATGTATGGTGTGCATTCTAATCACGTTTTCTAATTTAGACGACTGCGCCTGATGCGATTAGAAAGGAAGCAAGAGCAGATAGAAGGGGATGCGGGTCGCAGTGGTAGCTGGAGGTGATGGAGTGGCTGGCAGCTGGCCCTTCCCATGGTGTGTCCTTGTTTGCGGTTCACTTTCTTCTGTGCGAGAGGAGTGTATTAATTTATGCAATGATACGAGGATAACGGAGAAAAAATAGAAACCTCCGGTGTAAGGATACACACAGTGTTTTCCTCCTTTGTTTGCTGTCGGTTTTTATTTTGGCCCACTTTGTTCGTCCTTTTTATGGCATATTCTTTTGCTTTTGCCGGTTGGAGCTAATAAAAAATCCACTTATCCGGCTCTCAAGTGGTTTATAATGCGGCAGGTGGGTACTGCGTGTACGTGGCTGCAGGGGATAGGGTAACTTTTGCATTTTTATTCCATTTCGTAGGGTAGGCTATAACGTGTATAGCTCGGGGGGTTTTGTGCAATGTGCAGGAAATTATTGCACAAACCTGCCTGCAGGCAGTGCGTTCGCATACACATCTGGCAACAGATGGAGGATGATGTGACAGTGAAATTAATGGAAATGGAGTCGTTAACACTTGTAGAAGATCTGATGCAAGTGCGCACCCAGATCAGCTACTGCTGCTTTAAGGGCTTCAGCAGACAATTTGTTGATGTCGGCGAATGTGGTTTGAGTGAAATTTCGGTGTTGATCTCTTTAAGGTCGGCCTGTGTCGGCGAATGGGTGCAACAATCTGTCCGGCAGACAAAGTTGAATTCCACTTGATCCGATTGGAGACTACCTTTATTCGGCAGGCTTTTGTGTTAACCTCGTAATAATTCTACAGCGTTTAGCATCCATTCATCCTCTGTTTCGATCTTCTTAGAAGGGGACCATGTTATTCCTTAATGTGATGGACGTTCATCGTCCTTGGATGTAGCCCTCTTTTGCAGACAGTGCAAGTTATATTTTTACGCACGGGTTTTTTGTTTTGACATCGGCAAGGCGTGTCAAAAATGAAGTAGTTGACTCTGAAGCACTTTTTTTATTCCAAATCTCCCTTATTTGGATTGATACACCTTGTCAACTCCGAGTCGGCATACAAATATAAGTTCTTCTGTACAGGAGCAAGTGAAACGGGAGTTGATTCTGCCGACGTCAGGTTCAGCTTCAATCAACTGCAGCATGAACTGACCGAATGCTTACAACTCTCGAGAATATGAATGACTAGCAAGGATCTAAGCAATACAGTTTCACTCACTCGTATGGAGAATGACATTTTCAGACAAAGCGGAACCCCTCTCATGGAAGGCTGACATTTTGCGCTCTACATTCTCACTGGGAAGCAATGACATTTCCAACATACCACAAACTTCTATTTTGTTAAGGTCAAGTTGTTGGTTGGAACAGGGTCTAAAGGTTAAACATGTCAAGTAGGAACTGAAGTTGATGAAATTTGAAGTAAAAGTTGTGCAGAAAGTTGTACAAGAAACACTGCGATGAACGTATTTTCGCATAAGATCATTTGAACATAACATTTCAACTAATGTAATTTCAACGAATGTTGAAAGGTCTTGACAGTCGTGATGTCTAACATATCAAATAGTCGCAGTGAGAAACTCCAAGTCGTGCACTTCTGTGTCATGGCATAGTACCCAGACTGCTTGTGCTTGCCAATCATGCCTGTTCAAGAACCGTGAGGAAGAGCTCCGCTTCTTAGACACCGTTGGTGCGAGATCAGATTTGTCAGCAGATTTGTGAAAGCAAAAACCTTAATTCAGAATTTTTGTCGTGAAATGTAACCACTATCCGACCCTTCTTTGTTCGCTTAAGAGTATATCGACAAGACTTGACACACGCAATGGAAGTTTTGAAACATGAAGTTACTAGTCCAGTTTGGACTGCTTAAGTGATATTTCAGCATGCTATTGTCTGAAATACGTAGAGGATTAGTTACACAAGGGTATGAAATGTGCTTAATGTGAAACAATTACACGTCCCAACAGAGAGAGCTATTTGTGCATGGTTTGACCATGGAGCACAAATGCATACATCTCTTCTTGCAGACCATTCTTGTGATGTATGCTGGGTGCTAAGAGTCCGTGCTCAGGATGTAGGCATAATGAGTAGACAGGAACACCGCTTTGAAGGTCCGGGTTTACCAGACTTAGCCGAGTTAAGCAATTATTCTGGGGGCACATAGATCTCGTTTCTAATTAATAGTAATTGTTGGTGGAGAATCGAGTTATTTGGAAGTTCTCATTTCAATTCAATCCAAAAATGCAGCCAAATCACGATTTCATTTTTCAATTTGCAAGTGCTCAAGGGATTACAGGAATACCCTTAACTGTCCGGGGTCTAGACAAAGCACGGACCGAAGGTATAGAGGGAGAGGAGATACTTGTGCACTTTGCTCTTAAAAATGGGCCGATTGTAGTCTGTAGGAAATATTTGGCTGGTAAGAGCTTTCCATATTCATGTAGTGCGGCTTAAAAACGAGGCTATAAATTTAACTGTGCGTCCAAAAGCAAATGCTTATGGGTAAACCGAGAGGCATTCTTGGAGAGACCGGTAAAGCGGGTGAATTCATGGAGAGGAGGAATGGCGATTGACTAGCTCACTTGATCATCGTTTGTTAAAATAGCGATAAAACGATAATAATTATGAGGCGCTGACATGCAAGTCTGGCCTTTATCCCAAAGAATTGCAGCAATATTCGAAACATTGAATAAAATCATCATCATTGTCCAACAAGATGTACCGATGTACAAAACCAACTATTCCGAAAGCAAACAATCTGTCGACTAGAACCGTCCTGGCCGCATCGTAAATAAATGCACACCTAACAAGGTCTTCGAATCCCAGGATGCCGGTTCCGGAAAAAACCGCCAATATAAAGGTTATTTGATCGCAGACGTACACGAGACTACTTGGTCGCGATGACTGAATGAATTGAAAATGAAATGAAATGAATGACTGGAAAAAAGGGGTGTTGGTGGGTGCAAAGCAGCGTTAGCCAATATCTTTGTGACCTAGTCGTCAAGAAGATCATCAGGGGTGTCGATGTTCTCAAGTTTTTTGGTCCTCATGACGCAGGATTAATAAGTACTTATGTCCGACCAAGTAATCATACCAATCGGCTGCGTGACAGTTCAAGCTATACCTGGCCCTAGCTTCCGCAGCAACAACTCGGCGTGTGGACGCCACTATTTCCGTCACAATTGGAGGGGATATACTGCTATTTACGACTCCAAAGAAAGGTGGACCCGTGACTTGTGAAAGTTGTTCGCGTAATGAATTGCATGCAGACACCCACCAGACTACGATGCTTCAAACAGTGGTTCAATCAAATTAAAATTGCATCCGCACATCGATGCTCGTCCCAGCATGATGGTAAACATTTTCAATTAATTTGACATCAAATACAAATTCCGTTTTGCAAAAATCCTTTGGCCACCCAACCGACATAACAAATGAAAGATAAAATCCTTCACTTCTCATAGAAGTGAATTCCTCATCGATTTTTCAGAAATTCTTTCATCAATTGCCACCATTGAGAGCGCCCTACAGCAGAGATGCTGCACTGAACATCCCTTGCAGCTCATCATCTCTGTTTGTTTTAGTATTTTCCATCGTTCGCCTTACACCACGTTGGCCCAGTTAGTGTGTACAACAATAGGCAACCTTGTTCAATTTTATAGCTCCCTTGTGTTATAATTTCATATTTATTCAAGAGGAAAGCGCACCGGAAGGAGAAGGGCACAACCGGGAGGTGGAGCAAGGGCATTTTTGTTTCATTTTTTTTTCGAAATAAATTCCACTTTCCTGTAGACGAGCAAGTATTATGTTCTGACACAATACCTGGGTGTGGATATTGATCGAAAAGGACCTTGAATTTCATTGTAAACGCCAAACACCGGTGCTGTTGGGTGTATTTTGTGAAGCAAATCTCTTCTACACACACATTTATATTTATGGCCTTTAAATAAGTATTTGACTGAACGGTGTTTCGGGCGTGAGCGGTGCGAGAGCGTGAGGTGGCGAATTCAAAATGGCAGCAAAATGGAATCGTTTCAACCTCACTTCTGCTGAGCGACTGTTGTTGTTGATGTATGTTCCTGTTTTCATTGTATTTTGTATTTGTGTAATAAAAATTAGGATACAAAGCAAACACAAAGGATGATGAATATTTGTAGTCTCCCTTAGCCCAGGCAACGGTTTAATCGGGTGGGTGATTTTTATGAAGACTGATGGGTTGGTTCGGATTAGATTAGGCTGCAAATGCGCTATGATATCTCTCAGGGACAGGGACGTGAAATGTTGGAATAAAGTCGGACATCCGGTTCTACTTGACTCTTGATGTGGCTGCTCTCGGATGGGTTGAAGGGGTTGTACAATCGCCTGTCAGCCAAACTCAAATTGACGGCCCTGTCAGCCAATGAATTGCTTTTGTTTGCGCAGTAGATCTGTTCACAATGCGTTTCGGAATGGTATGCATTGGCATTACTTGGCAGAGCAATGAAGCGTTTTGGAAAACGCCCATGTTTACAAAGTATTCAGAATTCGGAGACGGTGACGGCAACTTTTTGAGCGTTTAAGTCAAATTTTGGTCGTAATTCCCGTGCGTGTGGGCAAGTACTTCGTAGTCCAGTTGACAAATTTGAGTTGAATTTTACTCTGTTCACACGTCTGTGGTGTTGGTCGAAGTGCGAGAGCATTGCTTCCGTTGAAGTGTCCTTCGCAATCGAAACTCTATTGCACACGCCTTTTCGTCAGTGTCTCCTGCGGCTCTAAAGCCCTTCCATCTCTGCTCAGTGACTGTGTAACGCAGCGGATACCTTCAAACTGAATCCATGCTTAAATCCATTTGAATCGATACCATGATCCCCAATTTGTTACCACCTTTGAGAATCCAAAGTAGAAACACTCGTCCCCCAGCCCCCGCTTACGACATCAGGACCCACTGCCTCTAATTACAAACACGCGGCACCATTCAATTCTGCCTTAATTGCTCCCAATTGCTGCTGGATTTCATACACGAAACGTTTTCGCTTTGCACTAAAGCCTTGCATTAAAAAGTGCTCCCGAATTGTACCACTTTTTCTCCCCTGCAGGCAATTTTTTCTGCCATGGCCATTCAATCAGAATATGTCGGGGAATAAACTCTAATGTGAGTGCAAAAAATCACCGTCATAAGCTGGATCTATGCATCGAGCCCATCCGTTGTCGGGCGACAGAAACAGAACGTCAGTCGAACCCATATCGATCGTATTGGTAAATGAAACTCATCGCTGAGTCTGGCCATTGACGGGAGGGTTCAGTTGCTATGGGAATGGATTTTCATCCAGATTTCAGAGAAAAAATATTTGTTCATATCAACATGCTTATATGATACGTGTTGTCATCTGTTCACAAAAGTTTAGCTGACACAACTCGGAGAGTATAAATCTGTTTCATGGTTACAGGGGGAAAAAGTTTGAAAGGAACGTGGGTCTATTCGTGGTCGTGGTTATTTTTGACAATGGACCGCTTCCATTCCTGTCAAGTCCATTTCTTAGATGACTCTGCTTATGTGGCCTTGCGTTCTGTTCTGATCTGGTCAGACCGAGCCGTCGTCTTTGACCACGATGATTATCAGTGTTTGAATTTCCTGGAGCATAAGGAATTGACGCCCCAACACAACCAGCAGCACAACTTCTTAGCGTTTCGGTCGTAAATACGTATGGATATCGAGTTTCATAGAAATTGCGTTGTCTTACTTCCAAACCCTAGTTATTACGAGTATCCTTCTTCGTTTTTTGTGTAGCGCTACAGTTCGAGGCGGACCTATGCCACAAACCAACAAAGCCTATCCAACTAGTCCTCCAGTTTCTCACGCCAAATTGGTTGAAGATCTTTTCCACTTGTGCACTAGTAAAGACGCGTCCCCCTCTGGTTTGGTGGCGAACAGTCTTCAGGCCGGAGCTAAATGTTCCATGCTACATGGGCCTGCCACCTTAGGCGTTAGTAGATTCGTGGACGCCTGACTAGACTCATGTCGTTGTACAGCCCCGTACAGATCATGACTGAGCCTCTGTGCATATAAAATCAGCTTGATCCTTCGTGTGACGAAAGAAACAACGGATGGCAAGTGTTATTCTACGTTTTGTCTCGCTACTGATGTTGTTTGTACTTTTTACTGCAGTGCCGAGGCAGATGAAGGCTCTGACTATCTCTATGATATAGCTGTTCAATGTGACGATCTGCCCAATACGTCGATTTGTATATACCCTCTCTCGCCCGCCGCTTCGTCTTAATGCCAGTTGTTTTCACGTATTCATCACGCCAACTTTTCCGGCCTCAATGTGTCCTTCTCCTGTCACTTGACTGTTGGCGTTTCGCAACGATATAAGGATCATTGACTGTTAATCATTACTTAACTTGAACCAGGTGCCTCTGCGGTCGGGGTTTAGTCGCCTGAGACAATGGCTAGTTTTAAATTTTGAATGGTCACCATTTCTTCAGATTAACATCTTTTCGATTCTTGGAGCTCTAATTTCCGGTTTCAGTCTAGTCCCCTGTCTTCTGTGTGATGTAATTCTTCGTCGTCCTGTAGAATACTCTGTTCTGGCTCCAATCTCAATCATTTCTGTATTCTAACTTCTCTCGCTTCTGCTTTATGCCCGCTGAACATGTTCCCGCATGACATCTCAGCTTCTTACTTATCAAATGATACATATGGCAGTCACATAACGTGTAGGACAAAACACATCACGATTCACAGATACAATTTTGAGGTAGTAAAGTTGATTATCTACTTTTCTACAAACGTGACCTCCACAAATGTGGAGAGCAGATGTAGAATCGCCGTTCCTACTTTGGTGGGTCGAACAAACTTGTCATCGCGGACGAAATACAGTTTGGTCTTGGCGATTTCAAGCAGAACTCGCTGCTACGGGACCCTCAATGAGCGAAGGCAGCTGTAGCTCAGACTTAGACTCGCCAAACGGTAGCAGGCCTAACAAGCAAAATGTCCTTATTTATGGAAATTTAGCCTAAGGCGCTTCTATCTTCAAAGACTTTACTTGACCATTTGATAGGCTACAGCTCAACGTTCCTGTCGCAGCTCGTAATCTCTCAAAAAGTGGCGTTGGTGAATCCCAACAAAGCTCTGTACAGGAATATTCTTTACCAAACACCCATCCATCGTGGGCATCCTCAACTGCCTGTCAGAATTAAGTTGGAATGTTATAATTGAAGCCACACCTAGTGCCATCACTCACCGACTGCCAATATATGTCAGAAAATATCCTGCAAGTGTTGCCAGCTCGTTTTGCCGCCGGCAGCGCTGTCCATTCATAACTAATCCATCATCGATTCCGCATAATTGCTGTGGTCTGCTTCCACATATCAAAGCGTCACTGCTCCGAAAATCGAATCTATTTTTCACTCAAACAAGCCCACCCACACTGCTGGATCAATCAAAGTCTCGTCGTCATAATGCATTCAGAGTTCCGCTTGAAAACGGCAGCCCACTGCGCGTCTCGCACTTCTGCCGCACGACCGTATGAGCAAGCCTTGTCAGTCAATACGTGTAAATTTATATCCGACAGGGGCGATGGGTGTGCTATCCGAATATTATATCCCATCAACCACCAGCCGCCATCACTCTTTCCAGTCATAAAACGAACACAGAGCCTGTACCGAAAATCTGGGCATGGTTTTGGTCGTGTTCCGAGCGAACGGAGGAACGACATGCATAAGTCATAGGCCAAAACAAAACCCAAACTTGTACTAATTTTATTTATTAATTTCGTGTACGCTGATGGCGTTTTTAATGGTTCCTGATACGACGACAAGGAGTTGGAGCTTTCCTCTGTCTACCGTCTACAACCTCCAGAATACCCACCCACTCCCCGACGTGGCGGCTGTGTGGAACGAGCCATTTGCACGGCAATCGACTCCGTGCAACTGGAACAAGGCTGTGTGTGACGACTACATTCCGCGGTTTTGCTTCGCTGCTACACACGTGTCTGCAGGATATCTTTCCACTGAACAGGTGTGCAGACATCAACGATTCACACATACACAAGCACACCATGCGGCAGGGGGTGAGGAATTAACAACCCCCTTTGGCTGGAGCCAAAAATACAAGACCAAAGCTGTGTACGTTGTGTTTCGGTTGAGTGCGGAACGTGGAGCAGAAAAAAGGACAAGACCGACACGACCGACGGCGGATGATGGTAGATATGTAAATAGAGGGCGATTCCGAAGACACCTGGGGGCAGGGGGAATTCGTGTGTTTTTTTTTCCGTATTTAACCGTTGCCAGAGTGAGCCCAGCACACAATGAGTGAAGTAACCGGTCCGGGACCGCCAACAAACGCCAAGGAAACCAAAGGAACATGGGACATGACAAAGGTGGCAATAAACTCTGTGCCAGTGGGTGGGAGGTTGTCTATTTTTATTGGCCTCTTTTGAAAAAGGATACAATGCCGACACCATCAAACAACAACAACAATATTAGCAAACAAAAAAAATGAGAAAATGGCGAAAACATTTTGTTTTATTAGCCAGGAAATCATTTCGGAGCCACAAAAGTTCTTCCTCTGCACCTCAATTAGGGCCCATGCAAGGCCATGTTTTATAATGATGTCAATTTATTTGATTAGAGTCTGTGTGGGTGCCGATGGGGTTGTGGGATGTCGGTTGGGTGGTTGAAAGACGAATGGGACTCGACAGTTTTCTCGGCTGTCGTTAGTGAAAATTGCCGAGTTCCTTTTGAGTTTTATGATTAAGTACCCAGCTCGGGGTGTGTGTGTGCGTCGAAATGATTTATGCTGCATTCCATTGGACAATGACTTGTAACAGTGTGTGTGTGGCGGGCAATTTGATTGTTTTTCCTTTTTGAAATTAATTTCACCTCCTATGGGAGGTGATGTGGCGTGGGATGAGTTGAGCTTAAGGGGATTTGTCATGACTACATGTGGATGGAAATCGATATGACAGGCGTTTTATATCGGGCGACATTAATTTAGAGCATGATTAGATGAATACAGGATTTTTAAGCGCAGAATGAGCTACACGAGTCATTAGCCATGAAAACGTCGTTAGAAGTTCACGAAAAACGAATGAGTTAAAGTTTCTTCTGGTTCCACATGCGTTATGGAAAGCAGAACAAACAGATTAAAGGTAAAGGTAGTAGATGTTATGGGGCTGAATTGTAGGTTAGGTTAAGTTAAGGTGGCAGACTGCCGGCAAGCCACTCCAGCCGCACTTAGGCCACTGTAGGCCTCTTCGAGCATCTAATCGAACGCTGACATAAATGCTGCTCAGTGCGACCAGGTTGGTTAAGAAGTACGCCACTAAGTGGCATCTCCTTGGGACGGAGGGGGCGCTGCAATTACAGGGAAGTTGCACTATAGTTTATTCCTCCTGCTTCTGCAGAAGTCATTGGAGAGAGCAGGCCCAATCTGGTGGTGTGAGTTCCAATGGCACAGTGTCCAGTGATGACGCCGATGTTCAGAGATGTTGTTTCTTACTGACTCATCATGTGTCAGTAGACCATCAATTATCTGTGTGGGCAAGCGTTACAAGCTTCAGTAGATGTTTGGCTGCAGCGATAGGCATGTATCTTCATACGGAAAGTTCTGAAATAGTGCCTTTTCTAGTAAGCTCGTCTGCTTCAGAATTTTTTGATAAGTCAAACTGCCACAAAAGTTGGCTGCTAAAATATTAGGCCATCACAGATTTGCTTTAAGCTAAGACAAAACTACCTCTGTCACTATAGGCTGTGCCTGAACGACGCTATATTAATTCAGTAAACAAAATGATAATTGGAGGTTAAGATCCTAGTAGAACTCCGTGCCCACGTTTTTGCCCATTTTCTTCTGTTGTTCGGACTTTCAATATGATCCTGATCCAGCAAATGCCAATTTCTGCTTTTAACAACCCGTCCTTCATTCGAAAGATTGCTCCCGCTCAGAACTCACACCTGGTTGAAGGTACGCCTGCACAGGCATCAACAACTAGCTGCTGCACTTGCATCGGTCAATAAATGGAAATTACCACCGAAATGGATCAATTTCAAATAATCATCTCTGTAGCTTGAGCTAGGGTTGTGACTACATCTTTAATGGAAACCATTGTTAAAAAATGTTGAAGATCTTCAATTCAAAACTCTCGCACACATCCTACGTGTTCCGCTCAAGTCAATTATGTGTTCAATCGTTTCGGAATTTCATTCATTACTTTGATTGACTTACTCATCGACCGTCGGACCACTCCTGCGTTCCTGTGTTCCACTTCAGACACGGATATCCGCTGGATGCTGTCTGCCGAAGTCCACTGCAGAGCTACAGATATAAGCTTTAATCCCCAGCAACATCTGCGAAAATCAAGTCACGTGCCAAGTCTGATGCTGATGTCCATTTAACTCCGATCCAACCACATTCGGCTTGCCAATGAATCAGAGATGAGATCCTTCTCCACAAAACCACAAAGTATCCGCAAAACAACCGAAAACTACCGCCCACAAGGGAAGGGGGAGGGCGAAAAAAAGGGCAAAATTAACAAAACGATTCGTTAACCCCGTAAGGAGGTGGTCGCACCCATCAATTGCGTCCAGATGTGTTCCTCATGCGAATTTGATTAAAGTGCTTTCCACCACACTTGGCGCCCTTCACGTGGCCCGTGCGTCCTGTCTCCACTCCCGTTAGCATGAACTCTGAAACAAAGTCCCATCGCACCACCCTCGCTGGCAATGTTTGACTTTGTGTCTGCTAACGGTTGCCAGGACGTTTCATTTCATTTTCCCTGGTTACTTTGCCGCTTGGTGCTTTTTTTCATTTCTTTCCGTCTTAATTCGCTCTGAAACTTTATTGCTGAAAAATCAGGATGAAGCACTAATGCGGCCGCCACTGCCGCCATCGCCCACAACAGGAGCAGCAGCACGACCACCGACCGAACGGGCAAGTAATGTAATGTAACTAATGAACGGCGGCCGGCAGGACGACCGGAGGTGCTGGGAATTCTGCTGAGGTATGCTATGCTCGGTGAACCCGACTGACTACTGATGTAAGGGATACTTTGTGGGGTCGTCTCAATCTCACGGTGTGCGCGTGTGTCTGCGAGTCAGCGTCGTCCATGCTGTCGTGCCCTTTCGCCAGGATCGTGACAATTGCAGCACAATGGTGGAAAGTTTCCTTTAATTAATTTTTAATTACTTTTCCCGTTCTTGCCGTGCTTAATGTGCTTTCATGGGATCGGGACCGGTGGCGTGCTCCAAGCCCGGACTGGTGCGTCGTCCACCTTGTGGGCAGGTTTATCAATTTGTATCGGCCTAATAGAGGGAAAATTGATATTTCCTGCTGCATCATCATTAGTTCAGAGGGTCAGCATGAATTCAATTAAAACTTGCCCTCGTCGTCCGAGTTGTGAAAATGAAATCCTCATTATCTTTTTTACCTTGCGTCGTGGGCTGACTACAGCCGGTGGGTGGTGGGTGCTCTCGCTGGGTCGAAACATCACTTCAATCGATAGCCCAGCAGAAAAAGGAGCAATGAACAATTAGTGTTGACCGAACGGGTATGACGTGCATACACAGAGAATCTGTTAGGTGTGTATGCTCAGTTGCACGGAATGTGAAACATGGCAGAGACTATCTGGGAGCTGTGCTCGTAAACTGTGAGATGTAAGCGAGTCGCATTGAAGTCGTGTTCCCACGAGGCGGCATCATTTTTGACAAGGCTTAGTCACCTGGGTTGTGGATGGGATCATCTTTGGGGTCGACATCGTGTGCTGTCGTGTGAGATCTACAAAACTGAAGCAATTACACGACATTGCATATACACATCTCGAACCGAACCACACGCTGTGCTGCGCTGTGATTTTCCCACGATCGGCCATCGCATCAAATGGTTACCTAAGATGAATGCTTGAAATTGAATTCTGGTCATGCTTGTTAAGCACCTGCTGGATATGCTGCTAAAACACATCCAATGTTCCTGCGAGTCGGTATCCAGATTTGCATTTCCTACAGTTCGCTGAAAGCTTTGTGCTTGTCCCTACACGCCCCGATATCCTTGATCTGGGAGGTTGGTTTTGGGGTGGAAGCTTGTCGCCCTCCCGTCTTCTAGCCTGATAATTTTCTTGCGCTGCTGTGGCACATTATTCCATGCACCCTCGGTCGCCTGTTCGTTTATGCTTACAATTCCCATTATACTATGGATTACTTCTTCTCTTTGATGGCTGTTGGCATTTGTCTTCGACGCTGAAAATCTCTCGAATAGTTGCCATCGTAGACAACGCCAGTCTCCAGCTTGGTCCAATGTCGAAATCTCCCTTTGTTGGCTGTTGCAGCTTTCTGACAGTCGAGTTGTGAATCGTGCTGCTGCGAGGTAGTAGTCAGAGTCGACAATGGTCCTACTGAATGGTTGCATATCTAGTGTATTTGACGAATGCCGATTTCGTTGCGGTCATTCAGAGATGGCAAAGTTGCTATGTCGATTCATTTGTAAGAACATTTCGTGTTACTTGCATACGAACACATTATGAGCAGTACTGTCTGTCATCACGGCGTGAAGTCTCTGCTCTCATGGGCGCATTCTTTGAAGGGATCTACAGCCTCGTCGGTCGGTCCTGCTGACTGTTACTCATATAGAATCTGCCTTGGATACGCATCACAGCCAGCTGATTACTATTTGGCTTTCGCTATTAGCCGCATATCCACGACGAAATCCTGTATCACAAGAATATCACCACTTTTCTTCATAGATATTCCATTTCCTATCCAGCACTCATCTCGGCTGGCAGTCATGTTCGTCTTGTGCTGGCTAGCGCCTAGGCCATTGGTTTAGGAAATCCCCGATTTTAATACTCATTTCGTTGAATATCTCAAAGGCTCGTAGACAAATATATTCCCATAGTGGCGGCTGTGGCGTTGTGTGTATGTGCGTCAACTCCTACTCACTTGAATCTCGATCCCTCGGTTCGATTCCCAATACGACCAAAAATAATTTTCACGGCCCCACCTCTTTTGCCGTCACTAACAATGCTAAAGAGTATAACTGTCTAGAAAAAGCTTCTCAGGCTTGGCCGTTCGGAGTCGCCATAAAACTTTAGCTCCCCTCCACCTGTGAGAGAACAATAGCACGCACAACACGAGTGGTTGCTGAGAAGCTAGACCCTGGCCCTCTACGGGCTGTAGCGCCGTCCCTATTATTTTATTATGTCCAAAGATTGCGTTTCATTGAACGGAAATCACATTAAAATGCCACTAGCGTTATGGCACCTAACTGATACTAACCATTTGGTTGCAGAAGCTTCATCAGAGGTTGTATTCTATCGCTCAGGGTGGTCAGAAGCCCCTGGTACTCGGCTACGGTTGACCCACTTCTGTCAGCGTCGTGGTGGCCCAAAAGCCCAGTCATGCAGTCTATGGCAAGACAAGACAAGTGTCCCTTGACGTGTGCGGCACGGAGGCATGAATGTTGCACCGCAAAAAGCCTTAGATCGACCTCGCACTTCACTAAACTGGAGGAACTGTCCATAAGAATGAACCTAATCGGTGCTTGTAAGGCAGTCAAGGCGATCGTTCAACCCCATGTGTGAATGGACCTCGTACTGTGAATTTTAAAGACATTGTATCCAAACACTATCTTGTACTACGTGTGCTGTTTTCAAATCTCTAAAGTGGTCAGTTAAATGAGGTTAAATGGAATGAAGGTTTAGAAGCGCTTTAATTTTTAGATTAAATGCCCCTTTCCGGTTCACACTGGAAACAAGGTCTGGCTGAAACGCATCAAAATCTGTCCAAGTTCAAGAGTGCTTAGGTGTTGGCTATGTGTCTCAGCCATCTGATGCACGAAACTCATCGCCTGACGAGTTCAATGACGCTGTACAGGTCATGTCGTTCGTCGATGTGTCTCCTCCTCCATTCACCATCAGTGCAGATGAGACGAAAAGCAATGCGAACGTAGACACGAATCTCATCGTCCACACTTGACATCGTCCATTATTCCGCGCAACAGAGCAGAACCGAATCGATTAATACCGTCTAGTCTGTAGGGATATGATGATGTTTCGAGAGACGGCTTTATTTCTGATTAATCTGACTACACTTGAACCACGCCCGACTAACAAGCTGTTTCAGACGTGTAAAGAGCTCCTAATAATTATCTCAATCAAAAGTCAATCCATTGACTAATCGACAATCGATGAGCTTACTCTGCCATCAAAGTCACCACTTGATGGCTTCACACATATCCGATTGTGGAACAACGACATCACACCTGTACTTCAGTATTAAAGTAATAAAATGACTGATGTCACCGGAAGGAGACCTCCACTTCATTTGAATGCGACTACTAGGTCAAGGCACACCGTCACCCATCGTCGTCCTCACACTCCACCAAGGGCATGCAACAAAAGTAATGACACCAATGAGACAGTTTCCTCCTCACCTAACGACTGCAACGCATTCGAGGTGATCATGCAAAAATGTGTCTTTAACATTCATTTGAGGCGTCTGCTGGAAAGCAAGCACACTGCCTGAGTAATCAGGGCGAGCAGAACCCTCATAAAGACAAACTAAGCTAATAATTCGGCTCGAAAAGCAAGCAGAACTGCAAGAAAGAGGAAAACAACCTACAAATGTACTCGTGAGTAAACGAGGAAAGGACACTGCGCCGATGGAAGGACTAAGGATTTTAATAGTTCCCCACTTGTGTGTTGGTTTGTTGCTTGAATGTGTCTGTTTTGTTTTTCACTTCTTGTCGTCGTCCTTGCGTCGGGACACGGGGTCTGCGAGTCCTCCGCACACACCCAGGCCTCCCGCTCCAGTGAGTGCTCTTCAGCACTTCAGTTCTTCAACTCTTCAGCGTTTCAGCTCAGCACAGCTCAGTTCAGTGTTTCCAGTTTGTTGTGATTTTGTGCAATTTTCTTATTTTTTTGCTGTCGGATTTTGCATTGTGTGTGCTGAGCTCGGTTGCATTGTTTCGGGCGAAGTGAGTATCCTTGTAGTTCATAGACAACTTGTCATCGCCCCCTCGTGGAATATAATGACGTCTGCTTTCCATTACACTGCACAGATTGGATTTTAATATTTCAGCAGGAGCACACATCATGCGGCGAGACAAGCCAGCCCCCAACAAGCAGCGCGTCCTCCGCCGAGCGACTGGTGCGTGGCGAGTGCATCAGAAAGTTCTTCCACTCAAACTGTTTTTAACGTGCGAAAACTCTTGTGGCATCTTTTGTGTGAGTGCAGGCCATTCGCAAGACACACTGCAACAAGGACGAAGGTGCGAAATAGGACACTCCATGGCACACTGCACTGCGGGGCGCCGACGAAATTGGAGTGAAGTTCTTGTGCATTGCTGTGTGCTACGATTGCACCTTAAATGGACGTCCTTTTTCATGCTTGGCTGTCCCAGTATGGGTGTGGGTCCGGATGTGGGTGGCTGTGGGCGATTTCTGTTCTTGACTTCGGCTGGGTAATCATTGCCGTTGCCGGTCGTTGGTCCCATTAAGGGCACACCAAAGTACCACCGCCACCACATTTGGAGTGTCAAGTCGAAAGTCGAACGGGCTCACAAAACGGATTGTGCGTTGTGCAAGTGTCGTAAATCATATTAATTTAGTCCTGAATTGGATTTTCAAATATTCACTGCACAGTCGTCGTCGTAGTCGTCGGGGTCGGATGACGTTGCTGGTCGCCTACACCTCAAGCGAACACCACCACCTCCCTAATGACTTTCAGATAAATCGCTTTTGCACACGCCTCAGGTGGTGGTGGTAGATGGTAGATGGTGTTGGCCTGATGGCATAGAGCTTGCTCAACTATACGGGGGCTTAGCCGTATGGAAACTTGTGCTATTCCACTTAATTGAGATTTATTGCAATTTAAATTGTGACTCAAGGGCACAGGCTCTTCTACGTGGCCAAGTAGATGGTTGAGCTGACGGTGGTCACTGCCAACGGATCGTAATTGAAAGAAAACCCGTACGGGCGTATCGAATCTGAAGGAAGGGGGAAATTAAAACCGACAGACAGCTGCGTTCGCCCGACGTGCCATGTTCCATGATGTGGTTTATGGGTTTCACCTGATTAATTTTAATTGAAAAGAAGAATCTTTCCGGACCAATTAATTTTGAACGACCATTCATCATCCCTCGCAACTCGAGGGCTGGTGTGGTGAAAATGAAGGAGTGATAGATGCTTAAAGCGAACAAGCAAGTTGAACTGGTTAAGTTGCTAAAGAAGACGAAATGAAAATGGAAACATTTTAGAAGCACTGCCGTCGCTTGACTTGTGTCCACCCCTTACTCTCGTGCACAGTATGGCGTCTCCTGAAAGTGGGTATATTTTACGCTGGAATCGTAGAAATTCCCTGTCGGGGTCTCAGGATATTTCTACACGTTGAAATCAACAATTTTCGACTGCGGTAAATTTTTCTGTTCTTCATCCTTTCAGAAATAAAGCAATTCGAAGAAAAACCGAAAGCTGAGGCACATGCGACCCTGTCTACCGCTAGCAAATGTCACCCTCCCTGCCAAATCCAATTCCATTTCCCGAGTGCAGAAGCCGCCTATCAAGTCATCATGATTGGCAAATGCTGTCAAAGGACACAGGTGGCCCATGCTATTTCAATGCACCATTCACGGAGCTTAATTCTCCCCCTCCCCGTGTCGAGTATATCTATGTAGGGATCAAGTAGGGGAGCTGGTCAGTACTTTTGCTATATTTTCAATAGATGATTTCTAGGCCCAAAGCTCATGCTGTGCAGTGTGCATAGTTTCCTTCTCCTGATTCTATATTAGCCTGCCGCTGACAAGTATTTCCTTTAGATTCTGTCAAAAGGGTGACCTATTATGGCGATAAGTAAGTTGACATTCTCAATGATTTCTCCCGAGCTAAGTATATACGTCTTAATCAATGCGACCAACTACCACGTCAAACGTGAGGTGGTGGAAAGATATTATTTTGACACTGACAGTTGTTTCCCGCTAGAAATATTGACTGAAAGTCAGTATCATACCTCTGCGGAACGAAATGAGTCGCTTTACGCTTGAACAACTTTGAGAAATATTGAAAACTTATTTCCAAAGTCAGTGCTGTGTAGCCCAAACAGTGCGTTTTTTTAAAAGAAGTTTTAGCCGAAATGAAGCACACACCGCCACCGCTCTACGCAAGTTTGTGGAAAAATTTCGTAAGACTCGTCCTCGTACAGACGAGAATGTGGCTGTTGTAGCTTTCTTCAAAAATGAGGCCGGGAACAACACTTCGGTCAACGGTGGGCGTTACAAAGCCATGTTAACCGACTTTTTTTTTTAATGAGATTGAAGAAATGGATTATTACGACCTCTGATTCATGCGGGATGACACTCCATACCACAATCGATCTTTTGCTCACCAAATTCCCAAAACGTGTTATCAACCGTTTTGGTGATGTCAATTTAACGCCTCGGAGCTGCGATTTGACCCCTTTTAGACATTTTTTGTGGTGTACCGTGAAGGACCGATGTTATGCCTACAATCCGTAAACGATTTCAGCACTTAAGGCTAATATCATCCAAAAAACTAGTGAGCTACAGCACGCAACCAACAGCATGGTCTTGGAAAATTTGGTTACAGAATGCGCTACTGCGAAGCCAACCGAGACATCCATTCGAAGGCCGTTGTATTTTAAAATTAATGGGAATGTTTGTTCTTCCTAATAAAGATATAATAAACGGAAGAAATTAATTTTGTTCATTATTATCCCCTAAATATGTGACCACCACCCAGTGAACACAGAAGAGTTTTCGCCACGCTTGTCGTTTGGATATCAAACTTCAATGATAGTGCAATAGAATTTGTCCCAAATTAATTTTATTTACAGTATCGTTGACCAGAAGAGCCTCAACATTTCCTTGCCAAATCTGGTATGTTGACATTGACTCTTTCCTCTTGCTGGCAAAATACTGCATTCAAGTAATTAGTATAGATAAAATCCATTTAACCACATCAGGTACTTTGAGACAACATGCGATTAGCTTAGACTTTAACACCTTTGTCGAAGTTGCCTTAAAGTCCGCATGACTGTTTATATAAATAGCAATAGCAACTTGTGGCATCAACAACATAGATACCATGCCGAGTTTGAAAAATTACTCCCATAATCAGGAAGTCTGATAGAAAAGCGAATTTTAAAGCTTTGGAGGTTTCCTCGACCAATCATCAGTCACCATCTTCGACCGGACTCAATCTTAGAGGGAAAGTAGCAATTAAAAGGTTATTCGTAGTGTTTAATCAGTCCGCATGTCATTTATTGAACATTTTTTCAAACCGCTTTTGTGGCCCTCTTGTCTTTGGTTCTAGTCTCCTGATTGGCGGATAATCGAGATTTCTCAATACCTGTATGAAATGGGTTATTATTTGCCAGTAATGTGGATGGCACTCGTGTCGCCTAACCATGCTATTCCAAGGACGCCTGCCAACAGACTAAACTGGCTGTGCAGACATTCCGCCAGCTAATGTGTCTGGCTAGAATTTGCGCAACCGGGATTGGAATTTGTTTAAATGGGCTCATGTCAACGTATCATAAACTCTGACAGTACTCAGGCAATTTTCAAAACATGTTGCAATCTCAAAAACGTATTAATCTTCCTCATTCCTTCATCCCAGTGATTCCCCCTCCATGTTCCCCCATCGGTGAATAACAATTTGCGTACCCGACTACACCCATGTCAGCGTACTTTTATGGCCTTGCCAACATGGATACAATCAACGTTATTGAGTGGAAGTGCCTTCTCTGATTTCAATCGCAATCTCAACAGCAACATGAAACGCAGCCCCTTGCTTTGTGTTGAGAATTCCCATAATCTCAGCTCTAAAAGCAAAAATCCGTAATTCATTGTAGCATTTCTTTGGAAAAACAACACAATCCCCCATCCCGCCGCCTCACTGCACACTTAAGTCGTCCAACAGAAAACTTTAATTAACATACTTGATTCCTCAATTAATTCGAAACGTCACTTGAAGATCTACCTCTCGTCTGTCAGAAAGAAACATTCAAACCACTTTCCACACTAATTGCTTGCTACAATCTCCAACAATGGATCCTCAAATCGCTCGTATGTGTGTGTGTGTGTACAAGAGGAATCCTTTTTATATCCAACCATCCCCCCGTGTGCCGTCAGACCGCAAATATTCTTACGTCTTACCTTTGAAGATAAATTGCGAAATTAAAACCATCTATTGTTCCATGGAATTATACACTCGCGCACACATAGATGGCGACGCAGCGGGAGGGACGAAATGATCCAATGCCAAGACATTGTGTTTTGCCTGTCAATGGGGATTTGCTTTTGCCATTCCTTGTGTTGTTTATGATTTCTTGAAAAGGACTCGTGCTGTCAATTGGTAAGCCATTTGTTAAGAGTGGAAGGGCGATACACGGAGGACTGTCATCAATGGGAACTGGATTAGATCAAGGCTTTTTCTCATAATCCGCTTTATGCGGTGGATTTGAAGCCACCGATACCGCTTTGAAAGGTGTCCTTTGTGCATGAGTTCTCTTTGATATGGATCCGAAGGATGACTCTTGGAAGTCGACTTGTATCCATGTGCGCATTTTGTTTCAATTAAAATGCGAAAAACGAAGATCCAAGAGCAACCAACTTGAGCAGAAAACCCTGATAATCTGATTCAGCTTCAAAGTTTGAAGACGGTACTGGAATCTGCAATTAGTTGCATATTTGAGGCCAATGGCCTGCACACCGAAACCGTCAATTATCCCCTGGGATCATTCGTGCACCAACGGGCGCAAACGGTTGGCTTGGCTTTGCGAAATTCGAACGCACACAGCACTTTCGCACCCATCGTTCCGCTTGATTGATTGATTGACCTGTGAACTGGAATAACTCCCTCCAATGCGGCTTTAGCAAACGCTATCCGATTTAACGTTCTTCTAGATAATTTCGGGCGTCGGCTTATTGATGTCTGCCGGTATCTGTTGCAGCATCGCACACATTGACTTCAGCCAACAATGGCAAATGGCGTGCATTGAGATTAGTAGTTGGCAGACGGAGGTGTTCCATGTAAAATGTGGTAATAGACAATGGGACGAACTGTCGAAGGAGTTTCTTCACTTCGTTCTTGCCATAGTCATGCGAACTGGCCATCACTGGCCAACGCTAGACGCACGATGTAAGGATTTGGAGAATGATTAATTTACGATACGACGCCACTGGGCATGAAACGGTAATCGAAAATTAAAGCACATCGGTAGATTGTCATAATTGGGAGCTGTAGATCTTGAGGGGGTAAGACGAGACCGTCGTGGCGCAGTGGGGAGGTTTCGAGTTTGAACACATATAACCCTCACGCCTCTTTCGAGTCTCAGACAAGATTTAAAGTGTATACTTCTCTAGAAAAAGCTCCCCAAATCTTCGCCGTTAGGAGTCGGCAATAAACTGTAGGTCACATCCAGTCGTGAGAGAACAATAACACGTACAACAAGAGTGGTTGGTAAAGAAACTAGGCCCACTTTCACCTCGAACTATTGCGCCACCCATGTTTTATTATTGTAAGATGTAGACGCCTGCTCTAAACCACCTCGCATCGCTAATTAGCAATATTTACGGCCAAGTGCCATCATCGTGTCCACCACTGACAGGCTAGTGACTACAAAATCGATTGCAAATACTTATATGAATAGCTGTCTTCCAGCACAGAGATCAAATGTTAGATGGGAACGTCGCATTTTTCGGGATCAAGTGACACTAGGAGCTTTCGTTTGAAAGTTTAACCTGATAAATACAGGGTTTAGTTAGAAGATGTAGAATTTGTATTGATTCATGTCCTCAGATGCACTCCAGTGTATCGGATTCAATCTATATCCGTAGGCACACATAACCACAGGTGTGCAGAGGTCTAAGGTACGTCTCGTAGGGCCGCTGAGACATTTGGAATATGAACTAGAAAAAAGCAAAAACTCACATCTAAATGACATAATTTTCATGTGGGCCCGGGAGGTTAAATCACATGATATGATTGATCGCCAAAAAGGGGAATTTCATACCCAAGAAATGACTGATGCAGTTGGCTAAGAGCCAAGTGGCATCTTTCATCTGTATCCAACGTCTCAGACGCCGGCACCTTGTACTGTCATTCATGCCGCGGTAGTGGGCACTATTAATCTTGCAGTCTGGGCAGCCGCGTCTTAAAATAAAATGGATTGAATTATAACTCCGTGACGTTCTGAAGGCATGCGCTACTCAACCATCACTCGTGAACTTCAATAATCTCATGAATCGACTTCTCTCTAGTCACTGACAATGTTCAGAGAGTATACGTAGGTCAGCTCCACTCGTAATTAAATAGTACCACGCACAACACGAGTGCTAGTCCACATCATAAAATTCATCCCATCATTGCGGATGGTAATTGCAAATACAACTACCGCGCGGCATCGATTTCGAAGCCGATATCTCGAAGAACGGTCAGACCCCTTCATTATGTAAACGATTCGTTCTGTATAACGCTCCATATTTGACAATTTAATTCATGAAATTGTAGAACTCGAATCGTGCGTCGACTCTGGCACATCCTTAACAATCACTGTTGCCCAGCAAAGACATGGGCTGTATAAAAATCAGGATCCCTTTGATTCATTAGAAAAAGAAGTTCTGATTATATTTCGCCGCTTGTTTGCACAAAATGCAAATAATTCCTTTGTTTGGATGAAGATGATATCAAGGAGACTACAAATTGAATAAATTGAATTGAGTTGTCGGTTGGAGGAGAAGTTTCAAACAGTAACACTGTATAAGACAGATATATTCCGATACAAGTACACTATCGATGTTTGCCACGTCTATATGTCGTAGACCAAAACTAGGATGATCGATATTTTGTTCCTCATTCTAGAGAGCTTAAATGCTCAATTGCCCTCGCTTAACGCCATACCTCTCATTATCTGCCATCACATAAATATCCTTAAGTTCAACTAAGGATTGTACACTGTTGAAGAAAATAAATCATGTCGAGTGCATGTGTAAAGATCTCCTATGTTTGTGAGTGGAGCTGTTTTGACTAGGATTTCCAAACAACCAAAATGGAGTACATTTGACTGTAGCTATGATCTCAGCTAAAAATTACTAAATGGAACTGAACCAGAGAGAGTCTCAATAATACCACTTGTGGGTCTTGACGCAGTTTCAGCTGACTTTTTCTATAAATGGCTTGAAATCGTCTCTAAGTCATTATATAAGTCGCATTCACGCGGCGCCTAATTTTAAGTTAAACTGATCTCTTATTTGAATTTTCTTGGTTTCACTGCATAGATTGCACGAGCGGATTATGCTTGGATGGCTTCCACGGACAAGATCTGAATCAAGAATCCCTCAGGACTTGTCAACATTCATGAGGCGCTGTCAATATTCATGAGGCGCTGTCACATTCATATCGTGTCAACTGAAAAAAAGTCAATGAATAGTTGTTAGCATTTCATGTATGCATCAACCGTCAATTTACTCCTCACTAGACTCGCCCGTTGTGGAATTTCATCTAATATGTGTTTCTATAACATCTACGCGAAATTACCTTTCCAATGTTCCATGCCATTCGGTTGAGTAGAACGGCGTATAAGAGTACCACAAAAATCGGTAGCACATATTTGTAAATAGATAATCCTTCCGAATCTCCTTCGTTCACACATTTGACGCACATCTCCATCTTTCTGTCATGGTGACATTCTTTCATGCAATAAAACGGCCGTGAGCACGAGTAAGTGCCTGCCATTGGAAGATGATACAGTTCACGGTATGAACTTAGTATGTCAGAACTACGAAACTGAAACTCCCTGCATGTCGAGAATTGGTCCCAACAATTTCCAAAAAATATCGCCGCACGTTTATTCATGTCATCTGTGACGACTGGAAATGCTCTCATGACATTTACCTGTCACTGATTTATGCTACACTAAATCGAATCCATTCGCTGGATTCGTCACATCATCTGTCCCGGAGGTAGTGTGAACACACACATATATATTTTATAATCTCTTCCTTTTTGAAGAGCACAGCAACTCACTCAAACTGACAAGCGATGATGCATCAAACGTAGATATCAAATATTTGTCTATCGGTCATTATAGCTGGCTGACCAGTATTTCTCTTTGTCAACACTCGTTCTGACGTTGACCATCTGCCAGAGTGACAGGAGTGATTGAATTCGGATTGATATCGGCTCGCTGGTTCGGGGTTGTCATCGAAAATGTTTACTTTTGGGGGTGTGTTTAATAATGCACGCAGTACATCCCGTGTGAATTCGGACAAAAGTCATCCTTGACAGCGAGGATTAACGCTAGTGCAGATTGATGTTGAAACTCCTACAAACGCCGAGTGACAGCTAATCAACGCAACTCTTTGGATCTGCTGTTTCGAGAGGGAAAACACCTCATTAGGCCGTCCTTGCGGAACGCATTCCATCGCGTGTACTCGACTGGATTGTCACTTTGACAACCAATCGTTGGATCTCTCCACCATCAAACCGATTTTAATTAATGACAAAGTGTTGAGCGAATCAAAGTTTCAAATGTCTAAGCCCAAGTAGCCCCTTCATCCTTTGGGAGCAGCCCACTAAACTTCCACTTATTAGCTACCCCCTCCCCGACCGCAGCGCTGAAAGCATCTCCTAATTACAATTCCCTTCGATTAATTTCCGTTGTGCTGGCTCCAATCGGTTGTGCTGTGCCATTGAGGCCGGCTGAATCGAATTGGAAATCTTTCATCAACTTACCCCGGATTAATTAACTTTTTTTTACGAGCCCTCACCGCATACACTCCCTCGCTCGATGGAACGTGGCTGTCATTCAGCGGAATTTCGTTTTGCGCCCGCACCGCCACAGGCATTCGTGGATTGAATCTCAAACGCATCGCGCACATGGCTGGTGTGGATGTCGACTGTCAGCGGGAGTGGAAGGGGTGGCGCAGTGCGTTTTGTTAAATTTCAAAGCGGTGTCAAGCGTGTTATGTGCTTCAGCTCCTCGCAAAACGTAATCGAGTGGTTACATGCGGAAGAGCGTGCTCCAGAGATCTCGCTGAGCACACACTTCCATCGAGAGGTCGGCTCTTCAGTTAGACTGTCCCTCCTCGGATGGCGCCCTCAAACAACACTCCTCTCTAGAGGATTCTGCCGCGCATCAGGTCTCGCGGGCTGATGGAGGAAGTTAATTTAATTTCACTCAGTTTGATGCACTAGGCACTCTCAGGCTGAACGGGTGTATGTACATAATTAGAAGATCTATGACATGTGCCCAGGGAGGCTTCATTCGTTTATAATTTCCATAATTAGCGCCAGCATGAGGGCGACGTCTGCCGGGGTGTGCGTGTTCGCAAGATTTCCACGGAAGCACTCGCGAATTTACGAGCAGACTCGCTGGCAGGAGGGATGAATTAAATTCCGCCAGACTGTCGGATACTCTCAGAAATCCTGTGAGATCTCATTACGCCGCCAGGCGGCCTGCTTTTCCAAAACCGAGAACCATGATAACGCACCGGACTCGGTGATGATTGTTTATCGCCCTAATTATGTGGAACACTCGTGTCCTTAGGCGTTGCTATAATTTTTAATGTTTTCGACCGCGAACGACTCTTGAAGGGCGGCATGGGGTGCGCTTTTGCCAGCGGCTATCGGAATGAGTTCGCCTTTAAATAATGCTCACTGATCTTCGGAGTTTCCTTAAGTCATTTAATCTAGTCTGAGGGTGTTTCCTTAATCTAGCTCACAGGGGAAATTGAACATCACAGGAAGTTGGTGCTTTGTAGCTTCTTGGTTTTCTGTTTTATTTCGGAAAAGTGTGTGATAGAGGGAAACTGGGATACTCTGTGCGCATCAGGTGGGTGCGAAGCGGTTTAAAGAGAATCTCCTTAATGCCTGCTATGGATATGGTATGGTCTCACTTCCAATGTGAGAGAGAATTTAGTAGAAAGTTTAAGAAAAACTGTACATTATTTTTGCAAGCATGGTAGCGTAAAGAATTCACTCCTTCTGTCCGCTCTTTGACTGTTCAAAAGCCTGAAAGCTGTTTATGTGTTGAGTACCATTTCCCATTTTATTCAATCAGATTTGATGGGGAGAGGCTTTATGCTGGGAAAGAGGGATATAAGCAATTCAATAACACGCATCTAAGTTCGGAAATATCTCGTAAATGAGTTGTGCAAAGAGAACAACATGATCCTGTCCTTAGGCTAGGTGCGTAGGGTTAGGTTTGGTGACTGTCACATTTCACTATACCCTTATTTAATTGGTAACTTATTGTGAAGAGGAATTTCTAAGCCCCATCCCTTCCATACCACAATCCGGCCTTCAACCATCCATTTATCCAGTTGTCCGTATTACCTGAAGTTACCAGAAGGGGGTTTAATTGAAATATCAGTTAGGTTATGGAAGTGGGGCAGTGCACCATGACTATGGAGAACTCTACCTGCTTGACTAAGATCGGTGACGAATTAAACGAGGCTAGTTGCGCGCACCATATTCGTTGGGATCATTCTCCAATAGGGTCCGCCTCCTAAGATCCGGGTCTCCTCTGTTGCGTTGTCCCACAGGTTGTTTCCATGCCTGGGCTATGTAGAGTAGTTGGCGCCTGACTATACACATGTCGCTCTACATCCCGTACATCTTCTTTTCTAGATGTCAGGCGTTTGATATTCTAAGCCTCTGCGCGGTAGAGCAGAACTCGAATCAGTATATACAACCAACCTGCACCTTCGAGAGACGGACTTCGTCATTCACAACCAGACCCAATTTAGCTGCTTCCGTCTCAATGCCAGCTAACAACTAATTGATGGCTTGATTTATTCTGCCAATCACGTCAATGTCATCCATGTATGCTAGCGGTTGTACGGACTTCTGGAAGATCTTGCCTCCATTGTTGGCGTGTGAGTCTTACACGAACTTCTCCTGTCTAAATCCTTTTTTGATATTGAATTATCTTGGTAAATTCGTTACCTATCTTGGTGGAGCAACGAGGATTCTCCATCGTCATCCAGCACAATCTGACGTGTTTGGCATGAATGTCTAAACAAGAAATGGCGTTGTTTAGCTCATCTCTAGGCGCGATGTCGTATAGGTGGTGACTGGGGGTGCTGATTTGAACTTCTTGGATCTTTTCATTCATCTGACGTAGTGCGAAGATTTAGTTTATTGTTCTACGTAAGCCATCCCGTGCGGATTATCTCACGGTAGACTAAGTAGCGCCGCTTATTGCTGCGAGATCTTATCACCTGCACCGCGTTCCCACAAGATCATTGCGAAGTATGTGCATTGCCAGTAGAAACTCTATGATCGACAGATTATCAATATACCAGCAGATATCTTCATGAATAGATCAAAAGGCATTAAAACATGAGCACCGTCTTTTTTAAGGCATGTATTGGCCACATCAATATCATCTTATTGCGGCAGAAAATTTTTGTATTATCATGTCGCGATATCGCGCTGCAGTAACAGTAACTGCTTGACCAGCCTCATTTTGTAAAAAGTCAGATCCAATATGCCCTTGCCTCAAAATCTGCAACAAACAATGGATGCATTTTTGCTTAATTTGTACTGGTCTTCTGTGTTGCCAACACATTACTGTCAAAACTTGACATGGCGTTGTTTAGCATCTATTGGCACTACAACCGGGAATCGGTCGATGTTATCCAGTTTGGCATCCCTAGGCTTCGTACGTCCTGGTCTACGCCATCCTTCCAGCGCAAGCAGGGTCTATTTCGCTGCCTACCTACATAAAATCTGCGAGCAAGGATTTTCCGAGCAGGTTCATCTTCGGTCAAGTGCCCAGCCCACCGGAATCTACCGAGCTTTATCTTCGTTATCACATTTCCATGTATTTAGTTTTTCCTTCATTTACGTGTAGCCCTATTTTCTGCGCCGCCCTCACTATTTGGATGAAGGATTCTCGTACAGCTTGATCGGATCTTCCGATGATGTCTATGTCGTCTGCTGGAGTTGGTGATGATAGTTCGTCTTGTGTTTGTGCCAGAGCCTCGGATTGCTTCTCCAAGGCCAGGTTGAACAGGAGGCATGCCAGACCATCCAATTGCCAGAGTCCATTAAAGATGTTTATTTGTCTGGACAGCAATCCGGCTATTTTAACTTGTTGTGTTGGTCATGATCAACCTACATAGTCGTGCCGAATTCTCTCATGGCTTTATATAGTTTTACGCTGTCATAGTCGGCCTTAAGGTCTATGAACAGGTGGTATAATGGAACATTATGGTCCAGACATTTTTCCATTGACTGCCTGAGAGTGAAATCCATCCGCGATGTCATATACAAATCATGCAAACTCAAATCGTGCTTTAATTTTGGGACACCCTTTATAACGCCAACCACGGCCTATGGCCCCGGTGATTAATGCCAAATATTTGTTTCTTTAGCTGCGCTGCCTGCGCCTGCCTGTCCTATCAACGTCCTCATTTACCGGTCAATAATATTCCCAGAGCATTCATATTCTGTTATTTATTTGGAAAATGTCGTTTAGGTCCATTAATGTTTTCATAGACCAATTGCATTACCCAATATCATTCCCAAATTGACATGAAACAAACAATTATCTTTAGCTTTCGTCCCACATACCGACTGGCCGATACACAGGCATTTATCCGGAAAGCGCATACACACGCACAGTGGTTTCGATAATATGCCCGAAATTGCTGCCACGCTACATTTGCATGCCAATCATGCAAATTGATTGATGGATTAATTGAATTGTGGCGCTGGTCTTCGTAGGATCAACGCCTGCACAACCACTGCGGCAGTAGTCAATGGATTTTGATGTCCTTGGACGGATAACTGAATGAATTCAGTCGAATGGGAGAGTAATAGGAAAACGAGTAAGCAGAGGTGAAAATAGAACAAGGCGATTATTTACTCTAAGCGAGGGCAAAGCTTTGATTTTTGGTGTTTAACTCATTGCTTCTTGATTCACCATGGAGTCCCCTCGCTTGTCGGGGATTCTGACTCATTTTCAATCTTGCCACGAAGACAATATCCCGTCAATATGACAGCCAGGGCCGAGTGATTGTCCAAAAGGGCATTTAGTTCAAGGATTTTATGCTTTAAATTTTAATGCATGTACCTCGTTCATTGTACTCGTAAATTAAACGTAAACTCCTTGATTCAAGGGGAAAGTGCTGCAAATCGATCTCAATTTCCGAGTTAACTACATTTTAAGGACCCTCTGGCAATCTTCGAACCCCAAAAACATATCTCTCCGAGAAGACTGCCTACACAACGGGCACTTCTTGTCGAAGATAACAAATGAAAGTTATTATCCTATTCAGCTATTCGACATTTAACAGCTTGCCGTGTAGTAAACCAATCCCCAGAGGCGTCACAATAGATACGGCCACCTTCTTCATAAAAATCAACCCCCTCTTATGCAGCAATATCTTTCCCATTCATTATCCATCGGTATTAGACTAGTTTTATAGAAACGATACCTCAAGGCAATGCAGAGGACCGTAGAAATAACTCGTAAGCAAAGTGCCACATGCTCACCCAAAATCTAAATCGACCGCCAGTAAGGATGACCAACAATAAAACACCATCTACTCGCATTCGATTTGGGGCCAACTGAACAAGAGGATATTTGCTTAGCATTCACCTCCTGCTGCCACAGAGCCCACACCCCAAACCAACCCCAACCCGAATGCCAGGCCTCGGAAGAAAAAAAAGCATCGAAAACGCACATAAAGCCAGAAAACAGTGGCACCATCAGGAGCTTGTAGCACCAAACTGACCGCAATAAGCCCTCAATCCGTAATCAAAATAATAAAGCCGAACATTTTAGTGGCACTGAAAGCCGATATGTCCAGCCACTCAAACACACTGAAACACTGCCCGGGATGGCCAATAGGAGTGCAAACAATTTCACTACACCACCGACCGAACGGAATTGATCTCCAAGGATTACACACCACGTTCCTCTATCTCTCTGTGTTTGTGTGTGTGTGTGTGTGTGTTTGCGAGTGTTTTCGGTTTTTCCCTTGTTCATCAAATCGATGTGTGGCGTGTTATGTCCTCTGACCAACGCATTGCGGTCGCCCCCTTGAAATAAGGCAAAACCGCTAACAAACATGCAAGGCTGTAGTACAGTGGCGACCCAGCCCCCCGCTGGTTTGGGGTTGACGAATCCCTTTATTTGCATCTGGTAATGCCAAGAGTTTATTTTTGCATGAAACACTGCCATAAAATGCTCGCACTTCATCCGCCATGATGACCGACTTGCGAATCGAATGCGAGCGTTCATCTCAGAGGATCTTTTGTTCCTCACATGGCACAAGGCGGCACGAGGAGTTATGTAATGTCAACTTGATTAGTTTTCGTGCAGCCGAATGGGGGGTGGTGTCGGCGACATCTGCTGTCCAGCGGGTGATGTATTTTTTTCTTACTTCACTTCCAGGACTAACCCTCCCAAACCGGGAAAACGATTCTAATTGAAATTCCCAATAAAAGCGGTATTACGTCGCTCCACCACAGACACACTGACACTCCCCAGAGCTGCGATGAAATGTAGCAAATATCTACATCTGATTGTGACTTACTGACTGATGAGGGAGGGAGGGTATCCATTGCCGTATATCTGAAATGCGAAATTAATTAACAGCCAGGGACTTCGACCGTCCGCTCTGCAGCTGACTTGGTGGTGCCGTCATCTCTCTAATTACATGTGAGAAGGTCCCGATTTTTCTTTTTTCTTCCACGAGTATTTCCCTCGTCAATTTGCGGAGCTGTTCCATGAAAGGATCCCCGTCATTCCGTTTCTCCCGTCTCCCGGATAGGGGGTGAATTTGACTAGAAAAGGGAAAATATTAATTCGAAAGTTCTTGCTTTTGTTTATTTGCTTAGGAATGTGTTAAGTGAATTCATAAGTTGTTTTGGATGTTTTGACAATGGTCCTTAATTTGACACATCCTGTAAAGTTTTACAGAGGGAGGGGTGCGCGCTGGAGGTGTAGTGCGAAGTAGTTAGAAACTGATGGAAACAGTTTTTGAGTAGCAGCATACACCCACGCACAAGGATATTCATCTCTTTTGAAATACTCGCAGAATAAGTGTTAAACTTTGTGGATTGTGTGAGAAAGGGTTTTCTTAGAATCACTCAGGATCCGAATGTTGGGATGGATATTTGAAGCCGTTGAGCTACTTGGTGGAGTTTCGTAACTTGAGGTTAACTGGCGAAATATGAATTTGTAGCGATACCCTGTGCAGTGATGAATAACATGTAAAGTACTTAATACTGTTCTGAGGATTAACATGCCATGAAGTGGATGTGAGAGTTTTCTGTGTATTCATGTATACGTGCAGGAAGCTATGTAAGTGTGAATTTTTAAAATAACTGCTGGAGCACTACTTGTTAGTACCCCCGCGGTGATTTAATTTCATCATGCTCAGAACGAATGAACGCACAAATAAAGTGTTTGAAGTTTTATGAAAGAAATATTCAGGAGACACCTTGTTATTGTTCTCGACTAACGAACTTTTCTAATCTCATTTGACAGAGATCTACAACCTCTTCAATCAACTCATCACTGCACACATTTATCGAAACCTGCTCACCCTCCGATGAGGCATTTCTACGTTGCACATCGTCTCCGCAAGCCATGCAGCTGCCCAACATCACTGCCAAAATCTAAACAGCAATCACGGCTTTATTTTCGGTGAACAATGTCATGTCGCTTCATTAATTTTCATCGTTGGCTTATCACGACAAACCAAAAACTGACGTCCACTTAAACGTTCACTAACCGCATCACCTTCCACTGCATTCAAAAATACTCTTGCACTTAGAGTGAAACTTCAAATCGTATGTCCAACCTTTGAATAGAGCTCATGTCATGTTGTAAAATCCAGATTCTCCGACCCGATGGGCATGGATTTGTCTGCCTCCACTGGGTTTTTCCAAGACACGTCCATGAACCGTTCATAGTTCATGTCCAGTCGGGACACTCGTCCTACAAATGACAGACTTTCAATTTAAAACATTAACATTTGTTCTGATCGCCAAATGCCTCATGTGCCTTCAGCTCCTCCATTCACAGCAATCAAATCAAAGCCAGTTCTTAAAGTGACAAGGGACCGATTCGTGGAAAGCAATCTTCTACAAAATCGTTGTCATTGTCAAGGCGTCTCTCATCCAATATTTAATAAACTTATTTGTCACAAAGTACCACGTCTACATCGTCTCTCGAGGCGGCCCCCTGGTATTTGCATTTCGGCAACATTTCAAGGTTAGTCCTCTTCTCTGGCATTGTTTGAGGTCCCCGAGCACCTCATCAGCACACGTCTGTCAGCATTTATTATCCTCTGAGTCATTTACTCATCCAAAATGCATTTCTCAAAATGAAATTCGTAAGTCCTCCGGGACTGCGTACACAACCGACGACTCCAGGGGCAATCGGCAGTCAGCAATCCATCCCTGTGTCGGTAAATTTGAATTTCTTTTTAAAAACCTCATGCCATCGCTGTACTTTGGAGCAGTCCCTTCCGTCGCTCTTGAATGCCTACGTTTACAACAAACAAACGCAAAATCCTCCGTGGAGCAAGCGGAGAGAGAAAATCGATTCCGTCTAGACACACGTATGACAAAGAGTCCTCCTCCGCCTTCAAATCGACATCTGTTCATAGCTAAACATCCGGCTCTCGCTCACATCGTGTCAAAGCCATCGCCCGGGTCGTTGCATTGAAGTGCCGTGGACGACAGCTTATTAAAACAGCGTCGCCGTCGTCGTTTCGAAATTACTCCGCGCCTCATGATGCAGTAGCCGGATGCGTCACCGCCATCTATCGATTCCTGCCATCCCATCGATGGAGTGGGAGGCATTAGAGCGTGTGGGGATGGGTGTGTTTGTGCAAACTTTTGATGATGCTGGAATTACAGCACCGCTGCATGCCACCGTCGGTCGTCATCGTCGTCGCCTCCTACGGATTTGGGACACGAGATTCCAGATTGCAACATTCTGTGTGAATAATTTCACTAATTAAAGCCAAACCAGTCAACGAAGGGGTTCGGGTGCTCCACCATCACCACCACCGGCAGCGCCTCGGCACAACTACACGACTGGAGATGGTGCGATTCTTGGGTAATGCCAGAACAAATCCTGACAAGGATTTGAGGACTTTGTGAACACGTGTGTGTGCGGCGCTGTACGGCAAACAATGTGGAACAATGTGCAATGAAGTGAGACTTTGTTAGAGTGGGACGATTTACATTTACAAATGAAAACACGACTTTGCTGTTTCAGTTCCATTGTTGATGCTAATTTGGGGTGGCATCATACCCTGCTCGCCTCCAGCCCTGCACCTTGTGCTACAGCCCTTGTTTCGTTTGCTCTGCGCTTTTATTAAACACGAGGGGAAACGAGGGCCTTGTGAAGGATTTTTGTAGATGCATCACTGTTGCGACGCGACGGCAGCAGTGCATCCATCCATCGTGGGAGTGAGACGAACAATTCGAGGGAGAAACAACAATTAAATGTTCTGTTAAAGTTTATGAGAGTCTTGACACAATATCCAGGCGAAATGATTTCGAGGGAGAGGCTGCTTTGTTCCGGTTTTGCTTGCAGAAATGGCGACGAGTGCCACCACAACAGTAATGCCTCCCGCATGCATGTCGGAGGATTGAAGTCAAGTTTCGCATATAAGTAAGTGGGGTAAGACATTAAGTTAGTCGGGTTAAATTCAGAGAGTGGGATTTCGTTTCCGAGTTCTCTTAAGGGCCATTCAGGCGGTTCGTTGACATCATTGGGGTCCAGGTAATCTGCAGCATTATCTACCGAGTCATATCTTTCACAAGCTGAAAGTCGACTGCTAACAGCTCCCTTCCGTGAGCGGCCTCAATTCGGATAAACGAGCACATTTCGATGACGATTCAACAATAACTGCTGGTAGCCGCTTAAAGGGGAGGAATGCGAATGTTTGTGAATTTAAAGGTGAACATTACATTTTATCTGGGCGTTGAAAAGGCGAAAACAAGTGCCCCAAATGTTGCCTAGATCTCATTGGGATGGCACAGGCTTGGGAACCAATAGTGTGCGATGAATGGCATTGAATGGAATGATGGCGATCGCGTTTTATTGGGGTATTTATTTATCCATTATTGGCAACAATTTCGAAGAGGATTTGGTGGCCTTCTGATTTGGAAATAGCTACAGCAGCTCTGGAGGCTCTGGAAATAGTCTTAAAATAGCAAGGGGATCGAGTTTACCTCTTAGATGGATGAACATTCCTTTTTTCCCAGTCATTCAAGACAAGTATTGTCTGGGGATATTGGTTGTTAAGGTGGTCATGTAAATAAAGCATCAGTACCGTGTATCCAATTGTAATATTATTTGACTGTCCAAGTAACACTGAGAGAGTTGTACGCTGCTGAGTACGCAGTTGCTCGGATGACGATTTTTTTCATTAATTTATGGAAAGTCCTCTCATGAATGTCGGGTCCTGGGAACCAAGTGTGACTTTCCATGCCAATGACTTAGGGAGCCCAATTCGAGAACGTCCTTCACATGATCGATAGATTTTATTCTTGAGTTAACTTCATATTCTAAAGGAGCAGGCCATGATCCATTTCGTAAATTAGTGTCGTTTTAGCGATGACGAATTCTTAAGAACGCCGCGGAGTGCATACTTCTTTGGTGGTTAGTTTGCGACGCACGCATCCATATTTCGGCATTTCGACCAATCAAATGTCTCACTGGCACGGCAACAACCAGCAGCGAACATTTTTACTCAAATTTGTTCACACTACTGAACCGAGAATTACGACAAAATAAATGTGAACCTGTCAGACAACTTAAACACGTTCAACAAAGTGAACTGAAATCCCAGGTGTGCCCGAGACGATTACAGAAAAAACTCTAACAGCATGTGGCGTCTCATCACAGTTTGCAAAGTGTCGTAATAAATAAGAATATGGGCCCAATTACATAGCATATCCCAAAAGATTTAATATTTACCAGTCTAATATTCCTCCATACAAGACCCTTAATGCTCGAGTCTTTAAAGTTTCGAGTCACTGCGTCGTTGTATGTGGGTTTGTCGACTCCTACATAGATTGACTAAGTTAGATTTCGATCATGAACAAAATTCACGTCTCAGTCTCTCTCGAGTCAGTGACAATGCCCAAACTTGTGAATCCTAGAAGACGCCTCGCGTTGAAGATCTACCCATATTCAAAATCACGAACACATCAAAGCATGCTGGAGAATTTTCGCTGCTCCATCAAAAAAGTATTTAGACAAGTCGATGCGCTTTAAGTTTCTTGGGAAGATTGTGCAGAACATACTCGACAGCACAAGAGGATCGAACAACATTGACGTGATTGGTCGAACACAACGAGCCGTCAACAGCATTTGCTGGCATTGCATCGGAAGCGACTATAATGGGTCTGGTGGTGAATGAGGGTAATCACCATATGCAGATATACTTTTGAAGTAGTCAAGGGCAGGGTCTATTTCGGCTCCCAGGTAAACAGTACGTACAACATAAGTATCGAGATTAAACGCAAAATAACTCTTGTCAATCGCTGGGAAAAGTTCTGCCTGCAATATTTGGTCCTGTTTATGTTAATGGTATTTAGAGAAGAAGATTCAACCACAAACTGTGCAGAGACATACGTCTACGGATACCATACCCAATATGGCTAGGCCATGTAGAGCACATAGACAACACTGCTCCAGCCCGAAGAGTCTACTACTCCGCACCTGTGGGATAACGCAATAAAGGACGCCCACGAAACCGATGACGCACAATGTGGAGAAGGATCTTTGCCAACATGGCGTGTGACTTTGAAACAATTCTCTAAAGATCGTCTCATCTGGAGAGGCTTGTTGGCTAAAACCCATGTCCACCCTGCAGCGCCTGTAAGGAAGAAGAAGAGGACATATTTTGAGGGCCATGGGGAAACTAATTATTTGGAGGGAATTGACAAATTGGAATAAGCATGGACAAGGTGTATCGAGCTTGTCCCACAAATCTCTTTCATATTAATAGCACCATCAAAACCTGCGAAAAATGTTTTTGTTATTTGTGTAGACTTGCGTTACAATAGTCCAATAGAACGCGTAGGCTACACCCCACACTACCCGACTGTCGCACAACATTAGCTTGTGTGGCTGGATCCAGCTTTAAGGTTGAGGTGAGGTGTTAAGATACTACTAGGTTTTCGGTACCAAAATCATCCCTGGAGAGTAAATACATAATCGTTTTAATTTGAATAACAAAATTTCGAAAAGAACCAGACCTTGGTTGCGCATGCTTCAAAACTTAAAGCGTGTGGTCGGATTTGGTTGGCATACACTCTATCGGGTATTGTTCGACCAAACCGTGGATTATTGATGACAGCCGTACGATCTCAGTTGTGAAAGGGGGATTTTTTGAATGATACTCTGTCAGCAATAAAAAAAATTCTTATGGATCCATTGTGTCACATAATTTTAAGCCATCCATTCAATTATGAACTGTTGTCATTTCACTAACAGAGAGAAAAAAAACTCTGTCCTTCGTCCCTGCATTATGGATACAATTGAGTCGGTTTTTTTTCAGCGAACCTCCCAATAAATGCGCTTTGAATGTGACCACTGCCATAACCGGCCTTAATTCCTTAATATGACATTATGCATAATGCGTTTACGGGATAAGCGAAAGCAATTCCGAGCAAAAAATATCATAGTCTTTTGCTCATATTTATTCACATTAACGTCCGATCCGCTTATTAATTCAAATCCGCGGAGCCAATTCGAAAATTGACTTAACTCGTGTAAATGTGTATAATTTAACCTTTTTTCTGTGGATTTTTTTGCAGCTAATAGGGCTTTTTTTTGTTTGGATCGTGCATGAATCGGAATAAATACCTCAGTGAATCCGAATTAATCTGCTGTTGAATAGAATGCGGTACATGTGTCGCCATTAATCATGGACGCATCTATCAACAGAATCTCTACTTTACTTACACGCTCATAATGTGATTCGCGTGAATTTCGTTTTTTTTTTTTTTTTTTGAATTAGCAAGTTTGTGAAGGAAATCAACAGTGATTGGTGAACATTATAATCGTGAAGATTATAATCAAACAGATGTGCGGATTAATTTGTTTTGTGCTTCAGTATTGGCTGAGCTGTCAGGCGTGAAGTGGACGCAGTTACAAAAATGTAATTAGCTTCCGATAAATAATTTGAATTATGTGTGTGCAGCAGATTGACTGTTTTTAATCAAACGGCTTGTCACATGGTTGGATTTTAAATACACGTAATTATTGAGTTACCAGAATTGGGTCGACAACAAAGTAATCATCTCTAGTGATGCAGAGGACTCAGATGTAAGAGTCCACAAACAGCACTTGTTAAGGACCATCATGCGACTTCAAATCTGTGGAGTTGAGTGGACTCGCAGCATTCACATAATTGAGCCTTCTCATAAGAATTTAAGCCGACCAGATTATAGCTGCTCCAGGCTTCAGAAAGAAGCGAACGTCGACAGCGGATGAAGAAGTCCTTATTATTTTCGGGAGGAAAAAGTTCTATCTGCTACCTTTGGTGCTATTGGCGTTGATTGCGACTGAAGGAGGAGATTCAACCACGAGTATGCATTGTCCATCGACGTACACCTAGCGAGGCATCTAATGACTCATTGCCTAAGGCGTCTAGTTCATATATTCAGCTGGAAAACCCTTATTTTTAGTTGCATATGATCAAGATCTCGATCAACAATTTATTCCAATGAACTGCTTCGATCTTGCCATTATGAACAGAATATAATATTCGAATGCCCTTATACAAGTCTCTATTTGGACAAATCTAATGATTTTAATGACTTCTCTACAGCTATCGGCAATAACTCATCCATAGCAATGGCGCATTTTCTAAGCATCAAGAGTTTGTGGAATGTCCGCACAAACACGATCTTTTGCACAGCCAACAAAAAGGAAACATACTGTAACAATTCCCAGGTGCGTAGATGTGTAGCTGGGTTCAATTCCAGACAAAAGCGATAATTCACGACGCTACGTCATTCGAGTTATTGACAATTTATACACATGTAGGAAAAGCTTCTCAAAACTTCGCTGTTCGGAGTCAACGTACTCCCCAACTCGTTATTGAGTAAGATTAGGTTAGGTAAAGATGGCTGGCTCTTACAGGCACACTTAAACCCATTGTGCTACCACGTGGATTGACTGCACTGCTAAATCTGGTTCCAGCTGGTGCCTGTGACAGAGCGGGTTGTCTGGCTTGTACAAATATTGTATTCCCCTAGGTAAGAGTGCATACAACTAGCCGGAGCTACACGAGCAAAGGAGGTGATGTGTACTTCTACCAATTGTGTCAATTGTGGAGTTTTTACTTATGACAGTGATGAGGGTCCTTAGTTAAGGTCTGCTTATTCTAAGCAGACAGAGTGATCTATGTATAAATACGTGCTGCCGATTTTTGTGGTACGCCTATACACCGTTCTACTCAACCAAATGGCGTGATACTTACACTATTGCAAAGGTAATTTCACGTAGATGTGCTTTTTTGCCAAAAGGTTGAGTAGAACGTTGGTAAACACATGTACAGAATTATGTTATATTACTACGCGAAAGTATCATAGCACGCATTTAAGCACATAATCGTCGAATACGGGCAAGTCTAGTAGTTTGAAATTAAGTGCTGGCCTCCTAGCTTCATGTTTTAATTGCATGAATCTTGAGAAGATGATGGGATGTAGCGAACGGCTTAGAGGGTGAATCTCCGTCTGGTGTGAGAGAAGAGGGTGCCACACCTACCGAGCTTATCGGCGTTGTTGGCCGGTATGTTACAGTGTCCCGGCACCCAAATAAAGTGTATCTTGGCCAGCCATCTCGTCAGGAGATATCCGAATTGAATATCACAATGTCCAGTGTTTTAATTGCCACTTGGCTGTCTATATAGTGATATCCCTTTGGGATTACATTGACATTGAAGTATCTCAATGGTTTCTGTATATTTAGTGGACAGGCAGTTTTAGGGAGGGAAATATTGAGATCCTTGGAGTAGACTCCACCTGTCTGTATGTGTATATTCGCAGGGAATCCTCCAGCGTCTGATTGTGAGACATCCTATCTGATAAAGATGAAATACTGGTAGACTAGTAGTACATTTTTCTCATTTTCGAAGACGGGTCGAGGTAGTAGACGATCTGTGTCGTTGTGGGAGTAAGTTAAATTCGTTAAGAATATTTATGTGAGTGGCTGATAGTGAGTTCGGACAATAGTCTCGAGACTTAGGGCTGTGTTGTCTGCTAACTGTTTGTCGAATAAGTCCAGCTAAGGAAGGCGGTGCATCAGAGGGAGTGCCCGGCTGTACCCGATTGAGTGCCTTACAATCGACAGCTCTGTTTAGTGCCGTCTACCAAACTGTGAGTCTGTAAAGGGCCGATGTTGATTTTGAATAAAACTCTTTAGGAAATTATTGTCATTTCTTTTTATTATGATAATATTGGTATGGTTCAATTATGTATGGAACAAAATATCGGCCAAATGGCCGCCGCGACCTCGGCGGCACACCTCCATCCGATGGTCCAAATTTGCGTTGACGCTGAAGCATAATTGAGGTTCTATGCCGTTAATGTGCCGAATTATCTCATCCTTTAGCGCTTGAATTGTTGCTGGCTTATCGACGTACACCTTTTCTTTCAAATAACCCCAAAGAAAAAAATCCAATGGTGTCAAATCACATGATCTTGGCGGCCAATTGACATCGCCACCACGTGAGATAAGACGGCCATTGAATTTGTCGCGCAAAAGAGCCATTGTTTCGTTAGCTGTGTGGCAAGTGGCACCGTCCTGTTGAAACCACATATCGTCCACATTCATATCTTCCAATTCCAATTCACAGTCAATGCCTGACTGGCCTCATTTTGGAAAAAATACGGCCCGATGATGCCGCCAGCCCATGAACCGCATCAAACAGTCACTCTTTGTGGGTACATTGGTTTTTCGACAATCACTCTTGGATTATCATTCGCCCAAACGCGGCAATTCTGCTTATTGACGAATCCACTGAGGTGAAAATGTGCCTCATCACTGAAGATGATTTTCTTCGAAAATTGATCATCCACTGTTGCCATTTCGTGCCACCATTCTGACCATTGACGACGCTTGAAATGGTCAAGAAGCTTTAGTTCTTGAGTCAATTGCACCTTGTAAGCGGTTAATGCAAGTCTTTATGCATAATGTTCATCAACGACGAGCGTTAGAGATGCAATTGTTGGGCACGACGACGAGTTGAGGTGGACGGCTCTTCAGCCACACTATCGCGAACATCAGCAATATTTTCTGCAGCACGAGCTGTAAGAGCATGCACTGGTGTTTTCGCATCTCCTACAGACCCGGTTTGCTCAAATTTTTTCCGATTGTACGCACTTTGGGACGATTAAATTGACCGAAAAAATCACGAAGTGCACGATGTGCATTTTGATTTGAACGCCCATTTTCATAATAAGCCTGAATAACTTTTACGCGTTGCTCAATTGTGTATCTTTCCATGGTTCAAATTGAATTAGTCTGAAATTGGGAAATGAAATGCAGAAAAAGACTTGACGTTTAGGTGTGGTCCACATACAACATCGGCCCTTAAAATTTAACCATCCTTTATATTAGTGTCGGTATGACAGTTGAGGTGAATATCCAGTGAGAAGTTCATGCTTGTAGTCCCAGTTTGCTTCATAAGCCTCCTTCCAGCAGGATATGAGAAACGAGGCCTTCCTGAGCCTTCCCTGGATATTGAGTGTCCTGCATTGTTTGCTATCGATGATGAGATCCAACAATTTTGCACTGACGGTTAGTTGCAGAGTAATGCTGTGCAGTATGGGTGAATCAAAGTGAAATTGTATCGTCTGGTGAAGTGTTCGTTTTTTGTGGTTTTAACGACAACCTGGGCATATCATTCGCCGATTTTGTAAATGATGTTACACATACACCATTCCATTCGCATCTGCCACGGTTACGCTTTAGCCTTTTACAATTTGTTTCACAAACGATCACTGACTGACTCTGATCCGTGATAAACATTGCGAACGGAGCGCTTGATCCAAGATTGGCAATCTAGGCTTAAGCCAAATATGGACTCCAGCTGACCCTGTTACTGTTTTTCATTCAAACTATCATGTCATATGTCCAACAATCGGCCAACAACATGCTGCAAACTCCCATATTGCAAAGTCAATGGCATGTAGGGGAACTAACTTCCAACGACAATCCCCCATTCCATGGCATTGACTTGGCAACAAACAGTTCACGAAACTCATCCGTCATAGGAAAAACAGAGAAAAACAACAAAAATAGAATTCCTTCCCCAGGCCACTGCCCCAAGCGGTGGGCTATTTCTTCTCGTGACTGAGACAATTCTAGCATTCTCGGTAAAAATAAAGGTTAACTTGCTACGAATCCTTAAATTGGTCGGAGCATTCATTTGATTTCAATTTATTTTTTCATTAGTACCTTCGTTGAGTACTCGATGGAAAAACTTTTGAGGAGAATATTATTCTCTCAAGTCATTCAATAATTCCCTTCAAATTCAGCCTAAATTGTCCATAAAAGTCATTGAAAAGAGCCCTCATCTCCCCGGCGCGGCGCTCCTGCACGTTCGCCCCGAACTCCCGGCTTACAGCTCGAAAGAGAAAAAAAAACAAACTTTTATTCCTTATTACCATCGTATCCTGTAATGCTTGTGTTTAAAACTTTGAGGTCTTCCCTACGGACTGTGGAGAAACTTTTATATTTTCCTGAGCATTCATGCTCTCAGCTGAGATGTATGAATTTGTGTGCCTATTGGATTCGTTTTGTGCTTCTCTTTTTTTTCCCTGTGTTTTACATCAAACTAACTAGGGACATGTCTTGCACGTGGTACGTCTTCGGAGCGGAGTTGTTTCGTTTAATTTAGTTCTTGATGAGGCAGGAAGTCACTTTTCGGATAGCAAGGAAAACGAACAATAGAGTCTGAATAATGTTATGGGCCGTTCTCCATTGGGACTCATAAACCACATGAAATGTTTGGTTCACGTAATTTATTGTGATTGAGTGAGTTCTGCCAAGATGTAGTCCGTTTTACGAGGCTTATTTGAAGTGACTATAGGGCGTTTGGAAGAAGCATTTTTAAAGTTATCTTCTCCATATTCATCATGGCATGTGCTCAACAAGATGGGGCTTCGCTGTTAAGTAACAGAATGGCTTCGTTCGCTCGGGAATTCCAGGCACTGGTAGTTAAATTGAATCCCAAACAAGAGTCCATAACGCAATCAGAATGGAAAGAAATTGAGATGCTCGCGCTTATGCTGCTCAGGTTAGTGAATCTTGACCTGAACGGGATATCTAGGGTCATCCCATTCGAAGTCCAGACATGAAATCCATTTTCCAACCACATACTCATGAGGTGGCAAAGGCCTAGGTTCAGGTTTGACTTTTTCAACACGGATCAATTAACAATCGCGGAGCGTGCTAAAATCGTGGAAACTTAGGTAAAAATTTGTGATTCTGTTGCACAAGTGCTCCACGGATTGTGATCGTATTATGGTCGCCTGATGTGAGGACTAGTATATGCAAAACTGTACGAATTTTTTAAGAGACTAGCTCTGTCACGGATTTCTGTCAGTCTATTCGCCATCGAATGTCATGGCCTAGGTTATGGCTGCCGTTACTAAAAATCCAAATCTATCGAAAAAAATACTCGTTTTATTAAATATTTAAAAGGGATGTAAGCATAAATAGTGTACATATTTTGGGTGGAATTAATTATGTTTCATTTATTTACGTCGTCCTTTTTCTTAAATTGTTTGTCATGTTTGTCACAACGAAAGGGTTGTTAAAAATTGTTCATCTTATTAGCAGTCCCCTTCTAACTAACACGAACCTTTTGACTGTATTCAATGTCATCACGATATTTTCCAGGTCTTTGCAAAGCTGCCTTCTATAGGTATGAACATATTTACTCGTATGGTGTGTTAAAAACCGTAGCAGTATGTTGAATGTGATTTCTGTTCAGTGAATCTTTTGGTCAATGAGAGATTGGGTGCATTTCAATAGAGTTAGTGCTGCATTCCATATGTGACCGCCATAGAGTAGAACAGACATGATATTTGAGTGCCACATGAGAGGGAAGTTGTATTTTATAATTTGTTTAGTGGTCCGAATGCTTGCTGAGCTCTTATTGAACGGAGTAGCAAAAGATAGTGTTTTTCTTTTAGTTAGTTTTTTTTTCACCATAGGTTAGACATAGAGAGTCCGGTCTTTTGAATAAATTGCCGCGACGTTTTGTAGTTTGGACATCATATCAACGTAATTGTGGGCTAAAAGGTAGAAGTCACCTGCACCAGTCATTCAGCGAACCATGCATATCCCATGTTATACCCATTTGATCTTTTAAGAGTTGATTAATGACATCAACTAGGACTATATGAAAGAGCGTGGGAGAAAGTAAAAAACCTTGTCCTACACAAATTTGTACTCTTACACTCCCACTTAGATCGCTTTCATGAAGAGTCCGATACTCCGCCTTTCTTTGTAGACTTTTGATTAATTAAATTAATAACTTTGTCGGGAAGACTGTATTGGGCCAATATTACTTGGTGTTGGATATTGCCAAACGCTTTTGTGATATCGATGAGTGTCAGGTATAGCGGCGAGCGATGCCCTAGACTTTGTTCGACTATTTTTTGCAAGCCATTGATGTGGTCTATAAAGGATGTGGCCGATGCATCCCGTGTGTATTTACAATTCTTTTGGTAATAATATGCGCAAGTATTTAATTGGCGGTGCAAAGCAGAGCGATAACATTTTTTTGGGGATTTAAAAAAAGCTTTCCTTCAGCTCGCAAGGGAGATATCCATTTTGCCAAAAAGGTTTCAGTGATAGGCAGAATGAGGTTAGCACTAACGTTTGCGTAAATTTCTAATAGTTCGGGTGCAAGGTTATCAATTACATGCGGTTTATTTTGTCTTTTCTAATGCCTCTATCGTTTAGTTAATTTCTATTATAGACGGGCACTGTGTCTCAACATCGCTGCTTACTTCATGACTAAGGCAGTTACATATCCCATCGTCAATGGGACTGCGAGTGCATCAAGTCGTTGCTTGATAAAAGTTTGGTGTAAAAAGTTGTCCATACTTCTATGTGCTGTTTTTTTTTCAATTGTGACGTTGGTACCGTTTTGTCAAATAATGCCAATCGAAATGAGTCCGAGTTTTATAGCAAGAAAGCTAAACCAAGACCAGAATAATAAAATAAACGAAAATTAAATAAAAACCACTCAGAAAAAATGTATTTAAAAATGAAATATTCACTAAAACAGAATCCGAGGATAAGGTAAAACCACTCCATTCCAATACTGGTACAACGTGAATTCCAATACCACAACAACTGTCAGATAGAGCCCATTTGCAAACTGGGTGTTGCTTGAAAGTACTTCGCGGTGTATTTGGCTTTATTTCCTTTTGCATTTTGAAATGTGTCGCTAGGGCAAATTTCGTTCGGCCTCATTTCACGCCTCTCAAATAATCCGGTATATCTTCGCGGCCTTGGTGTTATCAATAAAATCGATGTCTTCGACGTTTTTGCAATGCTATGCCATCGCCGATAGCTTTCAAAATTTTACTGTCTCGGAATAAAATGTTTATTGCGCAATGCTTTCGAGGACTTGCGTCACTCTCCGTTTAGTACTTCCTTATTGAGGATCGTAATTTTCGTTTCATCAAATTTTGCGTCACATCAATATTTTCGTTCGACTGGTTGATTGTATTCTGTAGCGAAGAAATAACATTTTGAACACTTTAAAGTAGTGATGTTTTGGTGCAACTCCAGTTGTGTACCTGTCTTGTCTTGTCTTGACGTCTGTCTTTAGATTCGTTGGAAATGTGTCGTTCACATATATCATACATATATTACAGAGCCCAAACATTTATAACTAAATGTTTTTTGTTGCTTTTATGGGCAGCCGCATAATTTGTAGAAACTTTCATAAATGCAGTGATAGCATGGTTCGGAGTATAATTCAAACATTTATGTATGAAATTCGACGTCGTTCGTATGTCTGCCACGGGCGCGTTTGCAGCAGTCGACTAGTTGAACTCCATCGAATATGGACTACTCGGCCACACACGCCAGCTTTTTGGCATAGGCCAATGATTTAACGTTGCCAAATAAAAAAAGTCTAGGCGGTGTTAAGTTAAACGATCTAGGCGGCCAATCGACAATAACTTTTCTCGATATTACACCTTCATCGAATTGCGATTGATTCGGAGTCGAAGAAGTGCGGCTTGTACAGAGACTTTTTACAGGCACATGTCATTATATAATAATAATATGAGTTGCGCTACAGGCCGTAGAGGGCCAGGGCCTAGCCCCTTAGCAACCACTCGTGTAGTGCGTGGTATTGATTTCTCACGAGCGGAAGGGACCTACAGTTTTATGCAGACTCCGAACGGCCAAGTTTAAGAAGCTTTTCTAGACAGTTACACTTTTTGAGCATTGTCAGTCACTCGAAAGAGGTAGAGCTGTAAACAATTTGTTTGTGTCGAAAAAAACCGTACAATAACACCACGGGCGTTTGGATGAAGTGGTGCTTCTTGAAGTAAATGTGGATTTTCACCCGACCAATAACCGATATTTTTTTGTTGACAAAGTTGTTTATCCAAAAATGCACTTCATCACTGACGATGATTTTGCGATGAAATTGGGTCTGCGCAATAGCTGCTTTTCATAGCTGACGGTCCTGTGACGCTGCTTCCTGTCATCATGGTCAAGCTGTCATGCGTTAACGAATTTTTGGTCTTTGTACCGGAGTTTCGATCTTCCTCTCATTCCCGAACCAGGAGGGTCTGCGAAGCCGAGTTGGAGCTCTACGGTGAAGACAGTGCGGACGGAGTTTAGAATTCCGGACTACAACCACATCTTGGTAAAGCTCGTACAGTTCGCGGTTGTCTTCTCCATTCATCTTCCTCGCAAACTGGACCATATGTCTGACGTAAAATTTGTCTGCTCTCCTGTTTTGAATATCGTTCAGCTTTCGGCACCATACAGCAGTACTGACAGTTAAGATTTTTTTAAGAGCATGTCTTGGTTCTTCGATTCAATGTTTTTGAGCCCAGTTGTTTTGAGAAACCTAAGAAGAAACGGCTGTCAAGGGCAATTCTATGAGTGGTCTCAGCGGCACCCGATGCATGAGGACGCCGTGGAATCGACTGTTTTGGTTCGTTTGCAAAAAATTTGCACAATTAACGTAAAATGTTGTCTCTGAGAATTAATCATTTCCTTGGCAATTCAAACTGGAAACGCGATCCACAGCGGAGGAGATCCTCAAATTTACGATTTGCGAAGTTCGCAGTTCGCCATTGTGGCTCACGAGTACCCCACTTTTGTCTTGACGAATAAACTACTCCCTTTAAACCTGTGATACAATATTTTCCGTACTGTAGGTTATGTTTCAGATATATATCTCAGGTGTGTTTCGACGGTAGTATATCGCGATTAGATTTTTCAGAAATCCCTCTAATGTTCCGCAACAACATGAAATAGAGTTGCTATGTAAGCTATAATCATTGAAAGGCTTAAAATCCAATGCCCATGTACAAAAAACTCAGCCCTCAACAGACATTCACAGCGAATATGCAAATTTGTTTAAAATCGATGACATTTCAAAACAAATGTGAAAATTTAAGCTCATCTAATTCTGAAGCGGTCATGCAAAATGACGTCAATTCGCAAAGCTTTCAAACCACAAAACCGCTGCTCATTGTCACCCCATCAGCACTCTATACAGCGCGCGCTCATAAAATTGACACCAGCGACAACAGCGTGCATTTCAATTACATTGGCGACCATTTAGTGGAAAGCCATTAGCTCAACGAGAATCCACGACCGCAGCCGACCACACATCACCAATTTTCGATAGAGTTTCCTAAGAAGGCGCCTTAGCACGAATTACTGCCGTACACGAAGCCTCGTTAAGCCCTAACCGAACAATTGCTGTTAATTACATGCATACCCACTGACCATTAGGCACTTATCGCAACCGACACATCAGTTCAAATCCCATGCAAATTGACAACAAAAGCTCAAAATAATCGATTGACAAATATAATTTACAACCACCACGCCCCCAAATGGGCAATGTTCTGATATTCCTCTTGGGTCGGCAGTCGCGCCGCATCTGCACGTCTGCAATGATTGCGTTGATTGCTATGATTGTGCATACATAGCGTCGAACAAGTGGATTTGTGCGAACGCCACACCACGTCCCTTGGGAGGCATAGGTGCTGGTCAAATTCATTTCACGAATTAATTATTAACTGTCATGCAAGTCCAGGTGGAGGTTCAGGCGGCACCGGTCACAGCCACCCCCCGGAATCGGTGTTCAATCAAAAATGACTTTTTAATTCAAGGCATTCATTTTTTTAAAATAATTTTAACGGGATCTTGCCCAACTTTCAGGAATAAATAATGCATGCCCGCAATAATTAATAGGCACGTTGGCAAGTGGGTCGGCAAAGTGGGCAGTGACTTGTAGTGCTTATATCCGGAGTCCCGGTAATAAGCCAAGCGACGTGGTGGAGTGGCCCAGCGCGGCGAGGGCTTGAGATTTTATTGATGACCGAATATCCATCGTTTGTCATATTATTACGGACCAGCGGACGAAATATTTCATGTTCGGGGAATCGCGTGCTTGGTCCAGTGGTGCGCGGTGGTATTCCCGGAGCAGTCATCGGCTTTAAATCAGGGTAATTCAAAGGGACAGGCCGATGATTGCGGCGGAATAGTGGGTGGGCTTATGCTGCCCGAGTGCATAATTCGAAACACTATTGGCTGAAGGGAGATCATTGAATTACTGCAGTTTGCTGCCGTTCAGTGAATTTGAAGTGCCAACAGCTAGTGAGTGCACCAGAATGTGTTATGAAAAGGGCTGACCAATCGTGTGCTCTGACCAAGGATTTATTTGGGTTTTGGCCGTTTGTTTATTTTTGAATATAAATCCAGCTTGTGGTTGTTTAGATTTGAATACTAATTTGCTGCTGAATCACACACAAGAGGGATCTGTTTGTTTAAGGTGCTTTTGTGTCCAAATCTGTGATGCGTTCAATGGTTGACAAATGAGATAGCATTTTACCTAGTATGTACCAGCAAATGTTTTTACTTTTTTTTCTTTTAGTAGTTCACTTAATTGCTTCAAATTGTAAGCAAAACTGCTCAAAATGCACTCCATTTGCTTTCCAGCAACGGCAAAGTCAATCTGGTCACTCCTCAATTGCAGTATGCAGCACATTCATCGGAAAACGCGCTTTAAGAGAGAGGAGAGCGCGTGCTTTTAAGATCCAATGTTTGGGTGTCACCTGAAACAAGCCATTGGCTCTAAAACGGACTTGTAGTCCAAAGGATTGAGGTCTGGGCTTCCAGATGGTCAGGTCATTCATCCGTGGAAACTATGCTAATAATGCTAATGTTTTAGCCATGTGTGTGTTGAATTTCGCCTTATGAGCATAAATGGGAGAGGATTGACAACGTTCTCTAAAACATCCGTTTGGTAAACTTTCGCTGAGGTTTTAAAAACCTTTCGAGCCTAGTCTCCATCACAATTGACTTCCCAACAAACTACAACAGAGGATTGATAGTTTCAACGCTGAACCCTCGGAATGAGTTCAGTCGCATGTTGCGCTGAACGAACCTAAAACAGTTTGCGACCATTTTTCGCATACTTGCAAAGATTGCCCCATTCCACGATACCAGTCAAATGATGTTAAAATGTTAACGCAAAAAGTTCATCACTTGTCAAATAGCAGTCAAATTGAAGTAATTGCGTACGATGGTTTTGGAGAATCGATGACTTAATTCCGTGCACTAAAACATCTGCTGGTACTAGATACATTCATAGCGACAAAAATGCATAAATCTGATCCGCAAATTCAATGCTCTTCCAAATAGTCTCATTCCACAAAGCTGAACGAGGAGCAATCTCAGCGAATGAATATTCGGTCCTCTTTACAATATGGATCAAGGCTGTAGCGCTCTATGATCTGCCAACAGGACTGGGTTGTCAGTGCAGAAGGTAAACAAAATAAATGTTAAAGGTCATCATCGAAATAAGGCTCTCTGTTGAGTGTGATGGCACTGACATCGTCGTCTTCGAAGAATTATGCAGCCTTGATGCCATCAGTCCAAGCTCTGGAGTGACCATCGGCGAATATATTGGCTGGCATCGTCTCAAAACCATCAGTTTTACCCGCCGCGGTTTCGTCCTACTCCCCTACCAACTGCAGCAGAACCCAGTCAGCGAACTACTCATTTTGTTTGTTGTGCATTCATTTTGCTTCAACTCAGTCAGTTCGACCTTGTTGATGTCTTCAAAAGGCCGGGATCTAGTGCCCAGCGCAATATTGACAGCCTCGGGTTCTCCTCCAAATTTTCACGAACATCAACATTGGTGCTCCTATATCGTGAATTTTGCTGATATGCGTGAAATCGTGGAATCCACTGATGACTTATTGGTCGCTAAATGAAGCACAACCATGGAAACCATAAAATAAGAACAACATGCACATTGTTGTCGTTAGATAACTCCCATTTTGATGATGACGGTTTACCATCTTCTTTTGTTGCTCGACACTATAGCTTTCCACGGTGGCTTGTCTGCATCGTCTGATGAACTTTACAATAGGTAGGCAACAACATGACCGCAATCAACGAACAAAAGCTACCCGTCATTATTGGAAACCCATCAGAATGCTAAAACCCGCTTCCCAAATCTATCTTCTTCTTACCTCCGAATTGCAACAAACGAAACTTGTCAGGAAACAGAACCCGAAACAAAAATTAAGAGCTCACACTTCTCCAACTCTGGTCGCCGATGAACTAATCGGTTCAAACTCCTTCAAGTCCAATCGAAGTTTCAAGTAATTTTGTACAAGTTTGTAATTTGATAGCTTCCCCTCCCCCTCTCCCCCCATCGTTCTTGTCCAACCACTTAGTCAACGCAAGTGAGTTCAAAACGTCGCGGCCAATTGCTCCCCCTCTGAGCAGAACTGCGGCAGAGAATAATGTAATTCCGATGTCGACAAATAAAATCTTTACAAGTTCACCCCCAGGGCAGCATAGCTAAGCAGGCCGCTCAGGTATCCACCCGTGATTGGTGGTTTCCCATTTTTCATCGCTCAACACACATTCCCCGCGTGCGAAGTTTCATCCACTTCCAACCCGAAAGCAACATAACTTTACTTTTTCCGGCGAATCCGTGCCAAGCTCTACGCTCCCCACTCCACCCATCGCGGTGAATGAAGCTCTGAAACTTTATAATTCCGACTTGCATTAGCTGGCAGCTCAAGTTAAATCATTTCAGCTAGCTCAGCAATATCACCGTTACGGCTTTCACAATTATCCTTAAATTAATCTTCGCTTAATTCACTTTCAAAAATGCTTCCACTAAAATAAGCATCATTAAGTTTTTGAGCGACAGGCGCTTTCAGTCCTCGACTCATTGTGATGTTGCTCCTAGGCATCTTTGAAGACACACACACACGCATTCTGATGCAGAGGAGTGCTCCAAATTGCCGAGTAATTGCGTAAAAGGTTTTTCCCACCGTGAAAATCATCCTTGGAGCTCGAGTCAGAGTTTGGGGTCCTTCCTTTTTTTGCCGCGGCCCACTCTCGTAAGCTGTCGTCCCCCTGGGGGCGACGACGGTGTGTATGTTTGTAGTTTATGTATCCTTTACCGCTCTCTGGCAGTTTTATATAGCACGGCGAAAAGTTTTTACGTTTGCTTCTGTGTTTGTTTGTCACATTAACGTCATCGCATCACCCTTGAGCACGCGTATGTGGAGGCGCTGTCTCATATGAGGGTGTGTGTGCTAAGTCTACGGGTGTTGATATAATCTCTTCACCTTTCTCGAAAACTCCCTCGTAAAAGGGACTCATTTTCTTTGCGATTCCATTTGGCGGGGGATGAATGAAGGAGGTGGCGGAAGTGTGTGTATTCCTTCGATTCAAAGAGACAACGAAATGAAGAAAGTTTCCAACCATTTTGGGCATCTATCCTTTATTTGGATTAGTAGTGTGAACTGTGAGTAATGTGAGATGTATAACTTCCTTTTTTTTGCTCTTCTTCTCGCTGGTTTCCTTATTTCGCCGTTGGCTCTGCTGCGTGTATTGTCAATTCTGGTCGAAGTACATATATAGATGTCTAGATGATGATGGGGATATTCACTTTGTTAATTGTGTTGTATCCATGGGAACTGTAGCCGTGTGAGACGAGGAGGATATCTAAAAATAAGTACACAGTACGAGGCCACTCCATTAGGGGGTGCATTCCTTTTTGACTCGGCCTTTGTTGTCAGCTATTGTTTAGTAATGCCTTTGTGGTGATGTGGCTGTTGACAAGGTGGTTAGTGGAGTTATGGTTATTCGGTTTATAATTGAATTTGGCCTTAAACCTGTTGTCAAACTGCTCCACGAAATGCTTTTGATTACGAAAATAATTTATTGTCAGACATCGGAGGACAAACATATTCATTCCACTCCATCGCAAAATGAAACCGTTCCATAGGCCTACCGAAAGTCAAGGAGTTGCTTCACTGTTCGCAAGTAGAGTTTGTAGACTGATGACTCTCATACATCAAACCTTCACAGAAATCAGCAAGGAAAAGGCATTTCAGATGTAGTTGCCATCTGCACAACAGGAACTTATTAACAGACCTTTCATGATTTATGATAACGCTTGATGCAAAGGGAATGAATCTTGAATAGAATCTCGATCTACTTTCTACTAATATCACTAATTAGACAATTTTGATGTTTGTGGAGCTCTGTCTCCTACACGGCGGCTGGGATTCAAATGAAACTTTGTAGATAGATTGCTTACGATGTCAGTTAGAACATAGGTACATATTTTATTACAAATATGTCAAGCGTCTTCCAATATGGACTTCCGAACATTGGCAGATGATAGCGGTCATATTGTTCAGGCTACCACTATCAAATTGGCTGTCATTTATTCAGTCTGCTTTACCAACTCACCATAGACTGGCATATAGTTCAACGACACGTGCAACTCAGAAAATGGTTTATGCTCACTAAAGGCAGAACCGTTTAAAACTGCCCTCCACTCTTTGGTACGCACTATTGAGAAATCGGAGTAAATTAGTTTCACTTGCAACATATTTACTCCTATAACTACCTTCTAGCTACAGCTAAATAATCTCTAGGCAATGAAAATGAATGTCAGACGGTCGACAGGCATCACTTGTAGAATCTCAAAAGAAATCTGCCCAAATCTCGATACTAAAAGATCAAGTCATCCGATCTCCCTAAAGAGATCCAAAATTAGCACTGCAGTGGGAATAATTACCGGACACTGCCTACAAGGCCTTCACGCAAAAATACTAAACTTATTCTCCAACGAGTTCTGTAGAAGCTGCTTAGACGAAGCGGAGGAGGAGAAAACCCAGCATCGCCACTGCAACTGTCCTCCTCTTGCCACAATTAGGAAAGTCACCATAGGCTCCTACTTCTTCGACAGTCTAAGCGACCTCAGAAAAATAGCACTCAAAGCGCTAGTCAAATTTGCTGAGAAAGCCGACTGTCTGTCATAATCCACGGAAACCATCTATGTGTTATCTTTGAAGCCACTTGGCGCTGCAATGAGCCTGCGTTGGCCTTAGTGCATTAATGCCACTAACTAACTACCTATCCAAATTCTGGTCGGGCAACGTCGCGCGCTACCGAAATGCATCCCAAAAAAGTCACTGTGTGGATCTTGGGCTCGCGGTGTCATCAGTCCATATTACTTTGAGAACGACGTTGACCAGGACATCTCCGTCACTGGCGACCACTATACGTCGATGATTGGAGCTTCATTTGGCCTGAATTGGATTTTAGGATGTAGCCATAATACGCGCAGCTTATGTGAACTGGCCACCGAGTTCAAGCAATTCGACCCCATTCGACTTTTCCGTGTGGGGATTTCAGAAGTCACAGGTCCACGCGAATAAGCCACAAATCACAGCCGCAATCAAAGCCAACAAAACCCTTGCCGTCGATCGAATTCAGACTGAATTATGCGCCGGAGTGATGGAAAATTGGACACGTCGGATGCGTGCCACCCAGAGAAACCGAGCGGACATTTGAATGATGTTGTATTTCATTCACAATGGCATCGATAGGCCTTTCAAACGAGTAACAAATTTCGATCATACCTCACACACATTTCGTTTTATTTAAATTTAAAGATAGGAAGTGCTTGATGAAATGCCCTTTATGCGTCAACCCATATCACAAACAGTCTATACCCTAAAATGCATCCGCACACAATTTTAGGAGCTATAGGTTCACAAACATCCCTCCACTCAAACATCCAGACCCTCTCACAACCAAACGTTCGAATTATATATATTAGTAGGGCGAAATTGAAGAGTGGGTGTCGTAAGCCGAGCATTACCGTTGAATAAAAGACACAGCGTTAGAAAGTGTTCCAGCTGGCCCCATTTTCCAAACAAAGACTGCATAAGCTTCCTTTCAATCAAAGAGCGTACTTCAAGCGATTAGCAAGTGAATTCCTGCACCATTTCACTTTGTTTCCCTGCCATGAAAACAGTTTTCAACCAGAAGTCCTCTAAGTTTTTTTTTTTCCCAAAGAACCTTCTGCAGGAAACCTCCCCCCCTCACTCGACAACTATGCTCACTCGATTATACGCTTTCTTCTTTTCAATCGATGCCATCGATGCGTATGTACGTCAAAGGATCCATTCGCCTTCCACTCCTTTGCCTTTCGATGAAAATTTGATTCACTCTTAATAAATACGATTTTCTTTTTCTATTTTTATTAATTTCTTCATCATTCTCTTTTCCTTTCAGCTGTACGAGAGCAGACTGCAGCCACCATAAGGGCCAACAAAGCGCCGTGACTATACACACAGTTTTCGAACACACTTTCAAGACTTACTGGACTTGCCGTTGCTGTACCCACTTGAATGCTCTCTTCCGGCAACGACTGCGAAGCGCGCTATTAATACCCCTTTCTGCCCGTCCCGCCCGAAAAGGAGCACAAACTGAATGGTGGTGTTACTCGCGCCCACATTGAGAAATGACCCAGCGCATGAAAACTCCAGTGCCAAGGAGGAAAGTTGAAAAGCATAAAATCCACCAACACACCCACTGGAGCTGTACACAGGTATCGGACAGCAACATAAAGTGCTAATCGATGTTCGACTTTCCTGCAGCATAAGGATTCCCCGCACCAGTGTAACCAGCAGCACAACTTCTTCGCGTTTCACTCAGAAATTTGTAAGGCTATCGAGTTTCATAGAAAATTCCCGATAGATACACAGAGCACTGGGAGCATTTCAACTTATGACCATATGTACACACTGCAGCAGTCCTGCTCGATGCGCTAAGGATCCCTTCGTTCAATCGCTGTTGACGGAGAAACTTAATGGTGATAGCGCCCAGTTGCAAGGTTATGCACCACTCGCAGATTGAAAGAGCACTGCTTGTGTGGGTGTAGAACTTGGTGCTTCTTAGCGAGCGGTGCTGTGGGTGCATGTGTGTTGACATGAAATATTAGTGCGGTAACGTTGACTTCAAACGTCAAGACAAGTGCACAGTATTAATCATAAAGTTCAGTAAAAAAAATTGCAGAGAGAGCAAAAACAAACAAAAATACATTGAAAACGCAAGACACTCCACACAGACCGTCTTCTAATCGCTGACTGTGTACAGCAGTCCAAGCTGCAAATAGAGAGAGAATTATTAATAGCTCTAGTCGCAGGTCGCGTAACTACACATATCTCACTTTGAATAAGCACCAAAAGGGAGAGGCAGGACAAAGCAGCAAAGCAGCGCAAACGAAGGAAAAACAAGACCAACAAAAACATATTAGGATCGCATGTCTGACGGGGCACACGTGTCCCATTCGAGTGCAAGACGAACGAAGAATACAAATAGGCGAGGCACAAAGATACGTAGATTCACGTAGATAATGCAAATGTTACCGAACATGTTGGAGATTCGAGTTATCCTGTTATGCCTTCCATCGATCCTCTTAGCAACGACATTAGAACCGGGTAAGTTCAATCATATGGAAGTTGAAGTGGCAGCGAACGAAAAATGGAGTCCCTTCCGTTTTTGCTACCCCATGACTTTTGCCTTGTTACCCTTGTTGTTACCTTGTTGCCCCCCCCCCCTCTCTGTGAATAACGTCCTGTGACATTACGCTGACACTGAATCGGGTGCTGATGGCAGTGTGGGTGGTTAAGGATGCTCCCAGATACTTTATATTCAAACGTAACAACGTGTAGAGCGTCCCAAAGAGCAGCAGCGGCGACCCTCGACTGTGTGCTGCCATTTGTTCCTGTTGCACGATACACATATCATGTTATCTGTAAACGTCTACAGGATGCTTTATGTGCTTTTTCTGTTGGTTCTTCTCGTTCCCCTGTGTAGTTATATATTGAATTCTCTTACCCTTGTTCCTCCTTATCGTCCTTAAACATCGTGAGCACAGCCACAAAAGTGCCGAACAAATGGGAGGAACCAAGTCAAGGCTCGGGTAGGACGAGACACTAATGCAAGCAGGATGATGATGATTTAAATAAGAAAAGTTGCTTGCCATACAACGGGGTTGGGCGCGGTGGTGGGGGTGGTGCCTTATATATAGATTTCAAGGATCAAAACCCCATGTAAGGTTCGAGGGGGTTTCGCATTTATTTTTGTCAAAGAAAGGCACGACGCTTCCCTTTTGTTTCGGTTTATTTATGCTTATTACTGCGGCTTAAGCAAGGGATTGCGCTCTGATCGCTGAAAGAAAAAGGTACTTCCTTTATCACTTACTGCGGATGGGGTAAAGTAATTGTGAATTACTTATCTTTATTCATGCTCTTTGAGCTCTTACACACACGCCTTCGCTGTCCTTACCCCAGTCGGTTTTGTTGATGCGTCGTCGTTATCCCCAGCACAGACGGCAGATGTGAGATGTGAATTATTTTGCATGTGCTGAGAGCTGAAGGGTTGGCAGCTTGTGCTCAAATATTTCTTGGAATTCCATCAAACGCACCTAAATCACACGGTTTCCAAATTCGAACGCGTGAGCGCTTAACGGAGGCGACATGCGACTTAGCAAGGATGTTATGATCATATTAAATCAAATCCCAAGCGAGAACGAATGGTGTTTGGCTGTAGAATGGCTTGTTTGCACCAATTTTTCGTTCACGGGGAGTAGATAGACCTTCGCTTCGGTTGTTTGTATATTATTTCATGCACTCAAGGGATGGGTGTTATCATAGGGATCATTTAATTCGCATTTTTCTCTTATGCAATTTGAAAGACATAATTTCGACACATGCGGGGAAAGGCAACAACGAAATCCTCATCAGATTGGCAACAAGAACCAATTCATGTCGATCCCTCAGAGGGTAAGCTTAGATGAACGCGATGTTGTTGTAGCTCAATTGGTCAAGTTGGGCTTAGATAAATAGGGTCTAGTGATTGGTTGCCGACAGCAGTCACTCTAAGGCCAACATAGGCACCATGTGCGTGATCGAATGACTCCCACTCTGAAAGCAGTTTTGTGCTAGAATTAAAGCGATTGAAGTAAAAAGTTATGGAACTCCTAAATAAACTGATAATTATGGCACATACCTTTTGTTGGCATCTTTAATTACTTCAGTGGGAGCGAAATGAATCGCTCTGTACGTACATACGTTTGTTCGTAAATGTCCAAGTGCAGTTTTGCCCCAGTTCCCAGAAGATACTTTGGGTACTTGGACGATGCTTTTGACTACTTTTCCTTCAGTTTTAACAGAAGAGTAAGTCTACGTACGTTAATGGTTGGGGAAATATCCAAAAGGCGGTACCAATAGCAGATTTAGCGCAGTGTACGACTTCTAAATTCTGGACTGACCCGCCTTATAAAACTGCATGAGTCATTCGAATTAAATGTTGTCCAAATTTGTGTGACAGTGGGGCTCATCTACGATTTTTTCTTCTTTGTATGGCGCCACAGTCCGAGGTGCGCCTCGCTCTCAACTAATAAGCTTCGCCAATTGGCATGATATTTAGCTTTAATTGGACACGTCATGCTGGTTGAGGTTCCACTCCATCGCCATCTTAGACGCGGACGTCTTCTGTTGTCTCACAAGTGCTGAGTCGAAATCTTTTCGGGCCGGAGCTAAGCTCACGAACACACTCTACATGGCCCAGCCACCTTAGGGGTTGGATCCGTACACGTCTCTCAAAGCTTTACGTACATTACGTGGTTGAACCTTCTCCCGTAAAAGTCGAACGTACAACTTTTCTCTCGAAGAACCCGTACAGATCGTGGTTGAGTCATTTCGTCCAGGTACCATCAGTGAAAACAGAATCAATATCGCGCTCCAAAAATGTCTTTTGAAGAGATCGCTTCTGAGATTCCAAGCCTCTGCGCCGTACATCAGGGCAGGACTTATGTTGTTTATACTGCTTACTACAAGGCCGAAGTAGTACAAGGTCTCCATGGTGAGGCTCTATCCAAGACGTCGTAAAATAATTATGTCTGATACCCATTTCACCTGCTTCAGTCTCAATGCCAGCTAACTCCTCATTGACCGCTGGACAGACTTCTGGAAGATCGTGCCTCTAGTATTGACGTGTAAGTTCTGCAAGAACTTCAGAAGGATGTTGAAGAAGTCAAATGACAGCGGGTCGCCTAGTCGACATTGAAGCTCTCGGTGAGTTTGTTACCGGCTGGTTGATGGAGCAGCCAGAATTCTCCAACGTCATCCTGCACAAACGAACGAGTTTGAAAAGAATGTCAAAACGAGACAAGACTGTGTATGAGTTGTCCCTAGGCGCACTGACATATGCAGCCTTGTAACAAACAAACGAAGGTGGTGGATGTCGATTTGCATTTAAGGAGTCTTTTCAAGGATCTGCCATAGTGTGAAGATCAAATTGTCTGTAGAAATCTTCCGGGGAACACTAAATAACGTCAGCTATGAGTTTTGTGAGCGATGTCGAGGAGCCAGCCAGGCGCAGTCGAAGGGATCTCTTTTTTGTTGATCTGAGATGCTGAGATTCCACTCACCTGACCATATCTTGAAGATGAGCTGATGCATATGTTCACCAGCTTCTCTCCGCTAGCTTAACGACCCCAAGCACGTTCGCATCGGGGGGAGGGAATTATTGTCAATCAGCGTCTAGGTAGAGTGGAGTTAATATTACGTTAAAAAAGTTTTTATTGGAAATTCAGTGTCGTCACCTTCGTTATTTCCTGAAATGCAACAGTGCGTCATCACGAACATGAGACGAATGCTAAGATGCTTCAAGAGTTAAGCGCCAATTCTAGCAAAACTGTGAGTTTTGAATGCACATCGAAATGTAATCTTGGCCACCTTCTTCTTTAGCCATGACAGATGCTCTTTAATTTTCACAGTTTCCACATTAAAGGCGCAACGGAGATATGCTTATGTTCAGATCCTTCAATTCGATGCGTATTCGCACTCGCACGTCATTATCAAAGAAAGCATACAACCTTTAGATGACAGTCTTGATCTGCAACACATTCAAAACCTACAAAGCAAGAGTGCGGGGTGAATATCCACTTTGATTCACGTATTAACACATTTGACTGAGAACAACATCAGTTACACAGTTTCCCCAGGCCAAGCGTCTGACACAAATTCAAACGAATCCCTTAATTCCCCTTGCCAAAGAGCGTTTCCTTTGGCTTTCCGTCTGATGTTCATCGAGTTACGAAATAAAATCAAAATCCCTCTGCTAGGCTATGCCCTCCCATTAACTCACGAACAGCACTTGAGTGGGTCCTGTCATGCCACCTCCTGAATTCTTTCAATTCATTCATCGCCCATACATCATCTCGACAGAACCCGAACCCGAACCCGAACATGAACCCCAACCTTCAGTCGACCCTCTCAAATCACTTTCCGAAGAGCTTCTGTGTGATGATAGTGGATTTTCGAATCCATTGGATGCTGATCATCTCTCGTCCAACGACCATCGCCCCTCCCCACTCATCAGGTACAAAGTTACCCTCAAACTTTTCACCCGAAAACTTCGAAATGAAAATTTTCCTTTCAACCATCAAAATGTTGATGGCCCAGGTGATGGGACGGCAGATGAGTCTCGCCCCTCGACTATGAGTGGGTTGTCAAAACTGCGTTCAGTTGCATCCCCATCGGACGACGGGCGACCAGCTGTGGAGTGTTTTAGCGAAAATTAAAAATGGAACTCCATCGGGTTGGAAAAAAAGTGGGGGGGGTTTATCTAAAATTTGATTTCAAGTCCGCCACGGGGATACACACGAAAGCATTGCTTCTCTGCTGGCCCTATTCATCTCCATCCACCGGGGTCTTCTTAATTAATTTCTGAGCTGCTGCTTCAGTTGTGTGCAGCGATAAATGGAAGCCAAATCTGTAGCCGAGCCGATCCTCTGCGGCAAGTGGAAAGTTATTGCTGCTATACTCGTAGTTCGGAAAATCATGTTTTCGTGGATATTTGGGGCGTGAGTGGAGGAGGAAGTGTATCACATCGGGACCCAAAGCGACCGTGGGCCCTTGACCGGGACCCTGGTCTTATTTAGATCACATTGGAGTCGTGCGCTGTGCGAGTGGGGTGGTAATGCGGTTTGTTCTGGCCGTGCTTCATTTTGTGGCCATGCTTCCGAAGAGATAATATTGCTTGACCTTGTGCAGGGGTAATAGTTGTCCTCGCATAAATAGGTCGGTAAAGAACATGCGGCACGGGGTAGCAGTTTCATGATAGTCTTGTGGGGCGGATAGAGTGTACTCATTGCTGCAGCAAGGCGGAGAAGTCGCGTCGGCGTTCATTCGCCGACAGCTATGAACGAGTAGCTGTAGTTCGTTGGTGATCGTCTTTTGCTTTCTTTTGAGAAGTTCTTTCACTAAAAGCTTTTTACTTCACTTCAACTCGTGATGTGAAGGATGATGATGATGCTCTGCGCGGTTTATTGGATTTGATTATGAAACGTTTTATATAAATTGCTTCTAAGCGCTTCTTGAAGTTGCCTTGCTCATAACGTGGAAGTAATTCGATGCCACGGTTGGTGGTAGTTTACTCTCGCCAACTAGCTAACTTGAAGCATCCGAGGGAGTGTTGTCAATGGTTTAAAAGGCTGACCGGGTGAAGTTTTACTTATAAAGAATTGATGCTTGCGCTGAACTTGATGACGCTTTTAGAAATCATCGTTATTGGACACCAGATTGTACACCGAGGTCGACGAAGTTATCCGTCGACTTATCGTTGAAGGGTAATTATATTCGCAAATGGATATCAAAGCAAGCAAAGTTGACGACAGAAGTTCAGTAGGACGCCATTCCAATTCCGCCTACTACGTGTCCCACTTACGTACTTACCAGGAGCGTAAATTGCACCGCGACCTTTAGACCTATTGTGCCCCCTATTCATACCTATGCTTTCATAAGAGCTCCCCTCCCATGCAGCGGAGGATACGGAGGTTGTTTTTGCTCATTCTGATACATGCTTTAAACCTCTTGCGGTTATGTTCACCCAAGAGTTTTTTGGCCTGCTTCATACCATGAGCGTTGTTAAATGTATCTGCCCGGTTCCTTCTTTCTAGTTCCCTGAACTCTTCACTAAACTAAAATGTTCCGATGCTCGTTTTCTAGCCAGGGCGTCGGCCATTTCATTTCCTTCTATCCCTGTATGGCCAGGTATCCAACAGAGTTTTACTCTGTTACTCCTACTCAGCTTCTGAAGCTTCTGCAAAACATTCCCACACGAGCCTGCATTTTATGATATAGGAGTCAAGTGCTAGGATAGCGGTACTACTGTCCGACATTATTGCTATGTCACAGTTGGTTAGTTCCTGTCAAGATTGATCTGAGCGCATCAGTCTATGGCATACACTTCTGCATGAATGATACTGTTGCATTTGTCCATGGGTTCGGTTCGTAATACTTTCTCCAGGGTCCAAATACTCCTGCCCCTGTTCCTTCATCAGTTCTTGATCCATCCGTAGACCATTTTACCGTATTGCTGCTCAATCTGTGGACTATGGATTCATTAATCCCCTCTTTTTTGGTGCTGAGCTTAATGGTAAACTCCTTCTGGAAATTTAATTTCCTAATCGCGTCATCCTTCGGAATGGCCAGGAGTATTTTTGACTAGTGCATCGAATTGTCTCGATGTAATGCACCTGTCTTTTCCTATCCCTTCTTTTGCCACTCTCATGATTGTTTTATTTGCACATTCTGCGACCACCAAATGCAATGGAGTCAGCTCCAGTAGCACCTCCATGGCGGCAGTTGGGCAAGTTCTCATCGAACCTGTAATACAGAGGCATGCCAACCTTTGAACTTTGTTGAGTGTCTCTCTTGCGCTGATCAGGTTGGTTCTTTTGGACCATGCTATTGCACCGTATGTGATTGTTGGTCTAACAATAGCTATGTACATCCATCTTAGGATCGTTGGACTGTAGCCCCAGGATTTGCCCGCCAAGCTTCTACAAATCATTAAAGCACGCATCGCCTTCCTGGTGATCTCTTCTGTATATCTTTTCCATATGAGTTTGCTGTGTATTGTGCCGGACAGTCTAATTTGTTTTAGCGCAGTACCATTCTTTAGTAATGTTTAGTACCCATTCGATGATATCACACAGGGTCTCCTCCATCCTGCCTCTAGCTATGATTACTATATCATCAGCATATGATTGACATTTGATGCCGTGATTTGTCAGTATCTCCAGAAGTTCATCTACAACTAGATACCACATAATGTGGACGCATTGATGTTGAATTGTGTTCGCTCCAGTATAGGCCATTCTGCTTGTTGACATAGACGCTAATCCAAACATGGGCCTTATCCGAAAACAATTTGTCCACATCCGGATATGCGGCCAAAAATTCAAGCGAACTCACGGCATTGTCCATAGTGGTCCACTTCAATTCTTTCGCCAGCAAAACCATAGATTAATGTAGGGTCAAATCGAACAGCAACATAAAATAGGCGAGATCCAATTCAGATGATCAGCACCGAATGGATAATTCTGTGTACTCTGCTATAGTGGCTGTGTTTTCTTCATTTCACACCAGTCTCGGTCTGGTTGGTGGTTTAATGTTCCAAAGAGTACTGAACACTAAAACCGTGATGAGACGGAATTTCAATAACATATGAGTTCCTCACGGTCAGCAGGCATGAGAGGATGCACAGTGAAGCCTTGGCAGTTGCTGCAACTTAACGGTTGCCCGGTTGTGGCAGTCAACAAACTGCGGCTTGTTATCATGAACACATACCACTGTCAAGCAAGTTCACAGTTCAACAAGAATGTACGCCTTTAACGAAATTTGTTTAGGTAGACAGGTGAGTATCATCCCATGTCACTCGCAATGAGTCCGCTTCACGGAGGAATTGAAATTAAAAATAAAACCTCAACATTCTACCTTGGTAGCACATTTTTTCCCGAATATCGCTGACATATTCCTTAAATGCCATCGGGCCGGCTAAAAATGTACAAGGGTTCTGACTTCCGACATTTGGTCTGGGCACCAAATGTTTGTTTGCCAGTTAGAAATGATATCCTTCTCCTGACCTTAGGCCTTTCTACCATCAGCGACAGTGATATGCTTAACCGTCCCTTTGTTGACAGCTTAGCTTTTAAAGGAAAGAATATCCTTAAAGTTCGCAAAATAGACGGTATAGAGAATAGAGAAAATAATCCCACTAGCAAACCAAGCCCTTGGAGGCAATATGATATATTTGTTGTGCTCGTGTGTGATTGTAATTATGAAACGAAGAGGCCAACCCAATCCACTAGTCTGGCAGCGGCCACTTGTAATTCGATCCAACTCTTCACCAGTCAGGCTCCCCTTGGTCCTCTTTCCTAGCGACAAAGGTCTTGTTTATGTTGTATGTTCCATGAATTTGTATCCTTATCCTGTTTCGGCAGATGACTGGTATTTGGGACTTCCTTCCTCGAACCATTAAGCTTATTAACTTTCCCAGAACCCACCCGAGGCAGGAGAACGGAAAAAAGAACGCCTTAACCGAACTTGCATGAAATAAGAAACCACAACTGGATAAATAACTCTTTGTTACTCAAATTTACTTGTGTCCTTGTTGAAGTGGTCGTCGGTCGTCTCCGAGCAGAGCAGATGGCTTTCCGGGGGGGGCACACATGTTGGCCTCACTTCGGGTAATGTGTCATCACGAATTTCACGATTTACTCGCCCATTAGAATGACCGTTTATTGGGGGAAATTTTAGAAATTCAAAACACATAACCAGGACCCCGACATCGAGTGAGTTTTTCCGCTGCCATCATCCCCGCTGGTGGCAGAGCGGCGATATCTTACGCCCGGGAATGGTGGAGTAATCCGAGACGACTTAGCGGGGATGAGGTTGTGTTAGTATTCAGATGCACGACTCGAAATGGCCTACACTGGCCACCCCCGAATTTAAGTCCTGCGCTGGATGGAGGGTGGTTCGTTAAAATGTAGGAAGTGGCCCTTCGCTCAGTCTATAAGCGATTTTATTGGATCTTAATGAAATTCACTTGAGCGGATGTTCCCTTCATGTTGTTGATAGCAACACACACACACACACACACACACACACACACAAATGCAGACCTCAACGGGCGGCATGGGCCGCACTGTCGACTTAAATATGGCTCCTTATGGGCAAAATGAAAGAGACACGGACTAGGATAACATGCTCATTGCCATTACTTTCACATGGTTTCGAAATTAATTTAGTTATTTATATGCGTTACAGAAATAGAACATCTTTCTTCGGGTATGCGATGGTCTTTGTCGATGTGAAGTGTGGGTGGTGGGGGGGCAGTGTAAGCGAATATATTATGAGAGCACTCGGGATCGGGATACACATTGGCTTGTAGATTCTCCCGTTGTATGCGTGGCAATAGCCTGGAGGATGTACTTTATATGCTTTATGGGTAAACGTGGTGCAGAAAACCACACATTTTTCGAAGAGATCTCGAGGGCGTGACGCATAATACATGGATGAGTACACTGGATACACGGTGTTTAATTAAGGCTTTCCAACGAAGTCTGCTAATAATTTGAATTCAATTTGGGGGCGGTTGTCGGTTGGCGGTTGTGTGTGAAGGCATGGGCAATTGGTGTGGCAACCAATTTGACTCATGAGGTTCCTTATACTGAGGAATGTATGGATGTAGACACGTCCTTGTGTTCGCACGTCGTCCTTATCAAAGTTCAATGTCAAATTCAAAATCAAAGGGATTTCAATAGAATCTAGAGATGAAGGAGGAATGCTTGTATATTTTTCTTCTTTTTTTTTGACTTATCAGGCAAAGTCGGCTTCTTATTGAAGCATGATCGAATGTCTCACACCTCAACAACGGCCCCAAATTATTCAGTTGTGTTACGAAAATTAAGTGTGCATCGTCGACCTTCCGAGTTCGTTATAGTCCTTTCCGTCCGCAAATTCAAGTTATTATTGTTAGATGATACGCTGCCGTTCCAGCCCCATAAGCCAGCTACGGGATTTGGAAGCCAACATTACTCGCATATACCAAAATTGCCAAAACAAAATTTTACATTCAGGGTGGACTTGTACGGCTTAGACACGGGCCACATCATCATCGCCATCTTCTGACCCGCATAATCCACTAAAGGGCTCGCGGGGGCAGTTCATACACGAGCGATCTCTAGGACACGCGATGCTCTGCCAACGACTCTAACTCATCAGGAGTTATGCTCAAGTACAACCAGGCGAGTTTTTCGACTTGGTCCAGCCACTTTTGGGTTCACTCCTGGGTTGCCTATTCGATGAAATCGCATTCAAGGCTCACCTCGAACTAGTGATGATATGGACATTCGTGCCACGTAACCAGACCATCGAAGCAAAGCCCTTTCCATTCGAAGAACCAGCTGCTCAACGTTAAGCTCCTACGGCACTGTCGTGGCTATCACTCGACCACGGTGAGTAATTTCCACAACAGCACGAAGAAATCTCATCTCGGCAGTATACATTCGGGATCTTTCGGCCATGACATTGCCATAGGTAAGAGTTGGAATAAATAATGAGCCAGCTTGGTCAATCCTACAGAAGAGTTCAACATGAAACATTCCTCGGCTGCGCTGCAAAAACCAATCCATATATATAATGGAAAGTAGAGGTGACAGGACAAGACAAACTACGAGCCACCCTGCAGTGACCTCGTGGGGGCAAAGTCACGTCGATCAAAACGCTACGGAAAAGGCGGGAAACATGTACTCGAAATTCCATGCAAAAAGTAAATGCTAGACAATGTCTCTTCAGGTTATACACTCCTGTTTTCAATTAATTTCATTAGTAATAGTGCACTCAATACCTGAAATGTTGTTCAAATTTCTATGAATCAAATTAGTTATTTGATAATCAGACATTTTGTCTCACCTTATCCTGCATCAGTTTTCAACAATTCGATTGCCTTCTTATTGACCTTTAAACACCTTGCCGACCAAGGCACAAGATCGTATCTTTCACACCGTGGCCGTCTGGGAATCCAGCCATTTGTCACCCACTTCCGCTCACCGTTGCCTCGCCTATCTAGATGGCAACACAATCAAATGCTGAGTGCTTTTAGATACAAAGTTTTCGCCCGCTAAGTGATGTTTCATTTCGAGGATCCCAAAAGCGCTTCCCTTTCAATTACGGTCCGCAAAACTTTTCCATTCATATCATCCCCAATTCCCACCTTTGAAAAGTGACCCGAAAATGCACCTTTTCGCTCAGTCTTCACTTTGCGAAACCTCATCGTTGTGTTAACTTCTCCAGAAGGGTTGGTCGGCGGTCACATTCACTCACACTCCAAATGCCATCCACTACCCCCGTTGAGTTACGTTGACCTCGAAATATACATTTCTGGAAAATCTGTGATTTTTTTTTCTCCCGGCTTAACCCCTCCCAGTTTCCTGCTAACCCACGCCACCCGTTTCCGGCAGAAAGTTCTCACAATCTTTCATTCGCTGTGTCCCGACAGACAATGGCCTGCCCCGCTCCCGGAAGCTCTGGGTAGGTAATTGAAATAGAAGTTTTCAAATTGTTTATGAAAATGTCTTCGGCGCAATAATTTCTGAGGATAAACGCACGGGGTTGGCCAACTCGGGCGGTTGGCGGCTGGCGGTGGACGACAATACAGCACTCCGTTTGTGTATGTCTACAGTTGTATTGTTACCCGCAGGTGATGAAGCAGGCTGGGGAGGGACCTGCAAACAATAGCAACAACGTAATCATTTCTCAAGCCACCATTATCATAATACAATGGCCGACGCAACGGTTCGTGGCAGAGTGGCAATTCTGTTGGCAGTAGTGGCATTTTGACTTTTCCCCAAAAAGTTTTCCATTTAACTTCCGGCCGATTTGGGAAGGTTCCTTTCTGCGAATGCCCCACAGACATCATTGGGATGAGCATTGCATTATGTATTTTCGGTTCCCGGTTACTCTCAAGTTTTCTGAAGCGCTCTGCGCCCTTCGCCTTCCTGGCTGTGTTGTGAATGGTATGGGAATGGCTCATAGTTTCTGTGAATATTTCTTTTGGAAGTCTGACCCCCATGGAGTCATTTTAAATTCATTCAACTGCAGTGACCGTAAAAACCGCTCGCTCTGGCACAAGATGTTAGCCGGATTCCTGTGAATAGAGAACTAAATGGTGGCGGTGGTTGTTCAGTCCTTAACCGAGCAAATTAGTGTATCCGAGCGAGTAATGAAAATGAAACTAAATACACGACATGGGCTGTAGGTTTAATTCTGGCTTCACGAATTCATGGGAGTTTTCAAAGGCAATTGAAACGGAAAGAGCCAAGGAGTTGAAAAAAAAACTATAATGGGTTTGGCATCAACCGATTGAACTAAATGCGGTTGCTAAAGGATTCCCAAAATCAAGAATATTCTACAAAATGAATTGGTAAGGGCTGCCTGTGGAAGCAGTTAGATTACTTCGTTTCATCTGAATGCACTGAATGGGGTTTCCTCCGAATAAAGGTTTTCATGGTTGATATTGGGTTTGATTGTAAAGAAATTATTTATTTAGGGGATTTCTTGGTTGGCCTAAATATCGTTTAATTTTGTCTCACCTTTTAAGTGCTATATTGATTTTTTCGAATGAGGGTGATTTAAAGGATTATGTGCACCAGCTTGTTGTCTGCACGGCTATAAGCGCTGTGAATTTGGGTCGAGGTTGCCCTATCTGGTGAAGGAGGCACATGTTTGACCACCATTTGAACCAGTGGCAGCAAAAGCTAATGTGACCGTTCGAATAATATGTTAGTCCACACATAATGGCATGAACGTAGCTTCAATATAAAGCCTAAATCAGTTTCATTTATTCCACCTTTGTTGTTTTGCTCAAATTTCTTTTCCTATCGTTTTCATCTGGTCGGCTATACTAATAAGTTGGGCAGCATAACGGAGAAGAGCTTAAATCATCGCAGGCGTAATGGCACCAAAAATAATAGTTATATAAGAATGGGAGGTCACCCTATACACTGACAGCTCAAAGACCAGCGCGGTAATAGGTGCCGGAGTATTCTGTGACCTCTTCCAGGGACGACTGAAGCTTCTTTCAAGTGGAATTGGCTGCGATACATGAGGCGGATGTCGCGTTGAGAAACCACACCGTAACTGACAAATCGATCACCACTTCTCCTGATAGCCAATCGGCAATAAAGGCAATAGAATCAGACATTGTGACATCCAAACTGGTTAGACTGTGCAGACAGAGCACAGGTGAACTCTGTGACCCGTACCGGCCCATACTGAAATCCAAGGAAACGAAAGGGCAGACAGCCTCGTGAGCTGGAAGAATTTATTGCTATCTATGAGCATACACCGCTCCGCTCCATAAGTACAAAAACTGGAACCCTGTGCAGAACCAGAGCAAAGAGACGACGGTGAGCAAAAAGGGATCAGCTTTATTGATCGGTTTTAGTCGCAAGGAAGTAAAAATGCCAAAAGATGGCCCTTACCGGGCACGGTGTTATAGGTACACATGGAATAGTTCTGAACATACCGCCTTTTGCAGAAGCTGTAGAGATAAGGATGAAACAGAATCTATCCAAATTCTGCTCTGCGATTGCCCAGCCCTATCGAAGAAAAGGCGACACTTGTCACTACAGCTGGAGGACTTAAGCGATGTTGAACTGATTCATACGTGGATCTGGTTGATTTTAGGACTAGAGCAAGTCTCATTTTAATAAACCATCCCAAACAAGGGCATACTGGACCTAACACGCTGGTCTAAGGGAACCACGGCCATTAGACCGACAAGGCATCCAATTACCTACCTATCTGGTCACCCTGCAGCATCGGATTGGTTGTGACGCGTGAACGTTCTAGCCCAGCTAAGCCATGAAAATGAGGTTTGCTTTTCCCAATTCGAATATCTAAACTCCTCTTGAGGGTGCCAAGCCATTCTCATGATTGTCAACATTATCGCTCAAAGTGCTGACGAACAGACTTCAGTTTGAAGCTGCCAACAATAAATAGTTCACTGGTGAATTATTTTATGTCCTCACCTTGCATCAATGATTCATTTGCCCTCAAATTCGAGGTCATTCCATCCATTTAGTCTCCACACACGAAATAAAGGGTTCGAATTGACGCATTAAGTCCTCGCTTCAGTTTATGAGCAGCTATTTATATACCAAAATGGCAGCGGTCATGACTTAAGCCATTTGAAAATTAAATTGACCTCTAACAATTCCCGTGTATAGAATTATTGCCTCGGACAATGTAGTCCATAATAGACAGAATGCTACGAATAAAATCGATTAATCCCCTGTACGTACACGGGCATGACATTTATGGTGCTCGTCGACAGCAATTCCTTTATCGACGTTTGCTTTGGGATTTAATATTTCATATTTATTAGTAAAAAAAAATAACAAAAGCATTTCACTGTCAGTTCATTTTTTTGCGGCGTTAAGCTGTGACCATTGTCGTTTGTATGTCGGTCAAGAGTTTTGCCACGTTCTGGTTAAATTGAATTTGGAAAATTAATTTTATGAAAAAAATTGTTGCTTTGTGCACTACACATGAATAATATTTGCCATAGGCTCAAGGGAAATAAATTGAGAGTGGTTTCATCAACGATTCATTGTCGACAGCTGTGTTGATTACTTTTTGAAGTTAGAAAGCGGCAGTGAACGTATTTTTGGGAGTAACTAAGCGGCTGACAATTCTAAATGTAGAAGAGTAGTTGTTTGGGATACGATCTTAACATTGATTGGAATTAGTAAAAGTTCCTTCATGAGAGAATTTCGATCACTTATATCGATCACTATAAACAGTGTTTGTCACAATGTTGTATTCTTATCCAAATTTATCCTGAAACCTCTTTTATGTTCTGTCAACGTCAAATCGTCTGTCATGGTTTTTCGCCCATTTTCAACAATTAACTTACGGCAACACTCCACAGTTATCCGGGCACCCTTCCTCTTGGTATCGCATGATGAGGAGAAGACGATGTTAACATTATATCACTACATGGCTGACATGGTGATTCACAACCACAAATCGCAACCCTATGAGCGTAGTTATCATTCCATCAGACGTCCCATAAGTTTACTAAAAGAAAACGCCAAGCGCAAATTATTGGCTCTAGAACCATGGCATTTTGAACAGATGTACACACCTTGAACTCTGTTGTTGAATCGCTGTTGCATTGACAAGTTGTGCTGTTGCACATGGACCAGTCGGTATAGCCTGAACAGCCCTTTCTGTCTTTAAGACAACATGTGATTTACTTCGACTGGTTTTCTCGACAGTCAGGCATAGTCGACCGCATGGTGTAATATCATCCTTATTCAGTATTGCTTGACAAATCATCATAGAAGCACTTACACCTCAGCAACGTGTTAATTACAAATGTCAGAGTTCTGTGAAAATGCTTATCGTGCACTTCGACCACACCGTATCCTCCTAAGATTCATTAACAAGGACTTTTCTTATAACTTAATAGTTAATAGCACATATATTTCAGTCAAAATAAGAAAAATTGTCAACACCAGGTCGGGAATAGGGGATGTTATCATCCGTGATACTGTCATCGATGATATTGCTTCGGAAAGACTTATTAAACTTCAAACTTTGAGCAAAACATGAACAATAATGTTAAATATACAGTATAAACTAAATAGTTAAAACAAAACACTAGCAGTGTATATTTAACAATAATGTTAAATATACAGTATAAACTAAATAGTTAAAACATAACTCTAGCAGTTAACTTCATAAAATCAATGCTTACTCTTGCGCAAAGTGAACATGGTGGCAACGCAAAAAAAAATAAACTTTAACTGATTGCCATTGAGGTAATGTGAGAACTAAAGAAATGCATGCACATTCGCCCTTGTCTTCCTCATCCATCCACCTCATAACTGATAGTTTTAGCACCGCCTACAGCCTGTTTGATTCTTCGCTTATGCGGTGCCAAACTAACAGAGAGTTCTTGATAGACTCGATCTGCAATGAACGTAGCAGTGTATGACAAAACCGCAAGGCAGGTTGTTCCTGGACTTCATTCTATGGCACACACTCGGGCTGTGCGTCAAATTTTAAATCGCAAGTGAAGGCAGCCTTTAGATTAACGCTGACTTCTAGCGTCGATGTATGAAAATCAATTAGTTTCTCCGCGAGCACTCTTATTGACTGTATTAGTGATACCGTAAAATTTGATGTTGGCCTGTCTCCGATCGAACCATGAACATTCTGCTTAAGACCTACTCACTTTTCAACTTTTGCTAGCCTATGACTAACATAATTGAGACTATAAACGAGAAATGGGGAGTCAAACAAATTAGAATAAAATATAGGGAAGAACATAAATAAAATAAGCGGTTAACTACGAAGCGAAGGTTAGGTGATGTGGCTACCATCATAAGCGATGGATTCACTAGACCCAAGGGTACATTGTGTTGAAACTGAGACGGTTACCGTCCGTTACTTCCGTGAACCATTTTGTTTTTCGGACGAATGCCCGGATTGTTTTGACTTCCTTTTCGGATATGTCCGTTAGTTGATCACGATAGTATTCTCCCAGCTTTTGTTTCCTAATGAATGCCAGTGTAGGGCAGTTGCAGAGTAGTGGTGAGGGGTTTTCCTCTTCTTCTTCATACATGCAACCAAGTCGTTGTATGGTTGTCCTATTCTTGCGGCGTGTCTACCCATTGCGTAGTGTCTTGTAAGGACTCCAACTACGATATTCAGGTTTTTTTCTGCTTAGACTGAGGATGGCCGTGGTTCTTTGTAAGTCTATTTTTGGCCATATTTGTTTCGCAAGATTAAGATAATTCCATCTTTCACGGGCTCTGCCGATCGCTAGCTCTGTGATTTTTGCACCCAGAAGTTTTCAATCTTTGGTCCAATGATTATTGTTCCATTTCTGGGTAGCTCGTCTCCTTCAGAGTTGGAATATCTATGACCAGGAACCCAGCACAGGCTGTAATGTCTTGATATCTCTTTAAGAGACATACGGCAGAGTCTTACCAATTTTGATCTTAAAAATTGTGACTCGAGTGCTCTGCAGATTTCCTTGGCGTTGTTATTGTTCAGTAGGTCGAATTCGTCTCCCATATTTGTCTGCTCGGTATACTGGTTTTATATATAGCGCATAGTGGAAGAAAAATTAAAAAAAGTACGTGGGACAACATTGCCGGAGCGATGAATAACGGCGTCGTGGGAGTTTTCACGTCGAAAAAATTGAAGCCGGACACAAACGAATATTTTATACACACTTTTTTCTCAAAATGCATAGCGTCGTCTTGTACAAAATTGCAAATACAATTCGTTTTTTTTTCATTTGTCACTTATTTGAGCACCAAATTTAATTATAATGCAAGCTTTAGTCGCTTTAGTCGATTGTAAGAAAAGGACCATAAATAAGGCCATAAAATAAAAATATGGCGACTTTGGCAATCTGTATCACTTTGTTTTGCCACCACCATGGCTACGAAATGCTCATCAGATGTTTCAATGACAAAGTCTACAGGCTTACTAAAAAGTTTTATTCATACTGGCAAAGCCCAGCCACGATTATTTCTTAATTAGGAATGTAATCTGCTGTGGGCGAATTAGTATGCGCGCACTTCAAAGTATGAGATCTCGATAATTGGATTTCTCTCCTCAGGAAACTTCAAATTCCCAATGACCTTTGATAACTGCTATGCTATTTTAAGATTTTTATCTACGAAACGAACGTATAATTGGCCACTCACTTCACTACTATGATTAACATCTGGACCCAACCAACAACTTCCTTTAAAGAGCCCATCATTAACATCAACTTGCTGCGAAGAGAAGCATCAGTCTTCGCAACCACCCTGACGACCATTCATCACCTACTTTGCATTCACCAAAACCCACTAGATTGTATCTTCCCCTCTCATCATTATTGGCCATCAAAGCGAACAGCAGTTATCGTCTCGATCTATAAATTCCAAAGCAATCTGGCTGTCATTGATTGGTGACATTAAAAGCACACACAATGGGACACACAGAAGACGTAGACGCCTTCTGAGTCTTTTATTCGGTTCCATCCGCCCACCTTGTCTCCTCCTTCCCCTTGAATCTTTATTTACACCCGTGAATCTATTCATCGCTGACTTGTTTTCTTTCGTTTCTTGTTAACAGATCAGAAATCGATACTCACCGATAACGACTGGAAAAAGCTGTGGATGGCGGGCGGCGTGAATCCGGACTCAAAGTTAGATAACAATAATCTCGAGTCGAGTGACAGTCCAATGTTCGAGGATAGCGAGGTAAGTGTATTTTTTTTAATTTAAATTTGTCTCTACAACAATGCAGATAAAGCGACAGTTGCTGTATCTCACAAAGAAAATGAATGAATTTCAGGGAAGCTATGCACAATCTTAGTGTCACGACTTACAAGTGCAGACCCCTGCAGACATCCATCAAAGCAACACAAAGATGCCCTGTTCCATTCGCAAGCGGCGCATAGCTCCTCCAAAAGGCATAACTTCTCCTTTGATCAAAGACTCAGAAGTGCTTAAGTACCGGAAAAATAAAATTACTGAGCACTGAGCACCGAGAGTCTCAATTCGTTCGTCCCTGTAACGCTTTAATTACTCGAAGTCTTACATAACACCACAGCCCACGCCACATCCTTTGCTTATCGTCGCAACGGCGACGCCTGAAAGGTGTGTGCCAGAGTAAATACCGCACATGCAAGGGAAACGTCTCCGTGGCAAGAGACATTCATTATTTGAATAAACATGTGCCAAACCATTTGGCAAATGTGAGGTAAGCTCTACGTTAATAGTTTGTCCCTTGCAAATGTTTACTAGGGCACGCTGTTTGCTTTAATTTATTTTAATTTCCGCGCTTTGATTTGCATTTCTAATCATTGCCAAGAGGATGATCGCGAAGCGGTGATGTGATGATTAATCTGTGGAACATTAAATTAAAGTGTACGGTTGACTTGTGGTGGATTGGAGGAGTTTTTGTTTGAAGAACAAGCTGTCGTCTTCCAAGCATTGCGAGACTCCGCTGGGAATTTCGGGAGGAAGAGCGATGGCAACCAAAATGAAAGTAAAGTCATTCTCTAATCTCAAAAAAAATTATTGTGACTTAAGAAAGTGGAAAACTTAAAATAAGTCACAATTCTTCTGCCCTAGATTTTGCCTAGTTTTGTACAGTTTTGTCCCCAAAAAAGTAACAGAATGGATCATAAAAAACTTCATCTGTTGGTCAGCTGTAAATCATAGCACCGGTATATAAAACGTGATTTTTTGGTTGGCCGTTCTCTGAGCCAGTTTTTTTGACCCGTGAAATTCTTCAGGTCAGTATTTTACGAGAAAGATTTTTAGTTGTAGTTGTAGATGTTTTAGTTTTAGAATAGGACACACAATTTTGTATGTATACAAGCTGCAGAGATGAGATTTCTGATAGGATGAGGAGCACGAGGATCTCAATGGTGAGCAGCAACTTCTCGAAACGGAGATGGCTTATGGTTTGGTCACGCGTGACGAATGTACCCATCATCACGACTTGCGATGCTAGCCTTGCGATTCCATTGGGTAGACGACCACTTGGGAAACCCAGGATGAGTTGGTTGTTAGACAATTCTCTTGGCATCGCTTGAGCAGTGCTCCTGTTGAGTTAGAGTCGGTGGCGTCGGATCGAGTGGCCTGGAGATCTCTCGTGCGTTCTTTCCCACGAAATTTGATGGACCCTACGGACCATTGAAAATGATGATCCACATTTATTTCCGGAATGGAACGCAAAAAGCTTGACTTTTACTAAAGTTAAAATTGTAGGCCACATTTTGTTGCAGAATGAAAAACAGCACAAGAGAGAGAAAAATAATATTGCCCCTTTTTATCCATTCCAACTTGAGATTTCAATTTTTGAAAGGAATTGGAAATTCAATTACGTCTAATTTGATTGTGGTGCCAATATTGACCGCCATTGCCATAGTCGCCTACGGACAAGCTTAACACAGCCTACATTCGTTACTTCCTTACTTACTTAGTTCTCAGGCCTGCGATCAATGGAGGCTCTGCGCAATAGCTGGCTTCCATCGTTGTTGGTCTGCTTCCAGACACCAAGACCTTGCGTCCGCGATTACTTAGTCATAAAGCCGGAGGTTCGATATCCATCTCCTTCTCGAGCTAGGAAGCTCGGATTTGCAGAGACTGTTTACTGGAGCATTGATGTAAATGCGCTCGATATCGCCATCCCAATACATTTATCTTTCGAACTTTGTTCTAGTTCTAGTGGCATTAATGCACTTAGGCCAAAGTAGGTTCATTGTATCGCCACGTGGGATGTTCAGACAGAAAGGAGATAGATAAAGGGGGTTTACGACAACCAGCCGGTTTTCTCAGAAAATTTGGCTAGCGCTTGGACTGGTATTTTGCTGAGGTCATTTAAACTGTCGAAGAAGTAGGAGCCTATGGTGGTTATCCTGAGTGAGGCAAGAGCAGGACAATTGCAAAGGAAGCGTTGGGTGTTTTCCTCCTCTTCTTCGTCTAGGCAGCTTCTGCAGAAGTCGTTGGGAAATAAGTCTAGTATTTTTGCGTGAAGGCATAGTAGGCAGTGTCCGGTAATTATACCCACTGCAGTGCTAATTTTGAATCTCTTTAGGGATGTAAGGCCTCCAGCCTGGTCGATCATCGGGTCGCCTAACACCTTGATCCGGTCCAATTGGGTGTGATTATCACTTAGTTTCCGATGAGGACCAGTAGAATGACCGGTGCAGAAACACCATTTCATAGCAACTGCCGTACTCAGCTCCAAAACCGCGTCAAGGTGGATAATCAATTCTGGGGATATCTTCTATATCTTACACATTATTCAATTATTATAGCGACGTTGCCTCTGCTACACTGTTGAGAGCAAACGGTCGTCACGATAATTCCTTCTTCTCGTTTGACGTTACAGTCCCACATGGACCTGAGCTTGTTTTCTACAATAGACGCTTATGTTCGGCGTCAATTCTTTCACTGATGAGTGGAGAAATCAAGTCCTTGATATCTGGTCAACATTATACTGCTGCTCTGAAGTACTATGGAAACAACAGACTTGATTGGAGGACCAGAAGAAGTCTCAGAACATTAGGTGGAGAGAGGTGGTGCCCCATAAATGAATGTTGGGACTTAATTTCCAGACAATTGGGTGCAGGAGGATTGGATGCACATGGCGGTCAAATAAATTCAATCAGTTCTATAATATTTTATGTCGATGACTATGAACTAGCCTACATGAGCGACAGCAGTTCCCTTTCCCAATGTGCAACTATTCGTCTGGCCTTACGAACATTCATGTATATATATGCTGTCCCACTCTTGTACGATTTTCCGCAAAAACCCAAAGCCAAACCCTCTTTAACTCTCATTAATAACCCATCAAACTCAGATAGACTCAAAAGGTTTGTCAATATTTAAAAGAAAAAAAAAATTCCCCAACTGCAAACAATGCTCTTTTCTCTGAAGACTAAAACATTTTCATTTTCATTCCATTTCAGATGATGGCACACAACACGACCGTCCAATTAGGTGGAACAGCCTTCCTGGTCTGCAAAGTCTCTGGCGTGGACAGAGTGGGTGTAAATTGGGTTTGTCTATAACTTTTTATTTCTTATTTTTCTCCCCCTCCCCCAAACACCCGACTTTTGTAAACAGTTTGCTTAAAAAGGTATATAATGAGCTTAAAGCTCTGTTTTTTGTTCACGTTTCTAATTTTGTTTTTTTTTTGCATCTGTCTTTTGTATCGCCGCTACAGAGTCACGGTGAAACGAGGAGATCCGCTGAAGGGAATTATGTCAATTTGAATGTGGACATTGTTTTGAAACAGGTAACTTCGTAATGGGATTCCTTAAGTTACGAATTATCTTCCGGGGAGAAAAGGACTTTTTCTGTGAAAGGAGATGATGGTTATGCGAAAGTGGATTACCATCAGATGTAGTAGTGTCTTGGCACCATAAGATTTTGATTGGGTCAGTGAATTTGCAGCAAAGAAATGAACTTGATTTTAAGTTAAGCGTGTGTGTGTGTATCATTCGTTGGTATGTTGACTTCTGTGTCAGATGGGGCTTATTTTATAGCACTTACACGGCAGTCCAAGGTGTGTGTCAAAACATGCGCCGAAGTTCGTCTTAAGGATCTAGAGGATCTCGACCATCAGTACCGTTTAAGAAATTTGCTTCTTCTTCTGCTGGCGGTATAGTCCGGAGACGACCTGGGCCAGAAACAACAATCTTCAGCGGACACGAATTATCCTCCAATTAAACACACCAAGTTAGTTGAGGTCATTCTCCACTTGGTGCACATCTGTTTCATGGGCGTCATATATTGCGTTGTCTCACTGGCTTGATTCATCGGGCTGGAGAAGTGCCGTATGTGCGTTCTAAATGGCCTGGTCATCTTTTGCTTAGACGTCTGCCTAGAATGATATTGCTGTACTGACAGCACAGCCCGTGATTGAATTTTCTCTTCCAGATGGACGCACACAGAGCTTTTCTCTTGGATACATAAAGGACTTCTTCATCTGCTCATGAGATTGTCGGTATGGTCAAGGTGTTGCACAAAGTCAGATTGATCCTTCGAGAGAGGGCTCTACTACTCAATTGAGTGCAAAACAACTATTGGCAAGAACAATTCTGCGTTCTGTCTCGTAATTTATGATGTCTACACTGTCTACTGCTGAGTCAAGGAAGACGAAGTCCCTATCTGCATCGATGTTATAGCTGCCCACTGTGACGATATATTTGTCGATGTTGTATGTCCTTTCGCGGGGACATTATTAATTCGTTTTTCCCCCCAGACCCATTCTGGCCACTTCCATCTCAATACCAATAAAGGCCCAATTGATGGCTCGCTGTGCTCTATGAACTACGTTAATGTCGTCCGTATGCTAGCAATTGTACGGACTTTTTATTTTATTTTGCAGCCTTTATTTTTTAAGTCATCAACAATGTCTTCTTTTGATCCATGATTTGTTTTCATATGTATACCACTGAATCTTTTTCGTGTTTAGTTTTTGTGAAAGTGATCTGTAGCCATCAGAATCTTTGACGGTTATCTTCCATGTACTATTGTTACGCGATGATAGCCTTTATTCGGATCGTAACGTTGCTTTTAAGATAGTGGTCAACTCTTTGTATTCCGCAATTCCGAGTACGTTAATTGGAGGCGGTGATCGTTCCTTCAGTTGCTTTCTTTTGTTGTTAGCACTGTTATTGATGACCTTTGGTGAGCATCCGGCCTTTCGTTTTTTTGCCTGGTCGGGTTTTTGTTAACCAGTCCGTTTCGCGATCGAGTTCTTCTTCATCCGTGAGGTACTCAATATTTGCATTTTGTTTCTTTTCGGGTTTCGCTTCTTGCCTTTCCGAATTTCCATTCCTAATTTAATAAGCTCCAGTCTTAGTTTTTCGCAGAGCTTTCATGCTAGTGACCTTAGTCCGAAGTCTGCATTCTCTTGTTCGAGCAGTTTGAGTCTCGCTAAGGTATGTTCGTCATGAAGTGGACACAGCACTTTTAACTGGCGCTAATACGCCCATGGTTTATTTTAGTTGATCGTGATGGTGGTGATCTTGTTACCCTTGAACTTTTTCTGAAAGAGTCAATCAAACGCAATAACTGGCTCTACCCAGAATTCGTAGAGACTGACTCAAAAGAGTGTGGATTTTCCAGTGTAACTGGCATTCCACCTGGTGTAATAAATCCGTTAGTTTTGCTCATTGAATTTTTAAAAATTTTGTTTGTGTTTACAAACGATGGCTTTTAGTCGCCTCTTACGACAGGCATGCCTTACCTCGGATATATTCTAACCCCTATCCGAAGAGGGTATCATATGCAACCATGCTATCGGCGAATAGGTAATGAGTGGCTCTACCTGGCCGATGTTCGACGTTCCCGGCTAGGTAGTACTAGAACTATAGCCCCTTTGAATTCCCGGTACGAGCAACACAAAACTTACAAGCTCTGCGCTAAATATAAGACTTCATTTCGGAGAAAGAGTCGACCCACCAACACACAACGCCACTGCGACCAGGATCAGACTTACAAATTTCCTAGACTACTGTTTGCGGCAGATATCAATGCTTGTACCAGTCATTAACCAGTACCACCGCAGACAATGGTAAGCGTTTCATAAAAAAAAAATAGAAATCAACTGCAGTTGGACTGTAATGTCCATCCCCTTCAGTCCTCTAGCGTCATCATCAACAAACTGAAAACAACAGCCCTGGCTGCTCAAATTTTATCAGAGAAACAGAGAGAAGATTGGATAAATGCAGGATAAGTTTATCGTGCCAGCTAGCAAAACATTGGCAATACCCAAGTGCGTGCCAGTGCGCGGAATAATTGACAGGTTTTGGAAACGAAGATTGTAGTTAAAAGGAACTTTATCGAAGTAAACGCCTGCTGTCAATATGCCTATCAATTAACTCTTATTAAGGACCGAAGTTCTCATCCCCCTGCAATGCTGCAAATTTATATCTGACTCGTTAACGTGATCCGGATACAATTGAAAGACGAAGGCATTTTCATGCCAAGCCATTTACTGTGTCATGCGAGCAGTTCGGTTTTTTTTACCAAAAGCCAAACTGCGACGAAAGCCAACAAACGACAGGATGTCGTATCATTATACTTTTTTTCTTCACTCACTACGCTATCAGTACTTTATCGCATGTCAGTAATTTTGTGACCCCATTCCAAGGAGTCGCCAAATTGCAAACAAAGCAAAACAGATATCCACGCTGCCGGAACTTACAATGAAGGCACAAGAAAAGAAACCCAGCGCCTTTTGTCCTCACCCTTAACGTCTTCATTAACATTTCCCCAGGCAAGATACGAAGTAAGGGAGCGATTTCCTTTTACCGCTTTGAGGAACCATTTCAGATAGACAAGCAAGTCGGCAGTCGTCGTCAACAAAGATAAACGATTCGACAATGCTTCCATTAACCCTTTCTCACCTTAGACCACAATCCAGCTCTAAACATTCCTCGTGGCACGATTCACCTGCCAAATTCTATTTATTCAAGCCACCTTCCTCGCCCCGAGACCCAGAGAGAAGGATAAGACCTCTTTCCCTTCCACTTCCATCATAACTTTGAATATCTTTAAATTCGTACGACAACGCCAGTGGAGAAGATGAGAGCTCACAGCGCACAGAGAGAAACGGAGAGAATGCGAGTGAATTGTATGTGGGATAAAGGAAGATGAAAAAAGGGAGCAAACAAAGCCTAACGTCGAAACGAAGCCAACATTCAAATGGAACAAGGACGTGCATAACGAGTAGAAGCGACTGCAAAATGACGAGATTTCCACACAGATACGAGTCCACATGTACTCTCGCACACACATCCTTCACAGCCAGCCTCTGTTTCGCTCTGCAGCATTGAAGAGCAGCAAGTCTCGCAAGCATGCAGAGTACTTATCCCTGATGGCTTAGGGAACACAAAAAAAAAAAAACAAAAAAAGGGAGAAAACGAAACAACAACATCTTGATTGACTAACATCATACTTGTGGGTGTGTAGCGATGGATGCTCAAACAAAAAAGAAAACATACGAACGGGGAACGGCAAAAAATTCTCCAAAAAAGGCCAAACAGAAGTCACACACACGAAAAGGAGCAAAGTACTTAAGAGGAAACAGAGTTACCCGCTTCCTCCTTCTACCATCATCATCATCCGCCTGTCATAAGCGATGTGGAAAACTTTCTCTAAAACTCTTCTGCTCCTGCTTTCCTGCTCCATCCCCATTCAGTCACGGAGCATGTGTGTTTGTGTGCAGTGCGCTGAGAAAGGATCTTCAGTACTTGTCAGATTTTATGCGATAAAAAGGACGAATGTGAATAAAACACCCTACAGGTGCCACAATGAAGCGCCTTTGTTTACTTTTCCCGGTTTGAGTTCTTGTGCATGAGGCATCAGCATCAGGAGTTCTGCCGAGCTGGCACGGGGTGATGGGTGATTTAAAAATTGATAAGAACCAAAACTGACTGCAGTAATGATGTACGAAAGAGTCGAGCAGGCAAAGAAGCAAGAAAACAAACCGACTTGCACTCAAGTGTGCGGTTGACGGGTTTAATGAACTACACCATCGCCAACTAATAAATGATGCCATTAAGTGGGCGGGTAATTTCAATCAAGGCAAGCTCATCACTCAGGAGAGGAACCGTAATGAAATTAAATTAAAAATTCCAATTTCAAGGATACGTCAAGACACGAATATGAAATATTCGATCTGCACGAGTGCTTCTTACAAAATTTTCAATTTTCCCTCAAACACAGGTATTTCCTCTTACCCTCTCTCTCTCTCTCTCTTTGAATTTTCACACACATGCATGTACACAGGCTCCCCCATGTATTCTGCTTCTGGTATATGAGAAAAAAGGGAGCCCGTGCGAGTCAATTGATATGAGAGTACCTGACGTGGAGGATGTATTAAATTCGTGAAAGGTCAGAGGTTGTGTTTGCCTGACATGGTGTCAGTTAACAATCTCGGTACGTGATGGATACATCATCAACGGGTTATTCTTTTTGGAAATTTCCCACAAAAGCAATCGATACTGACGCGTGTCGAGGGTTAGGCTAGGGATTTCGAAGAAATTGCTTGACGGCATGATTCCTAGAAATTTCATTTCAAGAAAGTTGTTGCCATAAGACTTTAAGTTGCATAGATAATACAATTTTATGCCCCTTGTACTACAGAGTTTGCTGCGACGCAACAATTTGTGAAAGTCAGTGCCAGTCAGTGTAGTCTGTGCATTTAGAAAATCATCATCCACATGGGATCTTGGAGCGTTTTGCGAACGCGATGTGACTTGAAAGTGAATGTGATTCACATTCTGTCGAAACATGTCCCAAGTGTCAACGACAAGGATAACTGCTGTAATGTTAAAGTCAATAGAATCTTTTTCTCGCGCTCGTGATCTTCGACTGACTCAGTAAGCAGTGATGTCATGTAACGGGTTTGTTTTGCAAATCGTGACCATTGTAGGAAGTTGAATACTCCACGATGTCCTGCGTGAACATGCATAAATAAATATGACCACATCACGACCGACGGCATCCCTTAAAGTAGTCTGATTGCAAAAAAATACCAAACAAAAACCTAAGAAGAACATAATTTAGTTCACTTAAAGCACATCTCTGCCAAAATTCTTTGGCGGTTTCGCATGAATGAATACTAATTCCCCATGCATACTAATCTCAAATATGTACACAAGCCTTATGGGGATTACATACGCTGCGCGCCGTACTTCGTCTCATCGGGAATGAAAAGCGAGCAAATTATTGAAGAAAAATCTCGACTTGACCTCATTAAGTATAAGCGAGAGATGAAGTCACAAGGACAAACAGAATTTCACTAATCCCAAGCAATAAAAGGAAATTGTGTCTGCTTTCACAAATTGGCAATTTGAAGATATGCCATAGCAACGGTCAGATACGAAACTGGTATGGCTCGTACATCCTTGGGCTGGCGGACATGGAATGCATGAGTGGTTTTGAATAAATGCCTTGGTCTCTTGAAATTTGCCAAAGCGTTCGTCTCTCTGAGATGGCCTGGAGGCCAAGGACACACCGGAAAACTTGTATACAGATATTTTCTGCGATTCAATATCCTGCCAATATATCAAAGGAAAGATGTTTTCATTTTTAAATTTAAAAGTTTTATTTGTCGCATGTTTATGTATGCATTCTCTGCATTTTCAAATATTTTTCAAAACTCTTTTGGGGTGTCTTGAGATTGCACATCCTTTTGGAACAAATTATTTACATTTAATATTTCAAATTGAAGGTCGGGAGTATTTTGAAGTCAATGCGGACATAGATGTGTACGGCGCCATTCCGCTTTTGAGTTTGAATATAATCAACGCCGCTGTTGTAGATGTAGAGCACAGACTTTAAAAATCAATCGGGTGAACTATGCTGTCCCATTGGCAGATGAACTTTAAAAAGATATTTTCAGTATTTTGTCTCATCAATCTCTGTATGGTTGGTGGTTTAGGGTTCAAATGAGTGTACTCACATTCAAATTGTGGGACGAATTGCGACGATCGACATCACGACGAAATTCGTATTGTGTATTGACTGCAACTGGAAGCCTGCGACGATCTATTCAATGTTCTTGGGAGATGGCACTAATGTCGGACAGTCGAGCCGCTATCATTGCAGTAGTCTCCTACATCAACAAGTTCAAGCACGTTTGAGGCATGTATAAAAATGAACAAAAGCAACCTCCGAAACCTTAAATACTTTCTAACAGTGCACTTCTGACTTAAGGGAGCTAGCGTTATAAGAAGGAAGCCAGACAGATTCAGTGGAGAATCTAATGATATTCCAAAACACGTACAGGGATTCTTTGAGGCAGTAGCTCACAAGAAAAATCCAACATCTACTATCACAGGAAGAAATGCAGTCACCTGAAACAAGATCTGGAGTATTCTCTCTAAGCCAGTTTCCTTTATGAATTCTCGTTCTCAGATTCCTAAAGGAAATATATGTTGTATTGCTATTCTACCTTATTTTGTGTTGCTCAACCTGTGAGCAATAGAACTGCATAACCCGCAACACAACTCCGAAAAGAACTGTATGTCAGGGCAACTAGAAAGAGAGAAAAGGTATCAAAAGGGGGCACAAGCAATCCAAAGGTTGATGTGCAATATACCCTTAACAGTATAACAATATAATAATAATAATACTACAAAGAAGTTGTATTACTTTTTTTTCTGTCGGAGGTTTTAGAGCCCTGCACTGGAGCATTCAGACTCAAAAAATAGTCCATTATACTCCCAGGTTGCAATCTACATGTGATGACATTTCATGGTATTTCGGAGAAATACAAGAGCCTACAGCATCCGCTCTCACCTCATCAGCCGCAAATGACTGCAACCTGATCCGAGCAAAGGCGGGACACTGGTAGGGGAAGTGCTTTGCTGTGTTGTCATCTTCTCCACAGGCGCCGCAGAGGACTTCATCGCTTAGGCCAAGCACATTTAGGTGTTTGGCGAAGGTGTAGTGGCCCCTTAGACGTTAGTTAGCATGCGCTTGGTTTGTCTACATTCTGGAGAGTCGTGCCACCTCCGGTTGTGCTTGTGTCGTATGTCCCACGCTTTGGACATGGGCTTTGCCGTGCCATAAAATGTAGCGATGTCAGACGTTCTTTGGACGCACGCTTTGCTTAATGTGCCATAAAATGTATTGAAGTCAGACGTTCAATATCACTGAATTAATAAAATCATTACATTTTTTGGAAATAATTCCCTGTTATACTGCTTTTTGACCGAATTTTACTTTGAAGTGAATTTTTAGTACAGTTTTTAGTTCTAATTTTTTTTAGTTACTAATTATATCGATATAACTCACGTTCCTATAGATAGTTCATACGTACATATGTACATCTAAAATCAAAAAAAAAAGTCCCCAATACCCTTTGAGACACAACCAGTCGCAACTTATAAGATTGAAGAATTGAAGACCTTGCCTAGTAAGGCACTAGTACTGCGACCAAAAAGGATCTATTGTACCCAGCTGCTTGTACGATAAACCACTTTGTTGTGGATTTAACATGAATAGCTGACACCAAGTTGAACCATTTCCTGCGAGGAATTCTTGTGTGCAAGCTTTTGGTCACGCTTTCATCGACCTACACAACACTTCATTTTCACTTGTCAGTATTCTATTTTTTTTTCTCTGGTAGGCTCCGGTAATGCTCTTACTGTCTAATGGCCAAAACGATTTTACCTGAAATTCATAGCAGAGGCGATTTTTTGATAATTGCTTAATATTTTAAGCGGAGCACTATTTCCGATTTGGTACTCTGCATCATTCAGCATCATTTTAATTTCAATTTTCAGGGACTTACTCACTCATATGTTTACCACCCGATGGTGTGCGGTAAGAACTCAAAACCTACCACATGCATCATGCATGCAAAATTAAGAGCCACCCCCAAATACCAATTTCTCTTTCACCGAAATGAAGATCAATGCAATCGTATTGCTTTCGTAGAAACTTGAAAGTTTTCGCTTCGACCTTCCCCGAAAATATAATGTTAACATGAACTGTCTTGCTCTTGAAGGCCACAACTGTGCGTAAGATTGTTTAAACCGACATCAGTTCAATCCTTCACAGAACACATGCAACAGCATCGACTTACCTACAATATTAAGTCTTAAAATTCACTTCCAAGTATCATACACCACCAGCGGGGGGTGTTCATTTCCAGAAGTTGTTATCGAAGGAGAGAGTACATTTTCAATCCGATATCCTGCACAACCTTGATATCTTGGGGTTAATTCAAGGAGGTAAAATCCATTTCAAAATGCACTGTCATTAACATTAATTGAAATCAATCTTGCACACTACCTCCCTTCCCGTCCCTCCCTAACCAACACATAAGCACAAGCTTAAGTACAGTCGCCCACACTGAAAAGTAGAACTTCATAGTTGCCTCTGCCAGTGTCACTGCCTTGGGGATCAAAAATGAATTCGATTCGCCTTAAATTCGTCGTTCACGTCGACGTCCATATGTTGCTGAAATATTCAGTGCAACTGTGAACACAGATAGGACCTCCTATTGATTGAAACTGTGAAGCCGGGCAGCGTCTATGAGCAGCACAATGCATCTTTGTTGCCTGCACCTCGAGTCGACGTAACGAGATTTAATTAAAAATTCTATGAAACTCAAAACATCCTTGTGCTGCTGCTGCTTTGAGCACACTAGTCTGAGGGAGCAAGGAAGATGGGTGCTTTCAACGTGTTTAAAGGAGAAAGGACTTATTTATATTCGGGACGACGCAGACACACCCACACCACCCAGTTGGAGGCGAAAGACACAAAATCAGTGCACACTTTGTCGCATCGAACATAACCGTAATCTTTGAAGCAGAAGACTCCCTGTTATTGCCACAAATGCAAATATTTTATTACCTTGGTAACGTTAAGACGCCAACATATGAGTAGTAAGAGTAGTCGACTACGAGATAGATACCGAGGACAACGGTGACTCAGGACACTTTTTGGATACCGTGCCAAAAAGGACACTAATCCATTGCTTCGAACAAATACCTCGCACCACCATGAGCACCCTCATAACGTCTTACATCAAGACCGGGCAGCGACTACTATCCCCACATACACATGCACCAGCAGGATCCATCGTCAAATATATTCATGCCACTCAAACCCCTGCAGCGCACTCTGGTTTACTTACGCTCATGTTAAACGACACCAGGACATTGCACATTGCCGGTCGACGGACGAGATGGGTGGGGGATTTTGGATGTTGGTTGGTGGATGGTGGATAGTGGGCGATCAGACATGTTGTCCATATAACACACGAATATGGCCATCTGTAGTATCGACATTTAAGTGTGGTTATCCTTCCTCGTATGAGATATATTGTCATGACCTGATTCGTCTGAGGATCTGCTCACACCATCCCACACTGAATGGCATTGTTAGCGGGCAGCAATCCACCACCAGGTTGCCTGCTACCACCATCAGGACTGTGGCATAAGTTGCTGGCTGTGTGCAGATGGCTGGATGCGGGATGGGTTGGCTCCTACTTTATCTCCATAAATTCAATTTCCTCGATTCGTAATCCCGGCCAACCGCTTCCAGTTTTCAATGTCCTGGGAGAAACTTTGTTACTTGAATTTTAAAGGCATGTCCTTGCAGTGGTTGTCGTCATCTTTGTTGTAGATGTCGTAGTTGTCGTCGTCATCGTTGGGTGATGATGGCTTCTGTTGGTTGGCTTGTGGGGTGGCGAGCTAGTTGGCTTGTTAGACTTTCAGTGGGAAAATGAAACGAAATCACCCACATCTACACAGGCGAACGATAAGGAAAAGAATTACTAGAATGTATGTCCGGTGGAGCATATGTTGGTGTGGTGCAACTGCTGCATTTGAATCGATCTCTGTTCCGCTTCCAGGACAAGAAATCGAAATATAAAATTGAATACAGATACATTTTGACGTAAGTAGTTGTCGTCTTCTTCCTGCTGACAGTGTGACTGGTGACAGGAAGGAGCAAGGGTGCCCCGCGCCATGTGGACAGTGAATAGAAGAAATTCTCATGCCCCTACAATGTGAGGTATTATTTGTAAGGAATTTATCAGGATGCGATGACGTTGTTAAATGTACGGAATTTCTATTAGCTTGCGCATTGTACATTTAGTTTGAGTTGTCTGGTCGGTCTGGTGGATCGATACGGTTGGTGGTCCACAATGCGAGGGATATTGATGAGTTGTGGTTCAGTTTTCGATTCTATTATCCAGTGAAGACACTGTGATTAAAGGAATGGAAACGTCAGCAATGGACGGCGTTCTCTGGTATTTTTATTGAAAAGGATGATCATGAGGAATGAGTCGTCCAGGCCGATGAAGATGTATGTGACGGCGGGCGTGGATGGAATGGATGTTGTGAGGTGATGGAGATGAAGATGAATGTGGAGCGAGTTGAATGAGACTGGATTGCGTGACTTCTTTGAGAGTCTGTTCATTGCAGACAATAGCATACGATGACCATGCTGTGCTAGAGCGAAGAAAAAGTGGGAGATCACGAACAAGAGGTTAAAGATAGTGAAAAAATGTGTGGTACTTTGTCATCAACCTTCACAAGTGAGGACATACTTTAAATGGGTCAGGAAATATCTGAACTTTAACGCAACGAAAACAATGTATTCCACAAATCCCCTTCAGTGTCCACACCAACCACTCGTGTTGTCATTCGTTTTGGTACTGTTCTTTCAATAGTGGAGGCAGTTTTATTCCGTTTCAAACGTTTTTCAAAGCAGTTGCACAACACGCACACAGTTGTATGAAAATGAAGTCGACCCAAAAAATATATCTTCCGGATGAATTCTGATGAAAGTTGGCGTGGAAACTCTCGAAATATTGAGTTTGAACACAACAAGTGCAAACAAGCTGTGGTTGAACGCATCAACAAAGCAGGTCGCCGAGAAAAACCACACAGAGTCTGTCACTAAACAGAGTAAAATCAGTTTCATACCATTGTAGCCTATTCCAGCGGTTTTTGCAAAATTTATGACATGTTGTTTGACGACAGCCACATCATTTAAAGATTTATGGAATGGTTGACCAGGCAGAAACTATGGAGATACTCCAGAGATGGACCATCACTGCTGTTTCGTCATCTATCAGTAGGAATAACGTCTAGTCTATGAGAATGTTGACCAACCAGGCAGTAGCCTGTAATGATCCCTTCTAGTACCCTGCAGTTAACTCTTGGCAACGAGATTAGAAGTGGGGTTCTGGGGATTCCCAATTCGGGCCAGCAAATCGGTGTAAACTGTGTAAGCATTAATCGAGCTTTCCAACTCAGCTATCCGTCGAAGGTGAATTGTATATATGTATAGCGAAGGGATATCTATATACAAATACGTGCTGCCGATTTTTGTGATACACTTATACGCCGTTCTACTCAACCGAATGGCATGATGCTTACACCATTGAAAAGGTAATTTCGCGTTGATGTGCACAACGGTTGAGTAGAACGTTGGTAAACGTGTACATAAGTGTTATATTATTTTAGCATTTAAACACATACTATTCGAGTCTCGACAACGGGCGAACGTAGTATAGAATTATTGGACTCTTTTAGTCTTAGTGCCGACTTAGTCGCAACGAATTTGGCAACTGGGATAATCGGCGGTAGGTTTAAGATCATGTTTAGTGACGCTGCAGATGTTACTTCTAAGGCCTCTGTTCTTTCAATGCACGTGCCGCGGTGGAGCCTGTCAAGCTTAGTCGTATATTTTTTTCAGAGCCATACGCCGACCCCGTGCAGTGATATTAGTCTCACCGTGCCGGTCTACACCAGTTGGTTATAGTCCAGATCGGTTGTAGTGAACACTTCGATCTGAACACAGTTTGCAAGCGCAAAAAGCATTTTAAGCCTTTTTGTTCGTTCCTCGATGTTGCATTTCCAAAGGAGAAGTGCGTTAGTGGGGGACTCATACTTGCCCCACCACTTTCGTTTGCTGGCGCCAGTATTATTTGATTGGTATGTTGCTTGGAGAAACAACATGCAATAGAGCTTGCTTGAAATGTCCACCTGTACTGCGAATAGTAAAAACGCAGCAAACTAAGTGCATTAATTCGACCTTTGATTTCTTCCATAGGCAACAAAACCTACAATTCCATCTTCGAATTTGTTGTAACTTCAATTCTCCTCAGATATCCACAACGTTTGATCTCGTTCCTTTGTCCTGAGCATTCATTCATTCCTCTCTTAGAGATAAGCTCAAGTTTACAAGATGTCTCGGGACATACATTCAATTTAAATGCATCATCTTTGCAGTTCCATCCAATCTCAATTCACATAACTTTCGTCACCCCTGCAATGCCCACACTCAATTATTCAAAGAAGTAAATAAGCGAACACCATGTGTACACACCTAACACCATATTTGCCGAGATGGCATTTAATGAAGTAAAGCGCCATTTCGGGGTACAAACGCGGATTAGAGGAGACATCGCAAACACGTCAACCTCGCATTAGCAATACGCCACCAATTATACTGGTCATGTCGAAATTACGCAACTAATCATAATTACGAGATACACATGAAGTCTGTTCGATGGGATCCTTTGGGGAAATTGATTTATAGTCGGCGAATTTCACAAGGACTCATTCGAATCAATACTGATTGTGTGAGAGCTTAACGTGAGGCGAGAGGAAAGGTGATGCGTTTTGAGGGCGACCTCAATAATTGCTTCTATTATTTCACCAAGTAGGTGTTTGCCATAATGACGTTTGGATCACATAAGAGAATATAGAATTAGTTGATTGCAGATGATGTTACTGCGACAGAGTGTAAGCTAATTAGGCACGGCTATGCCTTCAGTTGTAAGCTCGGCAGATTAAATTTCTTTCCACTCATTTGTGTGCATTCACTTCACTATTTTCTTTTGTTCCTCCCCTCGATTGCAAAATTAATGATGTACCAAAGAACGACTTCTCAGAAGCTAGGCCCAGGTCCACCGCTGAATTGGAGGACTCTTGTTGTTTTCCTCTTTCACGCGGTTTTTGTGTTAAAAAAGAGAAAACATAGCTTCAGACACAATGCTACCACGGTTTTATATTGCTACAAGAAGGCAATAGCATTTAATTGGGGACAACATTGTCACATGGTCCACTGGGCCACTGGCTATTTACATCAGCGACTTAGTGGGCTGCTCTTGACAAGCTACTGAACGTATATGGCCTGAGTATGTAGCAGAGGTGTGTTGCGGAAAAATTCGCCGGAGCATTGGACATACTTCTTAATCATCCGTTGAAAGAGTGATTCGACTGAGAGATAGCGGCCAGAACGGTGATTACATTGAAATTGCCATATAGAAAGCTTCGACTTGGCTAATAATCGATATGATATCAAGCAGGGATGTCGGCAATTGTTTTGTCAGCGAGCCGGCGATAAAGTCTCTGGATGTAATCACATTTAACACGAACTTTCTTAATGAACTTAAACGAGACTTCCCTATCTCTGAACAAGATGTCCGAGTATTTTAGCATCCAACTAATGGGTGCCAGGATACTGTGACATTTCAGAAAATTACAAAGCAGACGAACTGCCCGAGAGGGCACTAGTTCTGTTCTCCTTCCGGTTGGAGATGGGCTTTCTTCTTAAAAATCTTGCCGAACTTAGCGGCGCCAACTGATTTGTGAAACACGATCGACTAAGTCCGCGTGATAACACAACGGCCTTAGTTTAATTGCTGATTCCCGGCAGCCACCCGCACTAACCAAACCTAAGGTAACCTTCCCTCTTTCACATGCCCATCATCTCATGTACATACGTCGATGTCGAGATTACTAGCTTTTGGGACAGGAATCTTCGCCAGAAATATATGCAGTTGCTCCAACATCCGGAGGACGGCTGTTAGTTATTTATTTTCCATCAGTTGCGTCGAAGGCTTCTGAAATTTAATGTGTCCTAAGCAATCGCCTGGAAAGTATTGTACAGCTCAACCATGCAGATAAACTCTGCAGCAATTATGAAAGCAGAATTTACCTATCATCTTGAAATTCAATATTTCCGACAACTGATACTTATAAAATACTATATCAGGAACGAAGCCGATGTATCGATGGACGAGTGCCACTCACCCACAAATGATGCCTAGCGCTTTTCTTAACATCATCTCCGTAGTTGTTCGTAAGGATTTGCGTCCATCGAGCATTTTGCGGCTTATTCTTAAGGAAGCAGACATCGAATCTATAATTCATCTCAATAGCAACACGGTATCCTTTGCATACAACATTGTGACTCTGTGATGTAATGTGAAATGCAAAACTTGGTATTATTTTGCATTCGGTATTAATTTGAAACATTTTCTTCTCGGATCCCATCCTACCGTCCAATTCGTGTGTCGCTTGAACATTCTTGCCTTATTCTCGAAGCTTCTCTTTTGCTTTATCTATTTTGCAGAATCAAATATCCTGGATCCGACGAAGAGATTGGCATATTTTATCATCTGGAGCTCAACTCTACACAAACGACGAGAGATTTGCGATACTCCATACGCCGGGCTCGAATACGTGGACCCTGCAGATAAAATTCGTTCAGAGGAGGGATCATGGCATGTACGAGTGTCAGGTGAGTGCAGCGTTCAGTTTGTCATCAAATATTCATGTTGTCCTGTCTCTCTTTCTCGCTCTCTCTCTCTCTCTCTTTCCATCGCACACACACACACATACATTAGGGGGGTGTGTTGCAGTTCCATGGAGAGGGGAAGGGGGTAGGTTCATTTTGTTTCATTTGGTCTTCTCGTGGAACATCATCCTACCACTCGTCCTTCCTAGATGGATTGTGATTTTGAATAATTTATTTGCATATTTTGGTAGAAATTGAATCGAATTTCCATACATTTATGATCATTAGGATACACAGTAGTGACGGCTGGGTGGTGGGGATTCACCTGTGTCCTGCTGTCGGAAAGTCAGCCCATGTTCGTGTTCGGGTCTTGGCTGTCATTTCGTGCAGGGATTTCGAAAAGAGGACACACACGTTGTTTGCTTGTAAATGAATTGTTGTCATTGAAATCTAAGAGAGATGAGATTTTTAAATAATTCTGAAGGTTTTTCGGTTTACTTTATCGATTCACCTCCGACGACAGGGTCTACCAGAAAGACATTTTGATGCGTAACACGAGCACTGCGAGATTTTAATAGAAAGAAGTCCGGTCTTATTGCTTCCTGCGGCTTATGAAACAAGTGTTTGCTCGACTGCAGTGATTGACGTTAGACTTAATTAAGGAGGTTGAATAAAAGCCTTGTGAATTTCAATGTAAGCTTCGTTAATGATGGGTTTGGGCATTGTGAAAGCCACTTGTACCACAAAAGAGCTGCGGTGGTAAAATAATGCTTGTCAAAGCGTACGGATATTCATGGCGCTGAGAATACAATTTCATCAGTGGTGCATCAATCGTACTGACACGAGTAGTTCTTCAGAAAATGTTCTATGTGAAAATGTGGAAAATGTTACGTATACGCCGTGGTATGCAATCAGTTTATTATTCGCCTGCATCATTCGTCGTTGTTAAATGTACTGTTCCCAGAACGCATTATCTTGTGGATTTCTATATTTCCTTGAAAGACATATGCATAGCATTGCAATAAAATTCTATATACTTCGGAAACGTGTGCGAGACATTTCACGGAAGTAAGTGCTTCCGCAATGCTGTGTTCGAGAAGCAGGATTAAACGCCATGGTATACATCTTGGGTCATCCGATTATATATATACGAAGTTGTGGTGATTTCTACAACCCATGGTCTTAAGTTTGTAACATTAAGAGCTTTTCTGTGAGTAAAATAGAAGAAATGCGGACCTCGTAGGCTTTGAAACCAAAAAAACAAGTACAGAAAAAATATTTAACAAGTAATTTTATGCCATTAATGCTTAGATATGATTTCAGACATGAGACTGTCGCGGCCAGCGGGTACATGGCCTAATATTCACATACTCTTCGCAGCACATCAGGCTGTCTTTTCTTCGAATGTTGGCTTCGAAGTCTGTCTAATCCTGTTTCTACAGTCCATCATCACTACTCAATACATTTTGAAATAGGCTTATGGACTTAAATTTCCACATTAGGCCGATCTAAAACCTCTGCTACTCCTTGCTTGTGTTTTGCAATTGCACACAGATTTGCATCATATTTGTTTCACGTCTCGGAGTTACCTGCCTTCCTCAGGTTAACTCTCAGAAATGCAGCAGTAATATCCACCTCTCCCCGCCACTTTGGTTTCTAAACCACAGCCACCACGATACTCCCATTTGGGAGCCAACCTGATCTCCCGTGGCACCAGACCAGAGTGGTCAATCTACTAGTAGTAGCCATAACATCCCCAGACTGACCGCTAATATTCAAAAAGCAAGTATAGTCAGCACCAATCTATGATTCCAATTGGCATGTCCTCCTTTTTCTTTAATTTCTTTGCGAGCTGTATTCAACGAGCACTGGAGTAGGGGCTCGTGGCAACAAGCTGACTGTGGTCCGAACTTACCATCCGTCACTTAACCATTAAAATTGTCTACCAGAAATGACGATACCAGAAGTGGCACATGTTCGCATAAGTTACAGAAACGAATGCTCGCCACTTGTTGTCAGCCTCCTGAAAGCTAGCCGTCAACTTTCTTTAATATCTAGCAATTCATTCGTTTGGACCAACAATCCAATACACTTTCTTGACTCCAAACATATTGGTTTGATCTAAACAACGTCCCAATGTCTGCCAAAACAAGTCACTAATCGGGCAATTTTAACCAAGTTCATTAAGAAGTATTTCGGTCACCTCCTTCGTGTGCTCATATCAATCAGCATCCAAATAAAAATGCGTTTTTCGTTCATCCTTTTCAAGAGTTCCGTGTGGCTGCCCATCGATTCCACCACGAAGTACTCCATTTCCTTATGAATAATTCATAAAAGTTCTTGTCTTCCTGTCAAATCCCACCCTGCAAGTGCATTTTTTCTACCGAAAATATATCGTTCTCCAGCAACTGTTGCCAGGAGTTTTGAAACGTTCTCGACATCTCTCAAAGCGAACAACCACAGAATACCTGCAGTGTAGTGCTAACGACTTCACTTGTCAATATTTAAGGAACTCAAAATTCACAAGCACTTTCGGCAACTAAAAGCGTCAGTTTCACTTGGTATGCGCATGGACACATTTCAGAATTCTTGGCAACGGCACACACATCCACGCACACACACCTTATCTGGTCAAGCAGTCGTACGTCTTCATGTGACAACCACCTTATTGCCGGAGGACAATTTTGACACATATCCTTACATGCTTCCACTGCAGCAGGGGACACTAAACAATAAAGTTGAATACGTAATCGGCACTTGAACAGAGCAGAGGGACACTACGATGGACTGTACAAGCAGTCGCCACACCATACTCCCTACAGCCGTCGGCAATACGAAAGCATTTTGCTGGTCCTCGTTAAAATATGACTTCCACTTGATCTTCGGCCAACTTTCATCTCGAAACTGGCTAATGTCAGCAGTTGTCCGAAGGACACTCCCAGCCATCCGTCCAGCCCTCTCGTCGCCCTGACAAAAATCTGATTAAATACGAACTTATAACAAATCCAATACACACACACACCTCACCCAGTCGTGTCATGATACGCATCGGACAATTGGGGAGTGATTCCCCATCTGTGTCCGTCCCAGTGCCAGAAATCGATTATTTCGAATTGGCACCGTAAGGCGAGACAACTGGAGGCAAATGGGTGTTCTTGGGATTTCTTTGGGATCCTCACAATGGCACCTCAAGTGGAGAAGGACCCATCAATTCGTTCAAACACTGCGAGATGGTCCAGCCCGAAAGGCTGGAAATGGAAATGAGATTTGGAATCCGGAACCTACGTAGTTGCAGTAAGGATTCTCTTCCTCGATTGTCTCTTCCTTGTGGTTGCTGGTGGCCCAGTGCTGTGGTGGCTTTGGGTGCTTTGTGTAGTGCGGTGCAAAATAAGGCTTTTTATGGGATTGTGCTGGGTGGAGAATTAATATACAATAAAGTGTGATCGCAACTTGAAGTGGAGGTTAGATGAATGGCTGGAGATAGTTTCAAAAAGCTTGAAGTGACATAAAGTATGCCCACTTGGTGGACACAAGTTATGCCGAAGGCGGATTTCTGTCAACTCTTGAGAATTGGTATGGTTTTACTTTATGGTGGACATTCGTGGCCTTGCTTCGAGGGGCAATGCCACCGCACCGGCTTACACTTTTCATGACGTTTATGGAGATTATGAGACATGATCTGTTTTTCTGGCAACTATTTTCCTGCGGGCAATTTTTACATCGGGTAACGATGTGAGGCATGCTTGTCGTAAGAGGCGGTTAAATGACATTTAAGCCATTGGCTTAGGAAACATCTTACACAATTCTTTGAATGTCCCAAATGTATTTTCATTGACTATGCACAATCTCATCATAGTTGGTCTCTCATTGAATCAAAATTCCACCAAAATATGACTTGTTCTCGATGTCATCTTACTGACAACCTTTCGGTTGCGAAAGCTGCACCAAAGGATATATTCTGAAACCACGGGTGATCAGAACACGCGTCGTGGTTTAAAACCGAAACAGTCGCGTGGAGAAGTGGAGGTTATGGGTATAAGGTCCGCGACTGTGAGACTCTGAGTGAATGGTATATGATTCAAATCGCTGTGGAGTTGCAAACACAACCGCGTACCCTTCGTTAGCCATGTTAGGTTATCTAAGGAAGCACATTTCAGAGCAATTCATTGCGGTAAGCCTTTGTGTAGAGCGTGTCAAACAGTCATAATAAACTCGAGTGTGTATAGAAAAAAATGTTACGTATACGCCAGAGAACGTAATCAACTCGAAATTTGTCCACATCAATAGTCTCTGTGGAAAGGTCTGTTCTCAGAACTCATTATCTAATGGATTTCTATATTTACTTGGAAGCCATGAGCTTAGCATGGGTATGCTTCCATAGCTGTAGAATTGTATATGCTTTGGAAAAGCGCTGGATGCATGACGTGGTGGTGAGCAGCCTCGCGATAAGCTGTACACAAGCAGAAGGATACTATCACTTGGTATAACTTCATTACTCTTTTTTTAAATAAACCAAATGTCTTAGCAATGAGTAAAGGGTCTGGACCATCAACAGACTTTAGGTACTAAGCTTTCGCGAGGGGCCTGCTCCCGTCTTTCTTCCTTATGGAAACATTTTCTTAGACGGACTTGAAACGACTTGAGCTCATCGATGCATAACTTACTGCTGAGACAACCCCACTGAAAGATTCTCTGTTTGATGTTGGGATTCATATTTTATAAGTTTTGTGACATTTTTCAATTTCAAACGCAGTAACATCAAATGCAATACTGCTTTCATAAACTGCCATTTGCATTAGACTGCTGGTCAGGTTGAGCTGCGTCCTTAGTTTGTATTTGACGGCCATTAAAAGCAGACAACCTCGTGAATTTTAACGAAAGTGGAAGGAGATTTTTGTGTAGTGATTAAGCGTTACTTATTTGCATAACAAAAACCATCACCGAAACCAAGGAAAGCGCACAATCAAAAAGCGCACAATTTCATGTGTTAAGATATCCGATTAGGTCGTTCCAGCACAAGTTCGTACACGTTCAGGTCGTCCAAAAGGGGTCACGGCAAGAATTGTCGATAAAAGCCACTCATGCATGATACTGAACACTCGAAGACCTTAAGGTGGCTATTGTTTCAGGCTGTTGTTTCAGGCATGTCCACTGAGCGGGTGCATCATAATACACAAGAATACTTGGACATGAACAACTTATTCGCGCGATGGATGCCACGGTTACTCACACTCGACCATAAGCTCTATGCAACCGTGTGATCGAATATATCGAGATAAACGGCGATTATGTTGAGAAAAGCTAGGATCACACACTAAGCTCTGTCGACACGATCTTCTGAACGAGAAATCGATGCCAAGCACATGCTTGACAGACTTCAGTTTTGTGAGAAACATATGTATGTATATATGAACATATGTCGGCAAGGACATTTCTTTCAGTATTATTGAGTGATGAAATTCTAGAAATTGAAAGAAGAGGAAAAAACGAGCTTGGGTGGAGCCTTGATTAAAACCCTACCATATTTTTTGGAAATTGTCTGTATAATTAAAATAAATAGAGCCAAAATTATTTTTCCGAGTTTGATGCCATATTTCACTCTGCCCATGTACACTCACTAAAAGCCCAGTCAGAAATGCGAAATGTTGTGAATTGAAAAACACGTGTTCACACCTAACTACAAGTCGACCAAGCAAGTCGAAAAGTGAAAAAATTGTATCTACCATACTACAAGACTGCCGACTTGTAGTAACGAACGTTCACCTGGACGATTTGGCGTGTAAAGAACGGTTGTCAAGCAAATCGTATCGAAAAATTGTTGAGTGGGTAATAAAACACTCAAGCATTTGCCGCAAAAAATAATATTCATTCGTAAAGTCACTAACTTATCAAACAGCCATCGTATTTGTTGTGATTCACAGCTGCAGATGAAACTTGCATCCATGACAGTATAGTCGATGTCCTGATCTAACGGCTTCAGTGAAGTGGAGACGTCTCGAAAGGAATGCAAAAACAGCAAGTGCTTATCATGATAAAATAGGTGTCAAAGAAAATGATTGCTCTACAGTCCAGTTGGATCTAAACCTAACTTCTAGAGCAACCACTCGTTGCATGTGTACAACTGTTCTTTCACGAGTATGTGCTTTTTCATATATTGACGAAAGAGTGAACGGAAAGAAGGCAAAGGAGCGGGATGCTTTGTGCTCAAGAACACCTTCAGTATCATGCATGTAAATCTGAGCCAATCTCTTTAACATCCTACCCTCACGATCATATTGTGGTATATTAAGCATAAAGTCCTATGACCGCATTTTTAAAATTGGAGACAAATCATCTCTATTTATCGTCTTACGACCATCATATTTGCTAGGATATTACATTTCACTGCATATTATTTTCCAAGAAATAGCAGAAGAACTTTTCACCATTGGAATCTCCACTCGCCTCGCTGTAACGTCACACCTCTTAAAAGCAAGTCGTATATGGATCGAACAGGTGGTGAGGCATTCTTGTGGTGAGGCCTTGTGCATTCTTGATCGACATCCCGAACCACATTGCCTTCACATTAAGCAATTCACTTCGACGCGGTGTCACAGCTCGTTGGCAGAAGTACCCGAAGTACCATAACTTCGTCTATTCTAGTCAAACGGCCATTGAACTGCAGATCAAATGAAATCACCAACTAAAAGCCGCAGAAATTCTCCTCTCTAAAGCTAAGTCATCACGTCACGCATGTAATAAAAAGTTCAATCTTTCCCCCTGATATCGGCTGCTGGTGCACTGAAAAACAGCGTCGTTTTCAAGCCACGTAGCTTCTTAAAGTTGCATAAATCAGCAGTGACTGCGAAAGTGCAAGAAAGGAACGACAGCATTTGCGCAGCATTTGAGAAAATATTTATGCAGCTGGGTCTGGGAGTAAAGCTGTTTGCTCCATAACATGTACGTATGCTCTATGGTCGAATGGGAACACTCACATGTGCCTCGCCATTAACAATTCCGAATGTAACTCCCAGCTCTCATCCGTCGCCATACAAAACCACTGCCACATGGACCGGCACATTCAGTTCAGAGCTGTTATTCTTTTTTAAATCGAAGTGACAACTCAAAGCATAAGAATCCGCGTAACGTGACCAAACTGACAAAGAATTACAAGTGGCCCCGACCAAGGATACTCGAATGAGTACACACAGAAGGCAGGTCTCACATGAATGCAGCAATGGGGACTGCCTTTCAAACGTGCATGACCTTTGACTGACTTTCGCCTCAGGGTCGATTGGCACACACACACGTTGCATAAGCACCAGAAGCAGCAGCTTCCAAAGCATAGCTGATGCAAAGGACCTCCTCTCTCCCTCTCCTGACAACCCGTTCGTGTTGCATTAATAATGAAAACCGGTTAAAATATGCGATTTCAGACCAGCAACCCACCTCCTCGGCTCGTTGCCGTAGCGAAATCGCTTGGAAATAATCCCATCCACCAGCACGACGCGGTGTGGTGGGGCGAACATCGACATCGTGGTGGTGGCTGAGAAAAATGTTACGTATACGCCACCGTGTGCTAACAAATCAGTCGTTCAGGTGGCGGTGGGGTTGACGTTGAATGCGAATATGTATGGAAGCTTTGAATTCTGCTGTTTGCCAGTGTAACTGCATGCATGCACGCAGCGCAGCTCAGGGATGCATTTAAACACATCTGTATGCACGCCTAGGGGATGCCGTACGTTGGCATGGAGCCCAATGCCATTTCCTCGATACTCATTAACTTTACACACCACGAAACGATTCAAATATTGAATTCCGCTCCTAAAATCTGCATCTGTGAATTTCATATGCGAACGCTATCCAAACTGCGGGTAGACACGTGTGTGCAAATTTCCAATGAGCCGTGCCCGTATATGCGCGAGTGCATTGAGTACACGTTTTGTATTAGCTTGGCTGTCATTTTGTGGGAAGAGATTCAGGCTTTAGCTGTGGCAATTCTTCTGGTTGCAACGTTTTATGCATTTTAATCCACGAAGTTATTTATTCAACCATCGACCTTAACTGTAATTGTTGTCTCTGTTTGCAGGTCTCCACTCCGACTGGCGTCATTTCGCATTTCGTGAATTTGCAAGTAGTCGTTCCGGAGGCATTCATCCTTGGATCTGGTGAACTACATGTGGACATGGGATCAACCATTAATTTAGTGTGCATCATCGAAAAGGTAAGTGATGATATACAGAATTACTATGTTTATTGTAATTTTCGGGAGCATCATTGCTAATACCTGAGAGGAGCGATAAGTGCGTGGAAAATGATAATTAGCGCGACGTTTTGCAGATGGTGTAGTTATCTTTGGATTGCTGGTGCCGAATTTAGTTCCGATGTTATAGCTTCATATGTACAATATGTAAATAATGCGCCTGGGCATGAATGTGCATGGTACATAAGGCGTGTGACAGCATTGAACATAAGAGCAGTAAACCTGCTTCAAAATGTTGAACTTGAAGGTGTGAGACTGATGTTAGTATCGGTAGGTGGCATTACGTGGTGGTAAAGTCGATTGGTGCTAACAAGGTGTTCATTTCTTTGATTGTGCTTAAAGTGGAGTTCTGCAGCAACGCCTCGTATCATTCGTGCTTTTGTTCTCGAGTTTGTGGTTCACTGTTTTAAACGATGTCCTAACAGACACTCCGATTTTCGAAAAGATCGAATGCTGCATGCTGAGAGCCTTAAGCTCTTCGCGGCAGCATGCGACCACCTTGGACTTGATGTGCATAGCCGAAATTGCTTCCATGGTAGTTTGACTCTCTGTTACGATGGTAATATCAGGCGGTGGTATTTCCAACACTTATATAAAATGTCCGTTTAAAAAAAATGTAATCAGAGATTCTGATGGAGCAGTGCATGTTAACAAGAAAAAAAATGCCCGTGCCTGTGCATTTTAGCATCTTCTTGGGAAATAGCACCCGAAGGCTATTTTGAAATAAAGGAACGGAGGAGTACAGTCAATTTTTAGTTTATCTATTATGGTTGCATGCTTGCAGTCAGGCAAATAGATGTCAAGAATTAGTAGGTTCAGTAAGATGACGCCGTAAAGACGAATGTTGTTGCGCCCGGAACCGAACCAAAAACGGAACAGACCACCCACTACTCCATGTTGCAATTTCAGCCTCTGAAAATTACAATTGATTTTAGGACTTTCGGCGTGAACTCATTCCTATTCCTTGTACAGAATATTGAAACAAGACGGGCTTAATTTTCGTTTAAATCTTTACTACACAACCTGTGATGAAAGAATCAAGGTGTTAGATGGCATTGCCAGTTATTTTATCAAGGCCATTGAAAGGCACACCAAACAAGTCAAGGAACCAAAGTACAAAGCAAAGTACATTGCCACAACTTTTTTCACATTCTCTACTCACTTTCATGTGACCACGAAAACTCTACAGTATCAGATTCTTTGTAGATATGTTATTTCTTGCATATCGTGCAGTCATTTGTAAATACAATCACTTTGCATACCTTTTTCGAATAAACTCGAGGGGCTCTTTGACGGCTAAGAACATTCATTGTACCATATTTGATTGTTGGATAAGTGATTGCGACCCGTTGTGTGACATGGAACGGATTGCGGCTGGATATAGCATTAGCACTGCCTTTGTTTTGGGTCGTCGTAACCAATAGCTGGAAGTCACTTGAATATGAAACAAAAATGAGAACAACGTACGAAAACTTGGTACGTTGCTGGTGCACAATCAAATCTATGTCATTGATGGTAACGAAAGGTTGCCATTTATTCAGCAAATATAATGTATTGAAGACCGAGAGACAAAAATGTTAAAATATCGTAAGGATTTGCGAATACGGAATTTTTTCAACTGCTCGGTGGAAGCTTTTTTTCCGTAATGAACATAGAAGTGGATTGTACCATAGGCTGAAGTAGAACCGCGTGGTCGCAGTCTACTGAATGACTGTATTTCAGTGATGAAGGGTCTCTGTGTAGACCGTTGCACATTCTAAAAATCTTCCGTTCAAACAAGCAGATTCCCTCCATTAGATCGGGTCTGATAATACACAGGCACTTTAGTATTCTTTTTGGAGGAGTTGTCTGGAAGCGTTATTTTAAGATTATTGCATAGTATGGACGTATGGACGTATGGACTATGCTGTTGGTGATTTGCTTCGTATTCGGTCACAACTTCTGTTGCTCATAGGAGCGTATTTTCCACCGCGAGGGTGATTCAATAGATGAATGCTGGTGTGCGCTCCGATGCTCAGTCGCAATTACCACTAGGCCGACTATGATGTTGTTTTAGTGTGAATAGGGCGACCCCCTACGTTGTCGAAAACAGAATTCAATGTACAACAGATTATGCTGCGGAGTATAGCGCACACAACAATTACACGACAGTCCGATCATACTGTTGGAATAAGTCATATTTCGTGCAAATATTCCTTTGGATCACCTTAATAATAAAATAATCTATCCTGTTCAAGAATTTCGTTGTGAGAGCACTTCTTGTACTGTACTCGGAGGTGATACAAAAAGAGGCATGTCCTAAGGCATCGAACAACCTTATCATATTGTGCGACAACGACAAGGAGTTCGCTAATAATTTAATAGAATAAAAAATTAAAAAAAATAAATATCCACACCAAGAGGAAGTTGAAGTTGGTTGTGTGTGGTTTGATTCAACGGCTACGGCGTGGTTTTTTATGAACTGTAGTTGCCGGTGGTCCTAATCGACTTCTTACCCCGGTTTAGTCATAACGTAGACTGGCGTCTTAGTGCGTTACTTCTTATGGCTGCTCAGGCTCCGCACATGCTGCCTGCCACCCATAATAAGCCCATGCCCGTTACTTGCTGGTTGTATTCCGTCGAAGATTAATTGAGTTTTGCCTCAACCCTCAACCCCCCCTTTACGGTTGTGTCTTCACCGTTCACTCCAGTCCTCACAAACGGCACCAAATAAATGGCGCAGCATTTTTTAATGCAGCTCTGTCAGCCTAATTATTTTGATTGTCTGTACAAGACTGGTGCGACCGGGGTCTTATAGAGTAAGATTTTATTCCTTCGTGTCAGTAATTGAAAACCGAGAAGGTTTGAAACACCGAAGTAGCAGGGCGATTCTGCGTGTCTCCAACAGAATGTTGATAGTGGATGTAGGACAAATACTTCTTAATTATCTCAAAAGTGTAGCTGCCAATTGTGCTTGATGTCGAGCCACATCGGATCAAATTTCTTTCAGCAGTTCATTCTTCACTTGAGGCGTCAGGATTGAATTATTCGGGAGCTGCTTTACGGCTACCCATAGTCCCCTCCTCACAATTGAAGAATGGGACGGAGGTAATGTCGACAACCCGGCTGCCATGGAATTCTACACGGATTTATCCACACTGGATGAATGCACAGGTTCATCTATGTACTCTACGTTGTCAGCGATTTCTCTGGCCCTCCATCTACCAAGCAGTGTACTCCAGTCATAAGTAACAGCTATTTAAAAGGCATTCCTCTTACTAACAATGTGTCCGGTAGACGAACGATCGATTGATTATGCACATATAGCCAGGCGGTGATGAGGACGCTGAAAACACCATTGATTACCACGATGATGTTAAAACTTTGCCGTCTGTCTCTAAAACAGATAGCGAATAGATGCTGTGTCCCTGGGTACAAGTGTATTCCGGGGAATGAAAGAGCCGATGAATTAGCAAGGAAAGGGGGCAGAACTGGTTTAGTATGAGGAGACACTCCCCCCAAAAGCCATACGGTATAAATGACACTAACTGTAGGTGGACTGAAACAGATACCGACAACTATGTGGCCTACAATAAATCGAATTAAGACTCACCTTGAGTTAAGCTAAATGGTAGGCTTAGTAACTGGACACTACAGGCGACTTACAGCGCCCTACGAAGACTTCTGTAGAAGCTGCAGCGATGAGGAGAAGGAGGAAACAGTACTGCACTACCTAGGAACGCGCTCAGCCCCTGCCGAAACTAGAAGAGACCGCTACACAGTTATTCTTTTAGCAACTTTGAAGAATTGACAAACGTCAATATAAGTTATATCATAAATTATCTTAAACTCATCATCAGGTTATACAAAAATGGGCAAAAACGACATCTGATTATGACAAAAACTTTTCAAAACAGTGGGAACTTCAGTAAGGTCATCTTGGCAGCAAAATGTAGCCTATTAGTTCTAGGTGGAGCATAGTTTTTTGAATTAAACATACACCAATCAGACACGACATACTCTAATAACATACATCTCAAACTTCCTACTGTCGTTTGACATCAGATGAGAAACTGCTATACCGTCGTTCTCCCTTATAGATATGGTAATTATCGGAGAAGAATCATGTAGTGTATGGTATTTTGTTTTGACTCCATTTTCAAAGACACAACCTTGTCGAATCCCCTTCAGAAGGCACATGCTGTTGATCCAATGTTGAGTCAACCCTTAGGTCATCAATCTTAATAATGCCTTCCAAGGTTATATGAACATCATCATCGTTCTGTTAGCCGAACATTCACACAGCCCGCAGTCTCATCCTTGTAATCAGGTGGAACGTGATGTTCCCCTCTAATGCCATTGCTCGGATGCACGTGTAATTAGTTCGACAATGCGCAGCCCCAGTGCAGAGCTAGTCGCAGACGTGTTAACACAATCCATTATGCGAACAACATGTCCTCGCCTTCCAGCACGCCCGAATTTCACAAAATCCCAGATGAGATACACAAAAGTGCACTCTGCTCGGATTCATTATCCTTAAGATCAAATTATCCGCATTGGTGTGGAACACGTAAGCTCTTCGTGGTATGTGGAAATGCTCTTAAACCGATTTGACATCTGCATCGCTCTTGTAACGAAGAAAAACTTCAACTTAGTCTGCACGGCAGTACTGACATTTAGTTTATTCTCCTCATTGTTTATGTGCAATGGCAGCGACTGTCAGAAGTTGTTTTATTGTCTGGTGCGTATCAATTTCGTGTCCATTTAGGACAAATCATCCTGTCGTCTCCACAACCGCTGCTACAGCAATGTCAGCCGAGAGGAATAACAACTTGGCTCCGAACAACAAAAGTGTGACACGCCGTCACTTGTGCGGCTTCTGCTATGTCACTGTTTTCATTCATGTCGTGCATAGTGTGCATCTGAAAGGTCTGATAGAAGTGATTTCCGTGATCCTGGGAAAATAAATCGCACGACAAGAGGTTGACTCTGTCTCTCATCTCTCGACCAGCTTAAGTGTGTGTGTGTGTTAATTAAACTGAGTTCGCCTCTAGTCGCACAGAGTGAGTGACGGACAACTGACAGTGTTGCATTATTTGAGAAACAATACCCAAGGACACCATGTGCAGATTCAAAAACCAACGACACCAACGTGTGTTGTTTGTGGCCATTGGAGCGGCATTAGCATGTGGCTAACCCCTGGTTCCGTTCTGACACCAGAAGAGGTCTTCATTGTGCACTGAGCAAGGAGCCTAGCGTCATTGTTCATCTTGGGTTCAAGCTTTCGCTTGTTAACTCTCACATGACCTTTTCGAAACAAAGACCTGACGAGCTGTTGAGCTGTAGTTCGCACACAAGGCGAAGTGCCCATTCAGACGGGGTTCCTTTGTCTTGTCATTGCTGGCGGCGTTTTATGCGCTCCTCGTGAAGGTAATCTATGATGGGTGGAAATCAACTTTAGTGTTTTGCTTTTGGTATCTTTCGTTATAGCGATTGTTTATTCAGTTGTTCTAGAAGAGATTGACGGCAGAATTTACACAAATGTTTTGTTTCAATAATCGGCCTGTCATAGGCCACCGGTAAGGAGCTCTTTAGATGGGCTTCCCCTCTCTTTGCTATCGGTTTTGTGCTGATGACTGTCATTGACAAGCTTTAGCCCTCGGTTGATTAGTGGCCGACGAGTTGGAATTTGATAGAAGAATAAGTAAACTTTATTATGGTTTTCCACGGCCACAGGAACAGGGTTGAGGTTCTTTCGAAGTGCCTTTCTGATTCCCTTTCAACTTGATCACTGTCTGAAGTGGGCCAGAAAAATTACAGCATCTGTGTCACACCTTGTGCGTAACTCTCTTGTATCATACCTGCGGACATGCCAAACAACTTCACCTTACCCATCAATGCTCCATTCACTTTATCAGTGCACGAACCAGGAACTCGGCTCCCAAATGTAAGCAGATTCACCAAATCTGCATAAATAATTGCCATGCTTTATTGCCAACCAATCGATTGCGCCGTCGTTTAACAAACATCGACCGCAAATGGTCCCCTGCCACGAATTTGCAGTAATTTATCTCAAATGTTCGATTTAATTTGGAAACCAATAACGCTTCAGTCTCCCCATGTTCACCGCATGTGGACGCGGACCCCAAATGTTCGGATGGCATGTCGAATGGCAATAGTCCAGGTATTCACTCCCAACCCCTCCCAGTCAGCGCTTATGAGGTTAGCCCAGTTAACGTATGTGCCCTTTTTTCCCGAACAACCCGCGTTCCATTTGAACGGCCTACAACCATTCTCGAACGCTCAACCGTCCATGAAATCATAAAAAGATATTTATTACGCCTATCTACAATCTATATCCTAGTTCCCATCCCCGGTGGACTGTTTTGGTAACCGACTAACTGGACGCGTGTTCGCAAATAGATATCCGCGGACTAGAATTGAAATGAATTCACCCATTCGACCCGATTTGAGCGGTCCGATTGCCACATTTAGTTCACTTTCACTAGAGCAACCGTCGACCTCACAATCGTACGTGGTATCCGTATTTAATTGAAATTTAAACTATACACAATTCGGTTATATTGGCACAGGCATTGAAGGGGGGGGGGGGGAGGGGGGGGGGATTCTCATTTTCTACGCAAAATGGTGAAGATATTGAATTTGTGTGCTAAACTAATTTGCTTTTGCTGGTCTTGTTTCAGAGTCCAACCCCACCACAGTATGTGTACTGGCAGAAGAATGATCGTCTTATCAACTACTACGATGCGAGGAGAGATATTTCGATTGAGACTACACCTGGCACCAGGACACAGAGTCGATTGATAATTCGAGAGCCACAGATTGCAGACTCAGGAAACTATACATGTTCGGCCAGTAATACAGAGCCAGCCAGCATATATGTGTTCGTCTCGAAAGGTATGTATTATTCGATATCAATTTGAGTGAACTTTTGTCCAGTTGTAAGGGGATATCAATTTAAAATGGCTTACTTGGTCGAGTAGTGTAGTTAGAAGGATTCCGACTACAAGCACTCAATCTGATGCTGATGTATCGGTTCCTTTGAGGCGTCAAGATGGAATGAGTAATAGACATAAAACGAGTGCCATTCTTGAGGTATAAAGTACATTTGTTGTCGATTGAGGTTTTTGTTTCGGTCTGAAGATAAATATTTCTGGAGAGCCTAGCTGTTCGTTCAACGTTCGTGGAGTGTGAATCAGGTCCTTGTTCTTTGCATGATACTACAGCACGGGTTGGACCTGGGCCTCAATCAGCAAGCCTCTCTGCCTAGCTGCTTCCTGTTGATTGAGGTCTTGAGTGCTCTACCTTGGACACAAGCGTCCTCAAGAAATCTTGGAATTCAAGGAAGAGAAATAAGAGCACACATTTCTTACGTTAGATTGGCGCCTGCAGAACGTAGTCACACTTAAACCAAAGTAGACCGATTGTGATACCATACTTATTGACTTGGAAGCATTTGGTACTTATGAAAAGCAGTTTAGCTGGCTAATGCTAGATGTGAGTACCTGCGACATGCCAGAGCGCTGCGCGAGCAGAAGAGGTCAGTTGTGTTTTCTAGTCTCTACCTGCTCTTCATTTGTGCTGCAGACGTGTCCGGTTGTTTGTGTATCTTAGGTGGTAGGCTGTAGCGATAGACATAGAAGACGGATATGCTATTAGTCTTAGAAAATAGTCTGTACTGGGCTTTGCAATTGCTAGAATGTCACAGTTCTTGAATTGAACATGACTGACTTAATTGCAGCCTGGCCGTCTGAACAGATGGTGATATCTCTTATGGATATTACATTGCTCTTGCGACTTGGTTTGAAAAATCAGCATCCGCTTGTACTTACTTACTTATCAGGCCGGCGACCCATGGAGAGTCCGAGCCTGAGCCTTCCAACGTTGACAGTCTTGGGCACGCTACTTCCAGTCATCAAAACCAAGGTTTCAAAGACCCTCTTTGCTAAAGCATTGTTGTACATGCGCTACATGTGGCCGAGTCAGTAGGTTCCAGATGCTGGAGCAGCGTAGTTCTTAAACTATGACCACACTTTTCTCGCAGCCGGAAAGAGAATGAAAAATATCTACCGAATTGGTACTGTGAGTGAATAGGTAATTACTACAATTGATACTACCAATACGGGGCTAAAGTTGTATCCGTATTCCGCTAGTGTAGAGTGACCAACACTATCACGAGAAAGTTGCAAGCATTCGTCAATAGATGCCTACGTAACATATTGCGAATTTTCTGGACCGAACGTATCCCTTTATGATAGAACGGGTCAGTAACCAATAGGCATCACTACGAAAGGGTGACAGGTGTATAGCTAACCAAGCTATGCAATGGAACCCCTAACACAGGACGACAGAAGACCTGGCTGCCCGAAGAAAACGTAGCGCAGAACAGTGGAGAGTGAAGGGCGGTAACTGGGGTAAAGTTGGGGAGAGCTGAGGCGCATTCCCAGAAATTTATGATACTTGACAATGCATTCTTGAACGTCAAGCCATGTCAAATTAAGGAAATTGAAAGGACGGTGTATAAGCCAGTAAAGAAATCGAATCCGCACCGGAGCTCCCTTTACAGATTCAAAACTGACCACGTGCCACCAAGGCCTTTAATTTTCTCCATTCAATCTTAAATACATCACGCCCTCACCATCCCGAATCGAATTCATTTAATTTATGAACACGCAGACTCCTGCGGCCGGCAGTGTCCCCTGGGAAATCATAATTTATTCAATTTCACCTTATCAATACAAATTACAAGAGAGATTTGCACACCGGTCAGTGGAAGTACGTCAGAAGACCTCCCTGCACGCTGACGATGTATCGCCACCCCCCCTCCCATTGTCGACGCCATAGCTGCGGCCCACTTCAGTCCCTCTGCAATTGGCCTTAATTACACTCTCTAGGGAATGCAAGTTCAATTTGATTTCCGTAAATGAATTGACCATCATCTCCGGGCTCAGACGGTGGCTTGTGTAATCATAAAGCACTACACCTCCAACCACTCATCCCAGGATAGGGCAAAGTATTCGCAAACTATTCCCATTAAGAGAAAATTTCAATTTTTGAACTTTTCTAAAAGAAAACCTACTTGCACTTCCGTCGAGCCCAGTGTACCGAATGAGGAACTCTCGAGACAAGAGCAACGGCGAGTCGTGGCCGTGATGGTTGGGTTTTAAAAACTGCGCGAGCTCCAGGAATGCAGTGGCCAGAGGAGAAACGCAAAGAGCACATCAGACGCCCATTTAACAGACGATGACGTGGAGGATATCCTGCCCGATACCGCTTCGAAGTCGGCCATAAAACTTTGTGTGTGTCTTTTTTTCTTTTATTTAAAACCCAGCTGGTTTACCGCAGATCAAGGACATTTGAAAATGGATTCCATCCACTCTCGCACGGTACTGCGGAAGACAGAGGGGGAGCTTTATGGGCCACAGTTTACGAGGAGGATATAAAATTCTAATTAATTAGAAACATTGCGTGTCAATGGGCCGGGGGAGGTGAAGTGGGCGAGTTCAAGTACGTTTTAGTACTTTTTTAGTAGAGATTCTCGGCGACTCCGCTCCATCCCCTATTCTAAGTGAAAACTTCAATTCAACATTTTAATTGAAATGCATTAAGTTCTAGTGCAGGCGTTGATGGCTGAGGGTTGGTAGGTTACGAATGTAATTGAGATACTTGCCTTGCAATTGTGCCGTGACAAGATGGTGCTTGGTGAAGTGGGGCGAACGTGATGCACAGGCAAACTTCATTTGAAAGTTGCAAGCGATGATGCCGAGCACCGGTGTGTGAATGGTTCAACCCACCTTTGACTAGACAAGCACTGACTGTCGCTAGCGTGCCAATACAAAATGACTGGATGTGCTCGTCTGTAGTTTGTGTGCTTGTTGACGCGTACATTGTCCTCACTGCCAGGACAACGAAGTTTCAATCGCAACAATGTGATGGGGGACGTTTCGAATGTGGTCTGTCTGAAGAGGGTGGCGTCTGAACGGTATGAGGCAAAAGTGTCAACACGAGTGGAATGTACAATTTGATTTCGAGTTCACTTACTCCTTGGGGGCATGTCTGAGTGGGCAAACGAGCGGCTGGGGCAGTTGGACTTAATCGGTTAACTTGATTTATTGCTGCTGACACATATTTTTGGAGCACAAAGTTCAGGGACACGTTGAACTTGGGGGTGAGTTAATGACCAACACATGACCATGTGCGAAGGGACTCAAGATGGGCAAGGATGCTTCTAATCGTAAGTCAGTGAAGCACGTCTTCTGCAAGTTTTATGGTACCTCGTTAGGCGTCGAAAATCATGCAAGTAGACATCGCTAATGGGACACATAGACAAGGCAGTGGTACTCTGAGCAAATTGAACTCGATGAACTGGACGCAGCCTACGTCCAGCATCTCTTTCATAGTCTAATGCATGTAATTGATCTGTCACAGTAAAGCTTCTTAAGCAACTTCATGTGAATGGTTACTTTGGCACGAGACGCTGTCTGCAATTACTTTACTGGGCGCAGTGCGAGGGAACTGTTGATAATAAGTTGGGCAATCTAAAGCACAAGGACTTGAACAATTCTGTGGAATCGGCATTCGGCAGGTAGTTCGATCACCAGAGCTGACAGAGGTCTTCTATTTTGCTTGCCCAAGTTACTGCTGGTAAACTGGTCACAGGATACACCACTTTTTAATCCTGTCCAAAATTCGAATGTCATACAGTCCTTAGCACATTAAGAGGATGACTAATCGATAGAAAATAATCCTTCTTAGACTATCTATGTACAAACGAATGCTAGGAAACGAGGGAAATTTGTACGACGATTTTTGTGAATATTTGAAAGACTCAAGTTTTTTACTGCAAATATGAATATCAATTCTGAATCAAATCACCCACCGCGTGGGAACTATGCACTACTCATGCAATATGATTCAACAAAGTAAAGATTCTCATGTTATTCGATTTTATTAAGCCTCAACTGTCGATTGAGAATAATAGTCAAAAAGAGAAGACGAGTGTAATCGGCTTGTCTCAGCTGGCCCAATAAAATAAGTTCATTCTTGTTGCTTGTCTTAGGAAGCCTCCGTCCTTGCAAATACTTTACTCTCTCTCTCTCCTACGTACGTTCTCGAAATGTTGGAAGAAGGTAACTAATTTCATCGCAAAACCATGTTCAGTGGTGAAACGCATTTTTGGCTTAACGGCTGCGTCAACAAACAGAATGTGCGTTTGTGCCCTTTTATGCTTTAAGAAACAACACTTCATCCACTTCATCACCAACAGTTAACTGTATGTGGTGTTATGATGTCGATACACTTCGGTGATGAAAATTACTATCACGTTCCAGTCAATGAGAAATGGGCTTTCAACAAGCCGGTGCCCCAAGCCTCACAGGGAGTGTAATAAACGATTCGACGAACGTGTTTTATCGAGAAATAGTCCTATAGATTGAACCCTATATCATGTGACTTAACATCGTTTAATATGTTTAATGATTGGTCAACAAGTAGACGACGCAAAAGCAACTTTCATTTTAAATCAATTTGCACTTCAATTAGTGATTATTATTTCTCAAATACTTGTAGGTATGCGAAGTTGAATTGTGATGTAAGCTCTGTGTCTAGTTCACCGTTTTTAACAAGCTGTATAGCTCTTTTGATCTTCCCTACTCCATAATCCAGCACGCTTTTCCTTACGAAATGGATTCCCATAAAATTATAATCGTCTATTTATCTGAACACTCAATAAACTGCTAAATAAATTTTCCCAATCATATTCCTTCACAATTGTATTTATTACATTTATTTATTTTTTTTTCCTTTCAGGAGACAATATGGCTGCCATTTCCCGGCGAAAAACCTCTTCAGCCGATCGGATTGCAACGATATTAGAAAGTTTATTGGTTCCATGTATTTTAGTTAATACGCTAGCATTTAGGTAAGTAATCAAATCCCAGCTGAAGATCCAAAAATTCCAATTCGTTTTCATTTCGCAACTTATGTTTCACTTAACTTATTTCATGGGAAGTAACGATTTGATTTTTCAGACCACACTACATGCAGCAAGGGGTGTCACTTTAAATTAGGGAAATAACTCAAATCATGTAGAGATTTAGTAATTATTTGCCTCGTCTCGTTTCTGCTCACAAAAAAGATGCGCATAATTGCCGCTGTAATTCACAAATAAATGCTGCCTAATTTTCCTAAAGCGCATGAATCGTTACGTTGTTCGTTTGTTGGTAACTATATTCTTTTCTGCAAACAAATGCGACCTAAAACTCAAAAGGCACCTGCAAAAACAGCGGAAAACCGACGATGTACAAATTTTGTACACGTATGACATGCTTCCCACCTGATTGAAAATTGGAGTAGTAACATTACGTTCGTTTTTTTGGGTCAAAATTGAAAAACATGCGACAGTCTTGCAGATTTCGAAATTCTTAGATTAGAACCATTTTCCCGAATGGAAAACAACATAGCTAAGGTTTAATATCTTACAATAACAAACAATATGCACTTACTTACTTAAGTTGGCACTACAGTCCGGGTGGAACAGAACCTCAATCAACAAGCGTCTCCAGCCAGCTCTACCCTTATCTAGCTGGTTGCCTCCAGTTTCGCTATTTGAGTCGCGGTCTTCTCCTGCTACGCTGTCCCCCATGAGTGGATTCGAGAAGACTTTCCAGGCCGGAGCATTTTATCCAATTCGCTCTACACGACCCAGCCATCTCACCCGTTGGACCTTCACTCTTTTGGTCAAGTCGATGAACATATTTATTGTTATATCTTCTACTCCACTTACCATCTATGCAGACGGGACTAAAAATTACACGAGGATTTTCGCCCTCAAGGTAGCCAAGGACAACTTCAGCCGCTTTTGACAAAATCCATGCCTCTGAGCCATATAACATTACTGCGACGACTAAGGTCTTATAGGTGGTTGTTTTGGTTTTTCGATGAGGGATTTGTTTATCAACTGCTTTCTTAGCCGAGGGAAGCAGCAATTTGCAAGAGTTATTCTGCGATTGATTTCAGTGCTGATGTCGTTGTGTGTGTTGACAGCGGTTCCTATGTAGACAACGTTTTTGACTACCGCAAAGCAATGTGTATCTGTCTAACGTGACGTTCGAGACGTTGGTCTTGTCCTCATTTGCCCATCTTCGCGACCTCCTTCGTAATACTCGCAAAAGTGCCATTAACATCACGCTGTGTTCTTCCGATTATGTCAACATCGTCGGCATATGCGACTTGTTAGACGGACTTCTGAAAGACCTTGTCTCCGGGAGTTGGGGTGCGACTTGTGAACAATTCGTTCAAGAACGATAATGAAGAAGTTGCATGCCAACGGGTCGCCTTGTCAGAATCCTTTTTTTTATATCAAAGTCGCGGTTAGGTCTTTACCGAGCTTGATGGAGCAGGGTGCATTCTCTATCATCCCACACAAACGAACGAGTTTGGTAGGGATGCCAAAATTAAACATTGCATAATAGTTGGAGCTATAGTCGGAAGTATACCGCGACCTAGCATCTACAGCATCCACTCGTATTGTACGTCATAGTATTATCTCATGAGTGGAGAGGACGTTCTGTTTTCTGCAGACTACCAACGGCGAAGCTTAAGAACTTTTTTGTGAATATGTCTACTCACCGAACATGGTCAGTGACTCAGTACTTCGAATGTTATTAGTGTCGAGAGTTGAAACTAGATGTCTAGGGTATTATTCGATTCACAAATCCACTACTTCATGTCACTTCAGACCAGACGTCCTAAACTTCATAGCCAATGAAATGAAAAATGATGATTAGAGTCATGTTGATTCAGAACACCTAGAGATCATGCACATAAAACATTTTCTTGTCCCAGCGGTCAAGAGCATAGAAAAAACGCATACGAGTCGAAGATTGTAGTTGGGCTTTAGTAGGAAGTGCACCGATCTACTATACGCGAAAGGTTGATGATTATCAAATGGCTCCTCTTTCTCCATTCTCGAAAACCGGAGAATGTTAATACAAAATAGCGGGGAAGGGAAAAACCTTGTCAAATTCAAGATGTTTATTCCACGTTGAAGGCCATTCATACCACGGAAACCCTAAAAGACTAAATAATGGCGTATAAAACTCAAGCGTATCAATTTATTCTTCGCACATTGTCAAAAATCAACTACTGCTACTGCTACAAGTAGTTCATTTTCATCGGAAATAATTCTTTTTAAATTCCTTTGACCATGTAATTACGTCAAGTTGATGCTAATAATCTTTCGAAATTGAAAGAAAACCAGCCTTGTGTGGTTTCCTACGCTTTTGACTTTTCCTTCACATTCCTTCGGTTTCTTTTTAATCACTTTTAATTTAGTTACAGTATCTTTTCTTTCATCAATCTCCCTTTTGAAATTAAAAACGATTGCTGTGTCCTAACCAACATTTTTTTCTTATTTTTTTTTCTTTCAGGCAAATCTTTTTAACTTAGGAATTAATTGTCAAATAAAAATAAAACATAACAGCAGAAAATAATAATAATATAATACATAAATGAGCATCCCTTAGATAAACACAAGATCCTTAGAATGTTTAAGACTACATTTTAAAATAAACTCAAAAAAAAAAAAATGAAAAACAAGAGCAAACATTTTAGGAAGCAGAATGAAAACCGAAACAAGAGCAAAACTAAATTAATGAAATAAAAACCCCATTCAGTTGAGCGTTCAAGATGATTTTCTTTTTTTGTACATCAAATCTTACTCGTCTTTTGTTGAGATACTCACATCCATGTAGATGCAGGATGTCTATGGGTTTTAAAATTGAAGAAAAATAATCATCCGATGACTGTACATTTTATGAAACACAAATTATGAATATGGCTTAGATAAGAAATTTTGAATTAATATTTATATACGTTTTGTGTAAAAAAAAAGAAGAAAGAAACAAAAATTAAGTAAATTTAGTAAATAAAAATAATTTATTTATAGTTGATGATAATTAGATGAAACTACTGTTAGAAATATGTAAGTCCTTGTTGTTATGTGGTACTTTTTTTTAGTTGTTTGTTATGCTCTGGATGGGAGTTCGGGTGTTTTGAAAGGTGAAGCGATTCGAGTTGAGTACTGTGTGAGGACTAGAGTGAGAATCTGTCGTCACAGCAAACTTAACGAATTTTGTTGGGTGAGCTGAACAGAAACAATGCTAGTTCCACCCAGTAGAATTTGAATAGTGGATCACTTTACCAGCAGCTTAATTTGGATAGCAGAGTTCGAATAGTCAGCATCGAAAGTGGATATGTATGCCGCTGCTACACATGGCCAAAATCACATACAATCCTTGTTGAGGTGTCGTGTCTAGACATGTTGGTTTGTAAGTTTGCATTCGCAAAACAAAATAAAATGTTCTTGATGTGACGCAGTTCGCCTTTGGCGTGTGTGTCAGAGTGTCCGCTCTCCTAGCGAATGACTTAGGTTTTGGGTGAGACAGAGATCACTGGGAGCGAACCAAAATGCGATCTAAATTACCTCTGTGGTGAATGTTGTCGATGGTGTACGATGAAGACTTGCACTTATGCCGCTGAACTAAACTTCCCAGAAAGCTTAGAGATTGACTAAATTTAGACAAGGTCCAAGATTTTGCGAGAGTGAACCGACTTAGAACCGACTTAGTGTTGGACATGTGGCATGAGAACAAAACGCAGGCAAGCAAAACTTACAGAGTGGGCATTGTCAGCGCAAATGTCCTGAAGTCCTTCATTAAAACGTAAACCAGGAGAGATTTAAATGACTTTATTTGCTACAATCCATCCAATTAAACATCACCACCACAGCGTTGAGTTGTTTCTGTTCACAAATTTTCGTATCACAGTCCAGTACATTTTTACGACTCAACCCAACTTCAAATACCCTTCACCTTACATCACACCCCAGCGCTCTCAACTCAAACATGAGAACGAACCAACACTACTTGCAAATTTCTTCCGCCTTAGTGAAACCATTGTACATAATTATCAGACCAATACTTACCTTCCTTCATTGTTTCTCCATTAAATCGCCCTTCCTCTTGTTATTAACTATTGTATATTTGTTTTAATTGTAAAAAAATTTTAGAAATCGTATAAAAAAATCCCCATATCTTAAAAAGAATTGAACTTAATATAAATGTCAAAAAAAAAAAAAAGAAGCCATTTACGGACTAGTGTAAAAATAGAGAGAAAACGCAGAAACATTAATAAATGTCCTTAACACATATTTATTAAGGCAATTCTATTCATTGACCTGTAATGCGAATGAAAAAGCAACAAAAAAAATTTTAATTTAAGCAAAAACAAATATAAATGGAAAAAAGATTTATTGAAATAAATACAAACGATTTCTTGTTCACGATGAATAAAACCACAACCAAATATGTGAAGAAATGAATGCCCTTCGGGGGATAAATATTCAGCATAATATTAATTAAATTAAATAAAAATGTTATATATAAATACCGGAAAAAAACGAAATAATATTACTTCAGAGATGTAAATAAATAAATGGTAAATGACTCAAATAAACCAGATCCGTAAAGAACAAACAGACAGAAAAACAAAAATAAATTTAAAAATAAAATCACATAAATATAAATTAAAGCTTCTTGTTGTTTCCTTTTTTCCCATGTCGCTTAGCAGTTCGGACGGGTGACTCATCTAAGTAAGTAGAAGTGTATATTTTCCTCGTATGTTATGCTGACGAAGGGGACAAGATATTCTCCCTAGGACACCCATTAACTTGGTAAGGTCTGATCCAACGGAGACGACCCAATTGTATCGCCACACTGAAATTAATGCTGTCGTAAGAGACTTCTTGAATTGAACTGAGGAAAATGGGGAGTGACGATAACAATCACATAGTACTGGGATCTGGATAGATCTACTGTGTCACCTTTTTTTGACCTAGGTTTGAAGAGCTACCTTGAAAAATTTGATAATCGCCCTAGATGGGTAGTCTATTCCTGTTAAAGTGTTCATAGGTGTGTCATGGTGTTTCTTTGATTGTTAACATTGTCTAAAGTTTTCAGAGCAGCCGTGCCCCATTTTGTGCGCGTAATAGTTGCATGAGAATTGACTAGTAAGTGCGGCACTTAGTATCCTTAGGTCAGGCTTGTTCTGACTTAGGGCCTCCTTGGTTGGTTTGGGATCGGCTCTCATTAACTTTTTTGGGGTGTATACGCCCCTCCTGGCGCCAGAATTTGGAAGCGGCATGTATTTGGCCAGATTTTTAAGTGTTTATTATATGTCTATGTTGCTAATCCCATGAAGATGGAAAAACCCAATAAAAATACGGTCGTCTCTCTTTTCATTTTCTTAGCACTTTTAACCTGTTTCTCCTTCATTTTGGGCTAAGAGTTCGGTCTGGACGATTTTGGACTGTCTGGGTAGAGGCATGTGTATGTTCCACCTAGGTTCCACGGTGCCTGATTCTACACCAGCTGATGACATAGTCCTCACGCCTAGCATTAAAGAAATGTGAAGCCATCAGAGATCTCTAAAGCCTTTAGCAATGTTGTGTTTAGCAGCAGGCACCAGATTAGTACAACTGTGCACGGGAGTATGAGCTCCAGGTCCGTCATACTCAAAAATGGCTGCCATATTTGCTGCAAAACTGATGGGATATATTCCCGCTTAACGTTGCTTAAATGATGCTGTCTAGCGTACTGTGCGAACCTTTGAAGCACCGCACTAATCGGCACGTACTAGTGTGGCTTCGATTGTGCGGCAAATCGACAATAGAATAAATCTTTACACCTCAAAAAATCCTGGAAAAGACTAGTGAGTTTGAGACTAATACTTGCCACACATTTGTTGTATATAGGAGCATTCATTGAACTGAACTATTCGGTGCAATGACCGAATGCGGAATGCGAAGCACGTCAGTGTTTGTCATCCCGGGACCTTCTTGTCGTGCGATTTCTTTAATTTGCCACTACTTGCTACTTTGGTTTGGTTAAACAACTTGGTCAAAACGGCGAACTCGATGGACCAGTACCACCCTCTACAAAGCCTTTAGTTTGCTGTCTGTTACATGTCTGAAAGTAAAGTGAATAGCGAAGAAGACACACCCACTATTTCTATGAGTGGTACATACAGGATGGGCCAAATACAATTTTATTTTTAAAAATGCAATAAAATTAAATTGTTTCCATGTATTTTAGCTTTATTAGTAAGAACAAACAACGAAATACAACGTTGTTCAAGTGCCTGCCTCAGTTGACTTCGAAGTAGCGCATTCTCTCAATCCAATCTGCCAAGACCTCGTTGATCGTTTCGTGCTGTAGCTCACAGATTGCTTGGCGGTCAAACGCAACACCTATGCGCCAATTGACATCGCCAAGACAGCTGATAACACGATTTGGGAATTTGGTGCACAAAATATCGATTGTACCATGGGCTGTGTGGCACGGCGCGCCGTCCTGCATGAGCCAGAGGTCGTCCAAATCCATATCTTCGATTTCAGTAAAAGAAATGCCGGTTAACATGGCTCTGTAACGCCCACCGTTGACAGAAACGTTGTTCCCAGCATCAGCTTCGAAGAAGACCACAGCAACCACATTCTCATCTGCGCGCACGACGGCGGCGACGAGGACATACCAGCAGAAACTTGCGTGCAGTAGTCGCAGTATATGGCCAAAACTTCTGCTTTCCAAAAACGCACTGTTTGAGCTACGCATCATTCACTTTGGGAATACGTTTTCAATATTTCCAACGTTGTTCAAGCGCAAGATTAATCGTGGCCGGAGAACAACAGGGACGTGATGACTTCAAGCAGCGTGCAACATTCACTGGGGCTTCATTGGTTGCTGGGCTGAGAGTAGTATGTTGACGAAATCGTAAAAATATTCTGATAAACGAAGAAAGATACACAACAATAAATCTAGTCATCTAGATATCAAATTCCTGTGGAAAGGAATCATTAGCCAATTAGCCTTTGGTACGGCACACATCGCATTTCAAACACTTGTGGCAGCTTTGGGTTTAGCGTTTTCTGTTCCTGTTGGACTTTGCGCTGATGTATTGTGCCAACTCATCGTCTGCTTGCGAAATCAGCTCAATTAGTGGAAGGTTATCTCCGTTGGGTAGCACTTTAACGACACTTTTGGAGATGAATTTTTAAAGTTGGGAAATAACATCACGTCGTGCTCATGATATGGTCAGTTATTTCATTAAACTACTCATTAAAGTACTTTTGCCTGAACCTGAAGAACGCTGGACGAATAATTGTTCACTACAATCCTGGATATCTTAGTGATTTTAGCAATCTATTGCTAATCTGTATCCCAGTTGGGCACACCTTGTTTTCAGAGGTCTTTTCATCGAATGTGCACCAACTTAAGCGTGGGCGCTCTTTATTGCGACGCTCCACACACCCGAACTCGATGATCTAACAAATCTTGGCATCGTAAGGTAGAGTCCGTATATAATTATACACAATCGACCTGTTGCCTCCCAACGAGCAAACATGGGCTGAATCGTTCTGCCGAATACATTCCGCCGAACTTTCGTCATATAGTGTTCAACTATCGAGATGGTGTCGACTTGAAATCTGATTTCTTCTACGAAGAGCTTCGTCAACAAATAGAGGAAGAATAGTGGAAGTTAGTGGTTGTATGGACTAGTATATATATCCTGATTGAGTAATATCCCCCCCATCAACACCAATCTAATTCGTCGCTGTTTTGCTACCTTTCTCGCTAACAAGATATGCTTGTGCCATTGAATCCCTTCAAGCAGGTCATTGACAACCGGTCATACAAGAATGATCCGGAGGATGCCATTGTCATGGATCTTGTAAAGACGAGTGGCCCGGATCATAATCAAATATTGTTCCATAATCTGCACGCACAATGAAGTTGCATAGGATTTAAGATGAAATTTTAAAAATAACTTAATTTGCATCCTCCAGCTTGTCCCTAATAGTGTTTCTTTTTCGAGATTCAAGAAACAGACGACGCCCAGAAAATTTCAAAAGTCCACCAGCAACTGCAACTGAAATTCTCCATTTTTTGTCGTGACTCTCTGCTTTAGTCCACGGAGAGAGTTGTCCTACATTTGTTCCTACCGTCATTACAAGCCTGACTAACCGATGAATATGCATTCGCTGACGACGATACCGGATTGCTGTGTTGGCCAACTTATAACTAGACATATTTCTTCCTTAAGAATTGCACTAATTTTAATTTCTGACTACAGCGGTCCTTCTTCACTCGGCCCAGACCCCCAGGAGGACACGCAAAGCCTGATGAAACATTTTTTGCGTTTTTTTTTTCTTTTTGCTGCTCTTCTCCTCCTTCCGCTAAAAGTGAATACTTTTGCGGAAACTTTTCTTCCTTCACATAAAATTTACTGAGTGCAATAAAAAAATGTAAGAAAACTGAGAAAAATAGAACAAAGAAGGAAAAACAAAAATGTACCGCAAACGAAGGATAACAAAGGACAACAGAGAAATGAACGAAAAAAGAATGGAATCCAATGAAGAACTTTTCTTTTTCCATTAAGAAATGGAATAAAGGAAAATGTTGGCGAAAAGAAAAATGCGACTCGCCAGTTTCCTCATCAGTTCTTTTCCGCCTCGCGCCCACTCACTCTCACTTTGGTGTTGGCGTTCAGCATTCAGCGTTCAGCTGGACACACAGACAGAGCCGGCGGTTTCGTAATTAATGTCTACGAGTTGCCGGACGACTTTCCACTTTCGTGGTGAGCTACAATAATTTATGCAGCGTCCATCATGGTGTGGGGTGAACTGCTGTGGCAGAGCTTGAGAAAATGTTTGTCGCCAAACGAATGCTGATTTACCCTATTTTTCCATAAATGATGGGAATATTTAAAAATCAAATATACGCCATATTGTCTGAAAAAGGTTAAAAATTCGCTGTCTAAAGGAAACTGGAAGTGACCTACAATGCCTCAAAATCATGCTATTTTTCTAAGGAAACGTGCCGCAAGTAGAAATATTTCTGTTGCTTAAAGTATGGCTCACGACAAGCTTTAGGGCTTAAAGAAATCTGTGTGTACACTACGCTCGATGAATCCCAATAAATTACTTCGATTTATAGCATATCGTTAAAGAAACGATCAGTACGCGTTGAAAATTTCACGAATTATACGGTCCGTGCAACAAAATGAGTCAAGTCAGGCGACTATGGATGCAACACATGCCAACATGGCTCCAGTCCAAAGGGTCTTTTACCCCGAGCCCTTTGGCGATGCAACAGTATTTTGAATTTTGGAGATGCAACAGGATTTAAAGGGACCAGCAGAGCCGTCTTAACCAATAGTACAAGAAAATGCCCTCAAGAGACTCGAACATGGTTCTCACAGGAGCTGTTGACATTAGTTTCCAGTTAAGTTTTCTAGAACTTTGCGTATACGCGTTTATTTTATGAGGGCAGCCTGGGCTTATACAGACTTCTGCATTTAATGATGAGGCCCATCTGACTAAGGCTGACTTGAATAAAGCAAGGATGACCACAACAGACTCCTTGCTGAAGATTAGACATACTTTCATACTACCCCAAGTTTTAGTAATATCCCATCATCCATGAACGGCGCTTTGGTCGATGAAACCGAAAAACTTTCCACTTTTCATAGGTGTATCAATACCAATCGTTAAAAATGCGGCGAAACGTCTACATACTTTTTAGGTCTGCGACCAATGGTGGGTCTGAGCCTGAGCTTCCACTCATCAAGACCAAGCGTCTTGCGTCCGCTATAAAATGGTCTTTATACCGGCAGTTCAATCTACCTCTCCTCATCGAACCAGGAGGCTCGAATTCGAAGCCACTCTTAGCTGGAACACGCTGGAAGTGGCCGAGCCAGTGCGGTCGATGGATGTTTGCCTTCCGGTCTGCATCCACATCTTTGTACATCTCGTAGAGATCGCGGTGATGTCTTTTCCTCATTTCACTTTTCTCGCAGACGGGACTACATGTCCGATGCAGAATCTGTCTTTCGTAGGCAACAAGAATCAGCTCTGCTGTTTCCCTTATAGTCCAACTTTCCACTCCATATGCCATGACTGGTAAGATAAGACTTTTGTTGCGAAACGTCTAGGTTTCCTCAATTGATGCCTCTGATTTGGCGTTGATTTGGAAGACCTAACCTAACCTTGGATACAATGGTACTCCCAATACCACCCTGTACATACGAGATACAAGAGTCTAAAAACGCATAAGCGATATATTAAACTCATATTAGAAAACAATAAGGATTACAAAAACCCCTTATACACCCACGAACTGTGCCTTTTTTTCTCTGTTTAATCACTATTTTAAGAAACAAAGCTCAAACTAGCATTCTTCCTCTCCATGAATTCACCCGCAATATCCATCTCACCAGGAATGCTCATCAGTTAACTTTGAAGCCTACTTTCGGACAGAAATCAAGTACTTAGTACTTACAGATTCCAGCCGCAGATTGTCCTCTTGTACACCGACGAATTTCAGTTTCATGCGATTAACGATTTAAAACATGCTGTCGAAACATTTCAAGAGGCACGAGAGCTCGGTTATCTCTGCAGTAAGTAGATACCTGATTTCAACTCTTGGACTTGCAATAAAAAAAGATATATACAGGACTGCACCATGATCGCTCTGCATGGTCAATTCACCGACAAATTTATTTCCTTGAAATTCAAGTCCAGCTGCATAATCACATCAGAACGGCAGCACAAATTTTACTCAATTTTATGTGGCGTACCAGACTGGCCATAAGTTTCATTCTAAGGGATCCGTCTACGTAGTATTAAATAGGTGCCTCGACTCGCCACGCGCAACTGTCTTAACTCACGGCTCCACCACTCCTGCACATTAACTCAGACTAGATCCATTTAAGCTGCATTTATTTCCACGGCCACAAATTGGTTCTGAAATTCAGACAAACAAAGAAAACACACCCTACAATGCGAACGAATCAGGGAACTACCCAAACTCAATTTTCAGAGTACGACGCACACGTATCTGTGTGTAGTACATCCAATGGTATATAGAATTAATTAATGAAGAAATCAAAGTTAGCATATCATGTCCTTTGATGGTATCATCCATTGTTCCGAAGGAATAAAAGAGAGAAGATTGCATCATGCACTCGGCTGGGACAAAGGACCAGCACTTACACGGTATGCGCGAAGAGAGATGCCATTGCGAATAGTTGAGAAGTTTTATTCCGTTGAATTTCTCAAAAGCTTCCTCAAGGGCAATTCTTCTACAGTTGATCTATGCAAAGTGACCTTTGATTTTTTTGTTGGACATTCTAAAATTGTGTTTAACTTAATCTAGTGTCTCTTGTACAAGGGAGAGTATCTAAACGTTGGTGTTCTATCTAAGTGATCTGTAATATTGAAGAGTTATTTCCGATTCCTTCGAAGTGCAAGAAGGAATAAGACAAGGGGTTATTCTGTTGCCAATCCCATTTTGTCTGATAGATAATGTACTGATTGCCACCGTAGGTACAACTGCCTCCTGTTTCAAGTAACAACAGCGGGATGAACGAAATGTGTCAATCACTGCAAGTGAATGGAGAGATGACTGGTCTTAACATCAATTGGAACAAGACCAAAATCATGCACACTTCAGCCAATTATTCTGAGAAAGACGCCCATTGAGGAGGTCAAACAATTTAACTATCTAAGCAATTTTTTTTATCGTACGATGGAGGAATGGATCTGGATGTTAATAGCAGAATAAGTAAAGCCCGCAGCGCCTTTGGAATGCTGTCTTCAGTATGGAAATCCATTCCCTACGCACGAAGGCTCTTCGAATCCAATGTCACATCCGTACTGCTGTATGCCAGTGCCACCTGGAAAGCCTCTTCTTAAGATCCGATGGCCGCAAATTATATCGAACCAAGAATTATGCCGCATCATGGCGGTGGATTGGCCACACGTTGAGGAGACCAAACGATAACATCGCGAAGCAGTCCTTCGAATGGAATAGTCAAGACATACGGCGAGGTGTGTGCTGGCAATTTCGCCGGACTACTTGGAAATCAACAGTATTGGCCGAAGCAGCAACACAGCGTAAAACGTGGCCACAGCTGAAGTATCTGGCCGCAGATCAAGAAGGATGGAGGAAGTTTGTCGCCGTCCTATGCCCCACCGTTGAAGGGTTCATATATATGTATATTGATTGGGCAGCATTCTTACAATAATGGAAAGACACAGCTGGACTAAGAGCGCAACCTTGTCCGACTCCAGATTGCGCATAGTCGTCCTTCGACAGGGCTCCTCTTTTTGCAGGGATGGAACGACAATTACATGAGGTATTTTCTTTGCAACAGCTATAAATCCCTTACTCATCTATTCACTTGATCACAGTTATTACAGACTTAGAAGACTAAGAAGCTTCACTTGGTAGAACCCTTTACATATTTCTCTTTTTTTTAGTAGCTCCTGCCTGAAGTCACTGCCCTCTCGATCGAACAGCATCCGACAACATAACAACGCATCTTCCCAATAGATACCAGGCTACTGAATTGCATTCGCCCTCACTAAATCCATCACAGAATGCTTAAATGCCGCACAAAGCTCGTCACTAGTTTTTTACCTGTACCGAGCAGTTAACCTCTTTTAAAGCCGCCACACTTAAGCGAAGGGCAACTGGTGCACCTGTGCTATTCGAACGCGCTGCTCAAATGGGTAGAAAATCCTATTTATCCATCAAGCAGATGAATTGAAATCGTGGCAGCACCCTTGCTTCAGCTAAACGCACCCCCACCCCGAGCCAAGTGTGCGGGTGAATGCATCCAGTTCGGCGGCCAGCAAGGTACGGCCCATCGGAGGGCATTATTTCCAGTTGACGGGGTATTAATACACTTGGAAAAAAACTTTAGCTGCCCATCAAATTATAAAGTTTACCTCCACGCCACCGCCGCGCCGGGTGGTAGAATGATGCTTGGCCTGGGCGCAATAGTTTTTGTTGGTTCGACAAAGTTCGCCAGAAGTTTTGAAATGTTCGCCCTAAGCGCTGAAAGCTGCCCAATCAACATCAATATCCCACCCGTTCGGCCGCTTCGGTTGGTTAGGCTAGATTTTCACAAGTCCTTCTCATCATTCGGTTCGAGGAGCCTCGAACAGTGGCCGGCTCCAGAATGCAAAATTTAATAATTGGCTGAAAATTGAGAAGGCTCTTTCGAAGTTTGTTTGTGGCCTTAAAATTTCATGGCACGTTGACTCCGCGCTAGGTGCTTGCGAGAGAGGCGGCGAAGGGCGGCTTGTGTCTTGACGCTGCATACACTCTGTGAAATCTTCCGCATTGGTGAACAGAAACTGTGGAAAGTATTGTGAGTGCTTGTAGGCGGGAATGGGTTTACATGTGAAATGAATTTTAAATAATTTATTTGACATCCAAACACAGGTGATGTGGTGGTAGCTTGAAGCCGCTCAGATTTTTCCAGTCGAAGGGCTGGGTGGGGTTGTTCTGATGTTTGAACACATGAGGACGATGATGAGGGACGACCATAGTAGAAAAACTACATGTGCTACTTAACGTTGAATGTTGCTACGCTACTTAAGATTGAATGGAGTGACAACGGAAAGCTCGCACCAGTTGAATCTCCCGCTACTGCGTTGTTTACGTGTCCCAATTGCTGAACATGTGTCGGCCATATATCATAATCCATATCACGAACGTTTTGATAAAACTACATAAAATCACATTTCTTGAAAATTGATTGCAGTCAAACTTGGTTCTTCGAAATCATTCTGGCTGCTACAAGTGGGTACAACTGTCAGTCTGGCAAATAGGCAAATAAGGTAGTCTACCCAATCACTGCACCGTCTTCCAAGCGGAATTAATGGCGATTAGCGAAGCCCTGTCCTAGTTAAGATGGAAAGTGATATCCGCCCGCGATATCTGCATTTTCACTGATGGTAGGTAGGTAGGTAGATGTGACTGGCACTTAGACCTTTAAGTTCCGCTGTGCTGTCACTATTCGGCTTTTCCTGCCAAATCGTTGTCCTACTAGACTCGTTCGTACTGTCCCTCTGTTGGTGTGTGTTTTAGAACTTATAACCAGTTGGTGGAACTTGAGTATGTCCTTTATGTCTTTATGTCTGAGTATGCCTGATATTAGCTAGATCTTCCAGATTGGACAGGAATAGCTGCCCATAAGTTTTCTTCTTGTCTCTGCAAGGGACGGGCAGGTTCCGAGATAATGCAGAATATTTTCCTCTTCCTCCTCACCCATGCAGCTCCTGCAGAAGTCATTGTGGGGTGCTGCAAGCCTTCATTGATTGCCAATTAGGCAATGGCCAGTGATTACGCCTACTACTTTACTAATGTTGGTCCTGTCCATTTCTAGGAGAGTTTTAGTTTTTGACGGATCTAGTGTTGGTCACATCGTTTTCGATGAACTACAAGTATCCAATTCCGCCCATTTACTATTGGTTTTGATTCTGGCGTCTGTCAGTAGCATTGATCTTAACGCTTTCATTGGGGGGTGAGGTGGCTCCTGATTTCATGCCAGAGGTAGAGTCGCCCCCTTCTTGCTAAGTCGTCGGCACTTTCGTTGCCGGACTACCCAATTGCCCAGGGACCCAGCATAGGGTAAGGTTGCGTCGGTCCACTATCTTCTTTAGAGATAGGCGGCAGAGTTTTACCAGCTTAGTGTTAATCGATGATGTTTCCAGAGCGTTTATGGCCTGGCTATATATGTCTACAATAGATCTTCCGTCTATCGATGTCATTGATAGCCGGAGGGGTGCCTCTTGAATAGCTGCTACTTCTGCTTGGAAAACACTGCAGTGATTTGGGAGTCGTACGGCTACTGCTAGCTCCAGCGAACTGGTGAATACACCAGAGCTTGTGCCTTCCTCCGACTTGGAGCCGTCAGTGTAGATTTCCGTGGCAGCGGAGTTGCACACATTTCTTTCATCAGATTGCTTACGAATCTTCGAATCATGGAGTAGCTCCATATGCCCTTTCATGTGGGCTATTCTCCAATGCTTACACTCCCTCAGTATTATTGCTGCATGCGTGGCAATAAGCTTTCCGTAAATGTCCATGGGGAGGAGATTGAGCAAGATTTCGGGGGTCGCCGTGGGTGTTGAGTGCAACTGTTATGCAGATGCAAGCCGATCTTTGCATTCTGCAACAACAACAATTTTAAAAAATACCGGTCAACGCGCTAATAAAATTTGTTGAGAAAACCGGCTGGTTGTCAGAAACCACCTTTATCTTTCTTCTTTTCTGTTTGAACCACAACGTGGAGGTACAATGGGCCTACTTTGGCCTAAGTGCATTAATGCATCCACTTATGCTAGGTCGGTAGTGACCAAGCATAAGTGGATGACATTGATGTCATTTGTCCAACACATATGCTGATAATAAGTCCTTTACTAGCAATTGAATGGAAACGGCTAAAATGAATCGAGATTAGTTTAGGTGAGTAGGCTACCAGCGAAATCGCCAGCACACTTGTACCATGTTGGTCCACTGTGATACCTTTAGTCAGACTCTATCACTCACCGACAACTCTAGGGATAGTGCCGTTAATTTCATCCCAACGGCAAATGATGACTGGGACAGATTTGAAAACCGGATAAAAGCGTATTAACCTTGCTTCCAGTGAGATTCGAACTGGGGAGCCCTCTAACCAGAGGCAGGCAACCATCTGAGCCATACAGCTGATAGAAAATGCATAATTCCTGGCAATCACTAGTTCTTTGTGATAACGAGCTAATTGTCTGAGTAAAAAGAGTGGTTGAAAAAACTGATGGCTTCTTCGGAAAAAAAACATTTTGCAACGTTCACAGGTCCTGTTCGCTTTCAAGTCATCTGGATGGGAGGATTCCATGTAAGAGCTGTACACCGAAATTAGTCTTGACAGTCGCCTAAGTTGACTAGGCTATGCGCTTTACCAGGGACATCTAAGCTCCTCCGCTCTGTGTGTAGACAACATAGGAAATCTACTGTTAAGGTGGTGTACACTAGTGAAGCAGGACTACAGCCAACTTGGTGCGAGAATTTCGGAGATGAATCAATGCGCTTACGTGGGGTTTATAGATACGTCCAGATTCAGGTGCATACCTCACTGTGGCGACATCAATTCGTTTCCCTTCTAAAATATTCTCAACTTACGAAGTTTTGAAGAGTCCTGAAACACTTAGCCAGTTGTCCATATGCGCCCGACATTCATCCATTCCCATGAGAATAAGTTTCAATTCCGTAACGCTCACACTCTCTGTCCACTTGCATCTACTACGTCGCACTGGATCCAGCCATGGGCGGCTGCCTGTCATACGTGACGGTGTAAATTGCATTACCAACAGCCTTACAGTGTCATTTCATCATTTGCGTGCATTTACTAGGTCAACAACAAAACGACAAGACAATAAACTGCGGGAGAAAGTCACAAACACACGCATAAATACATAAACACACACACACACACCCAACACCATCCACACCACACACCGGCTCAAAAGAAAAGAGAACTAAAGAGAGCCACCAAAAGGAATTTAACACTGACAGAGGTGGAGAGACAAGAATCCACCAAAGACAATGAGGGTACTGAGAACATTGTTACAACAGCACAACAGGCGTGAAGGGATTCATGCATTCCTAGTGCGTCCTCTCGCTGTACCTCGCTCTCACTCTCTCTCCGTCACTCTGTTACGATGTGTGCCCAAGCCCAACACCAACAGATGCCCACTGTTGTGCTGTTCTCACCCGTACTTTGCTTAATTAAAGACCTCGCCCGTCCGTCGTTAGCCTTGCACCCACCATCCAGCCAACGCAAAGCATTGTTGTTCTGTCAGCTTTGTTTCACGTCAGCCAAGTTCTCCAAAGGAAGTGAACTGTGTGTTTACGAAACAAAACGAAAAGCGAGCAGCACATTTTCCCCCCATCTCCAGCCTGAGATCCTTTCTGCAGACACCAGATTCCTTTTTCTTCTTGCTGTTGTTGCTGTTCGCCTCTGTTTATCTTTTGTTTGACGTGAATCCTTGCACACATGTGTGTGGTGGGCCAAGGGAACCCACCGTCTCTGGTATTCATGACCGTGTGTCTGGAGAGATGAGCCTTCCAGTGGCGGGGCTCGTAATACCATCGGAACACAATATATCGTCCTTATATTGTCTCTGTCCCAGCCATGCTGCCGGTCACATACTTAGCGGAAATTGGGCCAATTTGTCTGCTCCGTTTCTCTTTTAGCGACTCATAAATACTCTCGTCTAAGGACGGTTTTAATTGGCGACAGGTCTCCTTTGTGCTGGGCGTTCTGTGCTCTGCTCTCCTAATCTGTGTTTCCAAGCAACACCAAGGTTGCGCTCATGTTCATATACAGGGTGTTGTATAGGCGGCAAACTGAAGGAGGATACTGTGTTCCATTAAGAACCGTACGTGTATGCTTGTGGGAAAAGTGTGATTTTGTGAACATATCCGGTCGTCGCTTTGTAGTCGTTTCCAATTGTGTTCACTCTGACAATCGGTATTGCCGAAGGATGTTTTGCGGCACTGTAAGGATTTGTCACTAGTCCCGATCTGAAGGCAAAGAAAAAAAAATCACTACACGTGTGGATGTACACCAGCAGAGTCCTTAGTCATTGTAAAGGAAATGGAGTGGTAGGGCGCTCACTTCTGGAACGGACATTGCTGGCAAAGCGAATACTGGGAATGTACTTCAACTGTGCAATCGTGCTGGCGACACGTCGAAATTCGAACTAAATGGAGAAGCTCTGTGCAGTTATGCCACGTAAAGGCAATGAAACGATAAAGGGCACTCGTCGAAAGAGTCACAGTGCAGTTGGAAGTTTTGCCCATATGTGTAATGGAAATGCGGATGAGACATTGTCGGGGCGTATTGCCAATACCGCTAGGAACTTGCTTAATTTCACGCTGCTGAGGACCAAAACTTGAGTTAAGTCGGTCTCCTAAATTGTTGAAGTGAAGCAGATTCCAGTCCGAAATACGCATAAAATAGGATGCATTTTGTTCATGAAATCAGCATTCACGAGTAAAGTCTCTGAATCCATTCAACAAACCCCTCCTCGCTGTTCGGACTCGTTATACTTCACACTTTTGGGTACATTTCTATAAGATTTTTGGCAACAACTTCACAAAAAAAGTTTAACTGAAATCGATTCGAGTATTCAGTACTATAGTAAATCACAATTCAAAGCCTGCTCAGTGAATGCCATTCCCATAACGTCAAAATTCCCGACTCCAAAAAACAAAGTCTTCTTCGTGTGATGCTACAGTCCGGGGCAAAACTGATCTCAACCAACAAGCCCTTCTAAAAAGCACGATCTCTTGTAAGCTATCTTCTGTAACCTACACCAAGTTGGTTGGGGTCCTCCTCCTCTGTGGCCCGGTGGCCCATCTGTAGCCTGGTTTTCGAGTTTTGGGTCAAACTTTCGGCCTTGGACTGATAGACGACTGGCTAGGCACTTGTCATTATACAGGTCATACAATTCCTGCTTGAATCAGTCGCTATAACCGCCATCAATGTGATTACTTTCGTATCAGAAGTTGCTTTGCCCACTGGCTCTGAATTGATGTCTTTTAGCATCGGAGTCCGTGTATTTTATATGGCCTAGCCACCTTTGGCAAAACGATTGTCATTGAGAAAGGACGCACAACATCGACGACTCGGCCAGAACGTCACCGTAGGCAGGGGGATTCGTCTACCTCGGCTCTCAAGTAAACAGTACGAACAACATTAGTACCTAGAATAACACTTGCCAATCGCTGTTTCTTTGAGCTCAAGAGGCAGTTGGGTAGTCATCCTCTCTTGAAGGACATAAGACCTTGATCATCCTCGTCTTGCTCTATGGCGCGGAAGCTACAACAATCTCAAGAGCAGATGAAGAGGCCCTTGGTCTTTGCGAGAGAAAAGTTCTGCGTTCAATCTTTGGTCCTAATTGCTTTGATTGCCTTGTTGTGGAGAAGAAGATTCAACCATGCACTATACCGGCTGTACAGCGACATGAGCTTTTTTTCGGGGGTTTTTGCAAACTGCACTGGTGCACTCAGACTCAAAAAATGGTCCATTGTACTACCAGGCAGCAACCTACATTTAATGAAATTTCATGGAATTCCAGAGGAATACCAACAGGCGTTTCTGTGATCAGGAGCCTACATCATCAGCTCTCACCTCATCAGCACCAAATAACTGCCACCTGCTCCGAGCAAAGGCGGGGCAGTGGCAGAGGAAGTGCCCTGCAATGTCGTCGTATTCTCCACAGGCGTCGCAGAGGGTTTCATCGCTTAGGCCTATGAGATTAGTCAGACATGTACGGATTCATCGCCCAAGATGGCTAGGCCATGTAGAGCGCATGGACAATACTGCTCCAGCCCGAAGAGTATTCGACTCCGAACCAGTGGGTTAATGCAATAGACGACGCCTACGGAACCGATGGCGCACATAAGTGGCGAAGGATCTCAACTAATTTGGCGTGTGAAATTGGAAGCAGCTGGCTAAAAATCGTGCCAGGTGGAGAGGCTTGTTGGCTGAGGCTCAGGCCCCTCGGGCGGTAGCGCCTTTAGAAGACGAAGAAGAAGACACCTTAGGCTTGGCTAGACTCACATCGCCTTAAAGTCCAATTAGTTGTTGGTCTACTCCTCCAGAGGAACTTTTCTCTCAAAAAGACCGAGTACTTCTTAATCCACTTTCGACATTGTCCATTCCTCTATACACGGCAGTCTTCTGCTTGAATTTAGTATCCGCTTGATAATTGTTTCAGCACCTAGTAAATCTTTCGGACATCATTCCTGTCATAGCCTTGCTTTATCTCCTCGTCACTTGACTATATTGTTAATTGCTTTTCTTTCTGAGATCCGCGTCTCTGTCTTTCTTTTCGGCAAAGTCGTACTCTACTAAACCCTCATCCCACCAGTCTTGATCTGAAGAGTTGAAAGCTGGACTAACCTGGTTCTTCGTGCCTTCGATGGAAAAATATTGTATCTTCCAAGCGTCCCCGTGAATGGAAAGCGCGTACACTTTAATGTTTTCAAGCGTCTGGACATAGTCCTTAAGGTTCGACCACATCCAGCGCACAGATATCAATGCTGCTGCTGAGAAGGTTGTTCAATCTGAGCCTCATGTTTCTAGAAGGAAAGGAAAACCAAAGCATTGGTAGAAAGAGCTAATGATAGGAGAACAAAGGTAACTCGATATTTGTGACAGGAAACCGGGACGACCAACGATGGAAAGCAACTTGAGCTCAGTATCAATCCGTCGCTTACAAAGAGAAGTTCAGTGAGAAGTTGGATAGTTAAGCCTAAGACAAATTCGCACATACTTGTCGCAGTATATCAGGCTGATTTTCTAAGTATTGGTCGTAAAATTTAGTCTGTGCCGCTCACCACTGACTGCAACGTTTTGACCATCATCATTTTTAAAGACATGTGGACCAATGATTGCGCGAGCCCATAAAGCGCACCAACCGATGACGACTTTTTCTGGACGTAATGATGTTTCGACAATGGCTTGAATTTGAGCTTCTCGACTTGAACCATCTTTTTCAAATTCGGAAATGAGTCGGAAATGTTAAAACCTGATGAATAATGCTTGAACGTCTAACATTTGCGTTCATCTTTGGCCTCGATAGCATTACGATGTTTACGATTCATCGCACACTAACTCAAATGTCATTGTTTAATGCTTACGTGCCAGTATTCAACTAATCACTGGAATTCTCGCGTGGAATAACTTTGACAGTAAACGGTGCATTGACGTTAAGACAGCTTGTCCTTTGCACATCAGCTGTTTAGCCACTTGGAAGGCGCCCTACCCCTTTTTTTGCAAGCTTTTTTGGAAAACATAATATTCACTTGAGAAACTGCTCCCCACGTGCAGGAAGATTATAATATGGAGCAGAATTGAGATAAGACCATGCATGCAACTGAGCTGTCAACTGCAAAGGCCATCCACGATCGTGTGCAGTTGCGTGTGAAAATTATCACACACATTCGAGCATACATCTTCGTCACTCACTTCACTCAGTAACCGAGCTCAGAAAGACAAGTCCCTAAATCACTTACCAACTCCGCTTTATAGACTAGTCCTTGCCTGCCTCGTCGCAGTCGAAAGAGGCCTTTAAGTAGCCGCCTCAAGCGCACAGACCCTTGTCTCGAGTGTATTTAAACTTTTTACACGTTTGTCTCAAAGCCTTCATAAAATATTATTCATTTCCGTACGAGCCACAAGGAGGAGCAATATGCAAATATCGTCCCAGGTAGTAGCACCCTGCTCCCGACATGCACGCGCAGCAAAAACGACTCGCCAAGCACCGATGGCGCCTCAACTTCCAGCGTTTTTGCAACTCAGCAGCTTTCGACAATACTTCAAGCGAAATGCATAAATTTACAGATGACAATGGACGGCAAAAAAAAAATAAAAGAAACAAGAAAACCGGGAAAGGATAGGAAACGCGAAAAAAGGATACCGAACGAGCCAGTGCAAGAATTCACGCTGCACAGCCATGAGAACGTCAACCTACCCCCAATCAGTGCACACACTCCCACACCCATGCAAATGTTGTTCCCCGTTCAGAGTCGGCTGTGTTTGCATGGATGACGGTGACGAACAGAAGCACTTTGGTGGGTCGTCAATTATGCAAATGGCGAATTTAACACCTTAATGCACCTTAACATTGCAACAGTTATCGCGGTTGGCCTGAAAGAGGTCACCCCCACTCGCACATTCGCCGCCCCATCCTGTCGGTTCTTTTCCTCTTCCTCGCGGTCGGCTTGTAGCGCTAAAGTGACGTTTTTATGGCAATGCGCTTCCGTCGATTCCGTTGCTGTGTTTTGCTTCGCCGCCATCGCCACCGCCCCACACCCAATCACTCTCTTGTTTGCTAAGTGATTTCAAGCTCTGAAATCAGTTCAGCGCCTGGCAAGTCTCCATTCACGGCGTTCACATGAAACATTCAGGAATTATATAACCAGCCATGGATTGAGAGTGCCTTCACACACACACGCGCGCTCACACAGGGGCACCGCTTAGTGCATCGATACTGCCCGCTGAGGCGGAAGGAAGAGTGGACGGGTTTTTCTTTATGGACGGCCCTTCAGTAGCGGGCACAGGCATCACCATTTCCGTACAGCATTGCCCCAAGGACTTTTCCCGCAGGGCAACCACCACTCGCTATCGCTTCTTCGAATATGCGCTGCGCTGGCCAGCCAGTCGTCATCGCCATCGTTGTCGTCATCTCTCACTCGCCTCTGCGTGGCGCTCTGAGGAGCCTTCTTTATGAAGCACGACATGCCACTCAAAAGTTTAAAATGGCCACCAAGAAATTTCGAGAAATCTACTCGTCCGCCTGCACGGTGACCCGACCCGACGATGTGGGATGGGCTCAAGTGGGAACTTGCCCACAGTGTGGTGTATGTGTGCTCAATATAAAAATTCATATTTTATAAGGACGCTTGTTGTATGCATGCAATCGCATATCCCTGTTTCCGGTGAATAGAAATCGGAAGAAATAAATAAGCACTTGCGCTGGACTGCTTGTGCAATCGCCGGGACCCGTGCCATTTCGGTTGCAGCCTTGTCATTGCCTTTGCTTTGGTGTCGTGCCTCTGGCGGAGCATTTCCAGTGGTCGTTGTGGTCACTTGTCTTGGCGGGGGCATATCATGACGGGTGCGGTTTGCAGTTGCGATAGGGTCCTCTGCGAGTTCGAACTCTTTTTGTGAAACTCTTCCGGCATCAAGGGATGTTACAAAGAACTTTGTGAGCTTATCGGTGCAGGAATCGCAATAAGACCCTTGTAGCCATGCGTATGACTCGTGAAGTTATGGCGCTCATAAAGGGGCTGCATTAAGTCATAGGCTTGAGATGGTTGCGGCGCCCTGCTTTCGGTCGCAAAAGAGCAGAACGACGAGTTGGAATGGATCAACTTGTCGTTGTTTAGGTACCCATCGAGGAGTGTGATGTGCAATAAACTTAAACGGAATTGCGAACAACTTTGAGAAATGGACTCGGGAATGGCCTTCGGAAGGGGGCTCTCGAGGGTTGCTTTTACTGAGCCCGGTGAAGTCTTTAAGCAGGACTTCTTAATGTATTCATGTTAGGTTTCAAACAAGGGATGATATGTGTTTTCTGAGCACGGATAGAAACCTTGTTGCAAATGTTCACATCGGCAGGAGAGTTTTGGTGCGAGCGAAAAGCGACCGTCGGCGTTAACTATTAACTTGGCCAAGGAATCATTAACTTTGACTAAGACAATCGATGAAGAAATTAGCTCACAAATTAGAATCAGCGCAGGAATTTGTGTGTATACCTGCATCGCAATTAACGATACATGTTATGATCATATGGGTTCACACCAGGTTCTGCACTCCAACATTGCACTCGCATCCGGTTTGCTGACACAGCGACTAGTTGCAAGCTGATTGAGACATGCTTTGAGCAATTTACATATTTTTACAACGTGGACAAATTAGAAGGTATGGTAATTTCCAAAACGCCTGTTCTAAGTCTACATGTTGGTGAGGTCCCGTTAAACCAGGTGGAGAAGTTCAAGTACCTCGAGGTCTTTTTCACGAGTAATGGGAGGAGTAATTCTGAGCTCTCCCATAGAATTGGCCAAGCTGGGTCAGTTTTGAAAAAGCTTATAATCAGGAAGGTCGAGCTTGGTGTCACAGCCAAGTAACCGGTTTTCAACTCAGTTCTTGTTCCAACGCTCACCTTTGGTAGTGAAATTTGTGTAATGACCGAAGAAATAAGATCTACGAGCGACTACAAGCTGCGGAGATTTTTTCGTGCTTCTGTGAGTTACTCGCCGTGATTGGGTGACAGTCATGGCAGTGCGCGAGGAAGTCAACGTTGAGCAGCTGCTTCTTCTAATGAAAAGGGATATGCTTCAATGGTTTGGCACGTGCCACGAATGTCCCGAATGACCAAGATGTGCCTTCACCTGCCCTGCGCTTGGCAGACCCAGGACTCGCACGCCTGCATCCGCTTGGGCATAAATCCTCCTGAGTTCGAGTCGATGACTGAGGATCGAGTGGCCTGGCGTTAACTCGCACGTGTTTTGCCCAGCGACCCTTTGAAATTGAGGAAGACTCCTTTCAAAATTCCCGGTATTGGAAGTCAGAGGTTCCCAGGGAAAGGTATCCTTTGCAACCCCCCACTTTGCACAGTCAGTTGCGGCAAAATATTCTGCGGAAAATACTAACTTACTTCTCAGGCCGACAACCAATGGACCGGCAATGAGCCTGAGCAACAGCTGCCTTCCATCCTGGGCAGGCTGCTTCCAATCACCCACAGCAAGCTGTCTTAAGTCCGCGATGACTTGGTTTATGTACCGGAGGTTCGGTCTTGCTCTCCTTCTCGAACCAGAAGACTCTGATTCGAAGTTCCTCTTTGCTGTAGCTTTGGTGTCCATGGTCAAAAGATGCGCATCAGTAGCAAAAGAGAAGCCATTTTTTTCAATATCAATGCTTTGTAATGCAGCTGCCAGTCTCCAAGACCAAACTGCCTGGCGTCCGTGTGCACCACTGTGCATCGTCTCCGCTAATTAACACCTGAACTCCTAGGAAATGAAAGTGCCAACATGCTTCCTAATTGCAAGCACATCATGTAGATTGTATATCCAGCGATTGTCCAAGCTAGCCGCATGCCGACTCGAAGAACTCAAAGTTAATGCAACGCAATACTAAAAAAGTCGATGCTGCGGGACAAAATCAGCAAGAAAGCAGCTGATAAACTTGCCATAACAGAGGCGAATCAAACCAAGGTCGATGTAGATTGGTGCAAAATAACGAAACCGTATCGACAAGATTCGGAGAATACCTTGAAATATCGAGCCAGTCCGGGTGATTTTGTGTCATCAGCGGACCGTATATTTTTGGAAATGAGAAATGAAACACAGTTACCAGCAACCGCTTTCGGTATAGAGCAGTTCTAGAGGCTAGAGCTGGACAACACCGATATCTCCCAGCTGTGATTCCAAAAGGAGTAATACAAGCGATCCGAAGTTGTGAAGGAGAAATTCGGCGACTGGGTCATCTCACGACGAACGACGACAACTCCATTATCTTCGATTATCTGCGTCTAAGTTCTAAGTTCACTCTAACAAGACACTTTGGACGAGCTCAAAGCCAACATTCGAGGAATCACGCCGCAAATTTTGGACCGAGTCGACAAAATTTAGACCGAGCACTAAGAGCATTGCCGGTGAAGTCCAGTGGGCCTTTTGAACGATTCTTTTTCATGTCGTTCTTATCTGGTCACATGCTATTACAGTCAATGCTTATAAAACTTGTATCAACAGTACTCAAACTACTCACACAAAGTTCAACAAGTTGTTGTAAGAAAACCACTTTGCTGCATACAAATGGAACTTCTTTGCTAAAGCATCATTTAATCGTGCTCCAGAAGCAGTGATTGACGCAAATCCCCTGAACTCTGCGCAGATGTTGCTAGGCATACTGCCTAGGCGGCAGATAATATCCTTTACGGAAATTATGTAATGTTATGTATGAAATTGATCTTTGTACAAAGTTCACAAATAATTGTTAAGATGCCTCATTAGCGACGCAACCTAAAAAATGCTCACTGTCCTGACCGACGATTGAGAAAATCTTAAAATGACACATTTTCCATTTGATGAAAGACCCTTGATCAGGAATGTAGTTAAGTCCCCCGCCGAGACCTAAAACTGGTCATTCATGAAAGCCATTCACTGGCGGTAGGAGCAGCTTTCCACTCTCGCTGTCTCGTGAAGGTTGATGAGAAATGGCATGCCATCAGAGGCACAATCGACAGTACTGCTGTCATGTCATGCCGTGCTAGTAGCGAATTTCATTAAAAACCTCTCAAGGACGCACTTCAAATACATTATCGTCGACTCCAAGTGCCAAGGATTAGGAAATTCGTCAACGAAAAAACCAATTAAGAGAGACCGGTAGCCGAACCACCCGAACACCAACGAACTCGGTCTTCTGACATTTCCGACTATTTCACCCAAGGAGACCGCAGACCATAATTCTTTTAATTCCATCCCGGAGCTACCCGCATGATGAATCGGCAGGCCAATCAAGGACATCGTCAGCGTCTCCCAGGGGATGTGTGTATAAGGTCGCGACTACGTTCAAACCGCCGAATATGAGAGCGATGAAATTTTAATAAAACCAGGCCGCCCCTGGGTGCCGTCATTATCCGGCGCAGAGGTACCAAAACTGTCATTCAGCAACTAATCCAGGAAAGCGGTCCCGAGATGCTAGTCAGTACCAACCCAGGACAACCCCTACCTCACCCACCCACCAGACACACACACACACGACAAAATGCAAACCACCGCCGGCCATGTACCAATGATCCGGCAATGCTTGCAGTATTTGGTTAATTGAATGCTTCTCCAGAAATTTAATATACCCGTGATTGATTGCATCAATTCCAGTGTAATAATCCCTGCCACTTGTTCATTCCACTCGCATCATCAACTCGCCAGGCACGACAACGGAGCCAGAGCCCGGCAGCCATTTGAATAATTCCCACCCCCTGAGAGAGAGAGAGAAATGGATCGAAGAGGGGCCAGAGAGAATGCGAACGGAGAACCAGAGCGAGCGGACCAGAAATGAAAAATTCAGATATTTATCCTGACATGAATATATTAGGAGCCTAGTGTATATACAATCCGTCCGTCATCCCCCGTGCGGCGTCTCTCTGGACGGTTTCACTGCCTCAGCAATGTCGGAAGAGCTTAATTTGATTTAATAAAACGGGGGACATGGCCACCAGTGGGCCGAGTCACCAGAGCAGACACACCCTTTCCAAGTCTTCCAGGAAGCACGAAACCCTTTTCCTCCAAGCCGAATAGAATGGCCTGCGAGGAACGTCTTTCATTTAATGGGGTCCCATTAAATAATTAAAATAAAAATTCGAAGGAAAGTATTTCGCCAGAGAAAAAAAGGGCGCAGCTGGTTGGCGGAGATGGCAAAACAGAAAATTCCAATTCGCTGTCAGAGTGAGAGAGAGGTGCGTCAGAGGAGGCCAAACAAACTCTCGGTAAGCAGCTCTAATTGAGGTTATTAAGCGAGATGTTGTTGCAGGAACAACACAGAATGGGGATTTAGTTCCGGCAACACGGCTCCCCGGAAGTAAGCCGTCATTTAATCACTTTGTACCTAGGATTCGATCGGGTTGGATGGAGGGGTGAGAGATTTGGAGAAATTGAAAATGTTGATACAGGTCCTTGGGCTAATTAATTGGCAGTTTCCGCATCCCCATCACACGCAGGAATCGGTGTACATTTTCACTTTTCGTCAGCAATTTAATAATAGCCGAGCTATTTGTTGCCTGTTTTTATGGGCCACTGACATGATATTTGCCCGTTGAGCTGCCTCAGTCTATACGTAGTGTTTGGGGAGATTTACTTCGAATTGACCTTAGAAGAGTAACAAAACAAACGCGGCAACGGAAGTAAGATTACGTATAAAATGTAGTAAAATAATGTCGCCAACAAGGAAATAATAAATTTAGAACTCGGTAGGTGTGTAAAATACACTCCTTGTGGACCGCATTATCGCATCGACCTTCATAGCCATTAATAGGTCCATTATGAGATTAGCATTAGCTTTTAGCGAAAATTTGCGATGCAAATAAATTGTTCCAACATGCACGAACAGGACGGTAATTTTTACACGAATTTTCTTTTTCCTGCAATTTCGTCAAATTTGCTTGGAACGACGCCGCGTATGGCATAATTTGCTACCAGAAATCGAGGTCTGTCCCAGATTGATACTGAGACTGTGGAACTGTGAGACTGTGAGACTGTGAGATTGTGAGACTGTGAGACTGTGAGACTGATTGAATCTCAATTAATAGCAAACTCGACTTTGGCGTTGCACGTTTGGTCCCAAACAGCGACTTCAAATTTTAAATTATTACATACGGATATTATTTGTCTTAATAAATTTTTAACATTTGCACTACACCGTGATACATGCCAAAGTTGTCCAAAAGAAATTTTGTCGGTTTAACAGTTTTGGAATGTAACTTTTTAACAACTTCATTCTTTATAACTGCAAATGAAAGCATGTAAGTGTTATACAGTTTTGAAAAGCTTTTGGTTTGGTGGTTAAATTTTAAGGGCCGATGTTGAATGTGAACCACACCTAAACGTCAAGTTTTTTTCTGAATTTCATTTGACATTTCTCAATTTCAGACTAACACTACTGAACTATGGAAAGATACACAATTGAGCAACGCGTTAAAGTTATTCAGGCATATCGTGCACTTCGCAATTTTTTTGGTCAATTTAATCCTCCAAATGTGCGTACAATCGGAAAAATCGTGCAAAAATTTGAGCAAACCGGATCTGTAGGAGATCATACAGCTCATACTGCAGAAAATATTGCTGCTGTTCGCGATAGTGTGGCTGAAGAGCCGTCCACCTCAACTCGTCGTCGTGCCCAACAATTGCACCTCTCACGCTCGTCGTTGATGAACATTATGCATAATGACTTGCATTTACATGCTTACAAGGTGCAATTGACTCAAGAACTAAAGCCTCTTGACCATTTCAAGCGTCGTCAATGGTCAGAATGGTGGCAAGAAATGGCAACAGTGGATGATCAATTTTCGAAGAAAATCATCTTCAGTGATGAGGCACATTTTCACCTTATTGAATTCGTCAATAAGCAGAATTGCCGCATTTGGGCGAATGATAATCCAAGAGTGATTGTCTAAAAACCAATGCACCCACAAAGAGTGACGGTTTGGTGCGGATCATCGGGCCGTATTTTTTCCAAAATGTGGCCGGTCAGGCATTGACTGTGAATGGTGCTCGCTATCGTGAAATGATAACGAACTTTTTATGGCCCGAATTGGAAGATATGAATGTGGGCGATATGTGGTTTCAACAGAACGGTGCCACTTGCCACACAGCTAACGAAACAATGGCTCTTTTGCGCGACAAATTCAATGGCCGTCTTATCTCACGTGGTGGCGATGTCAATTAGCTGCCAAGATCATGTGATTTGACACCGTTGGATTTTTTTCTTTGGGGCTATTTGAAAGAAAAGGTGTACGTCGATAAGCCAGCAACATTTCAAGAGCTAAAGAATGAGATAATTCGGCACATTAACGGCATAGAACCTCAATTATGCTTCAGCGTCATCGAAAATTTGGACCATCGGATAGAGGTGTGCCGCAGAGGTCGCGGCTGCCATTTGGCCGATATTTTGTTCCAAACATAATTGAACCATACCAATATTATCATAATAAAAATAAATGACAATAATTTCCTAAATAATTTTTGTTTTATTCAAAATCAACATCGGCCCTTAAAATTAAGCCATTTTGGTCTTTCTAAATAAAATAATTTCGACTTGTTCAGTCAATCCATTGAGAAATAAAAAAAAATATTTCTGAAAGGCTTTAAAATTTTCTTTTGTTTAATGTTCAAAGAGAGAATTAACTGTTGCTGTTTGCCGCTGTTCAAATTTTTCCTTAGGTCGTCAGTAATTAGGAGGAAAAACGAAAGTTGCCCCAATCTGCAATAAATATTTTTCTGTAAGCATTGATCAACGGCGGATGTTGTACGTAAGTAATTCGTGACCAGATACTCTACTTATTTCTACGTATTTGTCTGATGATGTAAAACGTGCTACCAATACAGTACAATACAATGATTCAAACGAGATTCTTTCGGATGTGTTCTTCGGTACGATACTGTCGTCAGATTTCTACCGAGTTTTCCAAAGAATCTCCTGACAAAACAAGAGCTGTAGGACACAGATAAATGGGTTATAAGCTACTGTATTACATAAAGGATGGTGAAGTGACTGAAATCAAACAAGCACCGTTTCTAAGAATGATCGATGTAAAAGTAGCCCATTACTGACACCAGTTCTAGTGTTTTGTGTACTATTTGTGGAGCAAAAGCAGTATACATTAATGACTTAAACGAAGTGAGTTAACAATATATAATTTGAGAAATGGTCTGCAGGTATACCTGTGAACAATAAAAGCTAAGAAGAAATGGAAAAATATGTGCAACATCGTTTTCGGACTGAACTGAGTTTCGCTTTTCCTTTAAGGTGGCGCTGCATTACGGCGTGGCCCTGGGCCTGAACAAGCGTTTCCAGCCAGCTGGATTTAGCTGGCTAGCTGCCTCCACGCATAGTTGGTTGAGGTCCCTTTCCACTTCTGTGCGCTACCTGAGTCGCGGTCATCCTCTACTCGCTGGTGCATTCGAGGATTTACGGAGCATTGGTTTCCATCCGGTCTAAATGACCTAGCCATCTCAATCGGTAGATCTTCATTCTTCTGGGTAAGTCGATGTCGCTTAACAGCCCGTACAGTTCGTTGTTATATCTGCTCCACTCACCATCTATGCAGACGGGACCAAAAAACAACCGAAGAATTTTCCTCTCAAAGCAATCATGAGTAACTTCGTCCACTTTTGTCCATGCCATATAGCAGGACTGGGACGGTTAAGATCTTATACAGGGTTACTTTGGTTGTTCCACAGAGGGCTTTGTTTATCAATTGCTTTCTTAGCCCAAAGAAGCAGCGATTGGCAAGAGGTATTCTACGTTTGATTTCGGCACTGGCGCCATTGTCTGAGTTAATTGCGGTTCCTAAGTAGACAAAGTCTTTGACTATTTGTATGTGTCTACTGTGACGTTCTGTCCGAGACGTCGGTGTTGGGTATCCTTTCTCGTTGACAGTGTTAAACCCTTTTCTGCGGCCAAAAGTGCCATTGACATCCCGCTGCGTTCTTCCGATAATGTCAATATCATCGGCATATGCTAGTAGTTGGACGGACTTCTCAAATATTGTTCCTGTGGTTTTGGCGTGCGAGTTTTGAACAATTCTTTCAAGAATGATGTTGAAGAAGTCGCATGACAGCGCGTCGCCTTGTCTGAATCGTTGACATCAATGGTCTCGGTTAGGTCTTTGCCGTCCTCGATGGAGCAGCGTGCATTCTCCTTCTTCATCCTACACATGCGGACGAGTTTGGTACGGATGCTAAAACTACACAATGCTTCGTATAGCTCGTCTCTATAGATGCTGTCATACACGGCCTTAAAATGGATGAAAATGTGGTGGGTACTGAACTGAGTTTACATATTGTATAGATAAACCATGACAAGGTAGTAGTTGAACAGGAGTTGATGAAAAATGAATAAGAAGTTTTTATGTTATCTTGTAAACATTTTCATCAGGTATGACTATTGGCAAGTATAGCATCAAAACTGCGCAATTGTACGTGCAAAAATATAATTAGTACTATATGCCTCCTTCGGTCCATAAAATATTGGTGCATGGTTAAAGTATTATTAAACATTTCGCGGTGTTGCCAATAGGTCAGTTGTCCGAAGATGCACAGGAGTCACGAAATATAGACTATACACAAATAAGACTATCGCAGAAAATGCTCGAAATCTGCAACTAATAAAGGCGGTTTTTCATACTTTGCTCTTTACATCTGATGGATTTATATCAAGCATGAGAAACCCAATTGAAAAAGTTTCTAAAGAAATGCTGGAAGAAGCTGAGCTGCTCTTATATTCTTTTCCAAATCATAATTAATAAATGAATGTGAGAGTGAATGCCCCTATTCGTGTTATTAATGATTAATTGCATCGTAAACCTCAATTGTTTATGTAAAAATGTAACATTTAAATTTGTGTGGATTTTTTATACATATGTATGTGATATGCACCAATTATGTACACAATTCAAGTAAGTCATACATTTTCAGCAAAAATATGACTTTCCATATCTCCGACCGAGAGACTAAATTGACTTTTTTGTTTGCATAAATTGTTTGACGTCGTAGTTTGGTGATATCGGATATCGTTTCTGATTTCAATATTTTACTGTGACAAAATTGAAATCAATTTCAAGGCCTCGACTTTATTTTTGCATCAAATTAATTCATCAAGCAGACGTGTCTGACACCATGTCCCGATAACCACAGAAAATCCTTTTCAAAAAAAAAGTTTGAGTGGCTGCGAGTTCCCTTTCAAATTGTACACTATTCGAAGCGTCATTTCAGCCATTTATACCCCCGTCGAAATCCTACAAGTTCGGTTCCTCTAGAAGTTAACATCTGACCTGACAAGAAATTTATTCAAGGAACAATGCCTCACATGCCATAAAATACCGGTTCTTGTTTCATGAACGTAAATACATTTGTACACCTGGCCTTTCACTCACCGAAACAATAAACTCATCACGTACTCACGTGCATCCGCCTGATGTTACCGAGTTCCGAAACTACTAAACCAGTTGCGAGGCATAACATTGATTCATACCCACCCTAGAATTCGGGGGCGCACAGCCAGCCGTGTAAACACGCAACTTTTCCGATTTAACTTTCCGCGAAGTTGGTCTAATTGAATGAAATATATTGTCCTTTATCGGGACATTAGTCAGATTCGCTGCCATGTCCATGACGTTCGAAAATAAAACTACAACGAAATTCCAGCATGAATGTTAGTCATCGCATTCGGTTTGTATTGCACGCTACGTACATGTGCATGTAAAACTTTAAATTACGTTTCGGCTTAAAATGCTACGAAATGGTTTGCAGTCTGATAGGAGCAGACCGGAGTGTAGCTTAAAGGTATATTTGCCTTCAATGTCCCTTACTGTCAATGGAACCGATGTTTGGACAAAGACAGACATTACGATGGCTGTCTTAGAAGAATACATAATGTAAGGGATGATTCATTTAGACTGTTTTTTTTTTCAATAGGTTCTTTCTTGATAGGTCACGCGTGTGATGACAAATCATCACAGAAAGACGCACACCTAGCCAACGTCTCCAAATTATTCAGCAGTGTTACGGAAATCGGTGTTCAGTGAAAAATGTTTTTCGTGCACTTCAAACAAAACAAGTCTGTGATTGCCTTCACCATCTGGGGTTTGCTATCGAATTATGTGACATCAGAAGTCTTGGCCGAAAACCCAGCTACGATCCATGGCTTGGAAGCCAACATTATTCGGGAAATTTAGCAAATACCGGTCGTAACGTGAAGCAGTGATACAAGATTAGAGCTTCATTATGGACCATGTACGGCGGGCAACATTAACCTACAATTTTACTCTAAAAATAATTTTCGGGCAATGTTGTTTCAGGCCATAGTAATGTTCTATCATCAACTTTATGTAATTTATGTAAAATTTGAAAAAACAAATCTTAATGAATCATGATGAATATTTGTGCGATTGTCACAACTGAAACAGTTGTGACTAACAATCGGTGATTGATACACCGATTCCTCGCTAGCCAGGGGAACTAAGTGACATCTAAGAAGCACCTGCTGGTAGCCAAGTGGTCTCTTCAGGGATTGTCCACTTCATTACTGGCTTATAGCCACTTTTGTCTTTCAAATGAATTTAGCCACGTTTTGTATTTTTAAATTTGACATTTTTTCTAGACTGCTAAATAGATAGAATTAAAGGCCATAATTGCATCGAAGTCTCGTAAGTGTCCAGTTTCATCCATCTCAGATTGGTTTTTATGTAACATGGTATGGTGTTACTTGAATTGAGGGGTAGGGGTCTCCTGATTAATTGCCAATGGCAGGCCCACCCCTATTCTAGCTAGCTCGTCGACTCTTTCATTGCCTGGAATACCTCAATGCCCAGTGACCCAGCATCTCCCTGGGAGATAGGCGGGATCTTTGATTTAGTCGATGGTGTCTCCAGAGCCTAGTGGCCGCCTGACTGTCTATGTATATAACGATGGATAACCCGTCTATCGGATTTATTCACAGTAAGCGGGCAGCCTCCTAAATAGCCTTAACTTCTGCCTGGAATACGCTGTAGTGGTTAGGCAGTCGAAGGGACAGCGAGAAGGATATCTCTGACTAGGTCGCGTATACTCCGAGTCCGGTGCCTTCGTCCGTCTTGGAACCGTCCGCGTAGACTTTCAGATTCGCAGGTTTTCGGACTGTTTTGCCCAGTCCTCCTATTTGGGATTAGTATTTTGTACCTAGATTGGAAGTCTAGAAAATGTGCAATATTGTCTGTATGCTTTGTAATTTTCGCATTCTTGAATGTTACCATGTGCCCTGAACTATGTGTTCTATTCCATCGGTGAAGCTCTCTCAATCTAATCGCTGCCTCGGTAGCTGCCTCGGTTTCCATGGCGGGGTGGAACGAAGTGCTACAGGTGTGGATTTTGTTTATCTTTTTCAATTTTTCTTTAATTCTCAGTACTGCCCTCCATACGAGGATGCCGTATGTAGGCGGTTAACAAGCGGTTATTTTCTTTATCAGCCTTTATTGAGTTTTCTGATGGAATTCAAGTTTTTATTAATCCCCCTCTCTTCCGAGGGTAGCCTGCGCCAACTTCGTAGATTACCTTATTGCATGCCACGGATTTATCAAATATCAGGCAATGCGTACCTGTAATCAACCATTTCGGGTTTAAGACTCTGTAGCACCGGGGAGAATGTTCTAAATTACATGCTGTGACTGAGTATCATATTCGTGGTATTGAGCTTCAGTAATATTGACCTACAAGCACAAACTTAGTCCGAATTCCTACAAAAAAATTTGCTACTCCAAATTCATAGCTCGAATTTAATTCCAGTGCATATCGCCACATGCACTTCTGGCCGGCCAGCGTTGCATGGAGTTCCAAACGAGCATAAGCTCAAGTATGTAGTAAAAGCATCTGAATACCTCTCAGGATATACACATACACACACACACACAGTTTTGATGCATCAGTCGTAATGGGAGAGATCGGGTCGATGAGCGAATTCCACAAGGGATAACTCCCGGATAGCGTAAACGTAACATAGTGCAACGGGGTCCTTCGCCAAATCCCATCCCATCTCGTTTGAACGCTCTGTGTGTAATGTATGCGGACATTATGCATCTGCCGTTGAAGGCGCGCAGGGCATACTATACCATGTGCTATGTGCGATATGCGATGTGCAGCTCCATAATAGAATTTTTTAATACATAAACATTGAGTTGAAGTAGCATAATATTTGCGAGTTTCTCCTTTGTTTTTCTTTCCACTTTCCGGCGCTACTCTTTCCCCATTCACATTGGCGCAATTTTTTGCCAATCATCATCCACCCCACGGGACACTCATCCACCCCATCACACAGCCAAAGGGCAAGTGTATGCATGCTAAATGGTACCCAGCATGGAGTGAAAGGTTCTCGAGCAAATAAAATGTGAGTTTCAAGAACTTAAGTGTTGTGCAGCAGAGTGGGCCGGGCGATGGCGGTGGGAGGCTTTTAGAATGGTTCCTTTCCCGAAGTCACATGTGCACGTTGGATGCACGTCTATAGATGGGGTGCAACTCTCTTTCTCTCTGTGTGCCGAAATTGTTCATGTTTTTTCTTCTGCTCGTCGGAAAAAATATTAAAAGTACTCACACCCAACTACACCAACACACACACACATACCCCACGCACCCTGCTCCACCCACAACATCCACTGACACACTAATGCTGTTTGTTAACATGGAATTTATGGTAGCATGAATTTCAAAAGGATGTTGATTTTGAATTTAGTTCATAGTTGGGGATGCTAGTGTGGTGTTCGCATAAGGATACGAATGATAACAAAGGCATTGAAGCAAAACCAAAAAACGGGGGATGGCGCTTTTGTGCAGCGACTGGCGGTGGTGTTCTTATGTTTTGATGGGCGACGAAGGCGTGTGTTTATGAGGAGATTCATTGATAATGGATTTGGATTTATCTTCGTGGTATTTGATGCATTCGATGAATTCGGAATGGGTACGTGTTGATGGGTGGAGTTCGAAAGGATTTACAGGATTTACTGGTTTGCGATTTGTTGCATTGCCGCTGAAAGCAGTATGATCTTCTGTATCCATGGCGGGAATTGATTTAATGGCGAACATGGCATGTTCACATCTGGCAATTTGGAAGAGGATATTCGATTATTGCATTTGCTTTTGAAATTAGCATAATTTCATGTGCGTCCTTTGACTTTAAGCGATAGTTTTCCATATGCAATGGACGTTGGATAGGTAGGTAAGTACGTATAAGTGGTGGTTCGGTGAACCTTGTCAGCACTATCTGCCGTTTTAATGCCACAGCTCTGGTGTCTTATTTTTAAAGTCTATCAAGAGTTCACTGTCTAGCTCTAGCAAGAGCTGGCAAGCGCAATAGAAATGTGTTAATGTCCCCCTCTCAGATGTGCTGTTGCAGCTGCGACAATGTACGTTATGTGGCATACCTAGTTTGACGGCATGGTCACCTATCGGCCAGTGTCTCGTATCGACCGTCACCAATCTAGCGATATCATGACGAGTTCGTCGCATTAGGTCTTGTTTTTTGAAATCGGTTGTACTCAAGCCATATTTATCTCGGTGTTGTGCATCTTGTCAGTCTGGCGAATATGAGGTCCGATATTTCAAAAACGTGGGTAGACATATTAGCATTGACTGCTTGTAGTAGGATGTGCATCTCCCCTGCAAGCGAGCACTGAAGGACAGATCGCTGCCTAGCCAGTTCATCGGCCTTCTCATTTCCTGGGATGTCGCTGTGACCTGCAACTCAGATAAGTGTTTTTTTGAGTTGGCCTTCTAACGACGCTAGCTCAGCTCGGCATGCCTTTACTAGTTTAGAATGTGAATTTAATCAGGTAATAGCTTTGATGGCTGCTTGACCATCAATGCTTTTGGCAATCTTCTCCCTTGGCAACATATTTGGTGAATTTTGACTTGACGACACACTTCCCGGCTTGCAAATAAATTGGAATTGCCCGGCAAGCTGGAGGGTTTAGAAATGTTCATGAATTCCGAGAACACACCCGCACCGACTCCGCCACCTATCTCAGAGCTGCCAGTGTAGCTTGTCCAGTTAAAATCGCAAGCCATCTGCCCGTCTGTGGAGGATGATACGAGATCTCTTGGTATAGGATCTAGGATGGAGCTATGACCATATAGCATCGGTGTCCAGCAACTCAGACTCTTGAATTTTCCGTTCAGGAACTATAAATGCAATGCCTATAAATGCCCCCATCAACTGACATATATTAATATACTACAAACCACAGGCTGCGTCTATTTACAGGGTGACCAGATAGTAAAAGAAATGTAAATAATATAACAACGGTGTGAGACATCACTTTGTTTTCCACTTTATTTTGAAGTTACATTATCTTTTAGAAGGTACATAATTCAATTATCTGCTTCAGCATCGCTGGCAGTACCTCAAACGGTCGGTCAAAAATTTTATATCTCGGTCCATTATATGCGAATATTGGCTTCGAGTTCATCCAAAGTGATTGACTTGTTAGCGTAGACTAAGGACTTAAAGTAGCCCCAGAGAAATAAATCGAGTGGTGTCAAATCGCATGATAGTGGCGCCCAAATGATGACGATTGGCATGTAGTTGTCGTCTTTGATGCTTGATAAAACACTTGTGGATTGTGTTCTCTGATATAGCGGAAAATCTAGCTGGTTGACAAAGCCGCTGAAACTTGAATTGGTCTCGTCCAAGAAGATGATTGTTTGCCCAAAATCCGGATCTCCAGCTAACATGTCCATTGCCCAATTAGGGAATTTACGGCGTGGTCTACTTTTGTCCGACTTAAATTCGTGCGTTAGCACGTGTAGACGTGCCCTAACACGGGTTGACTCTCTGGTGCAGTTCACACCAATTGCTGTGTGTGAACTGCTGACGCACGTTTCGTGCTTTGTTTCAGTGTCAAACATCTTCAGTTTGGTCTATAATTTAACCATGAATCGTCTTACAAACGAACAACGCTTGCAAATTATTGAATTTTATTATCAAAATGCGTGCTCTGTTAAGAAAGTTCATCGCGCGCTTCTTCCATTAAAATTGTGTTCAGCGACGAAGCTCATTTTTGGCTCAATGGGTACGTAAATAAGTAGAATTGTCGATTTTGGAGTGCATATCAGCCAGAAGCATTGCAAGAGCTACCAATGCATCCAGAAAAAGTTACAGTTTGGTGCGGTTTATGGGCTGGTGGCATCATTGGACCGTACTTCTTCAAAGATGATGCGAATCGTAACGTAACTGTGAATGGTGAGCGCTACCGTGAGATGATATCCAACTTTTTTTTTGCCCAAAATGCAAGAGTTTGACTTGCATGACATGTGGTTTCAACAAGACGGTGCCACATGCCATACAGCACGCGCAACAATGCACTTATTGAGGGGCGAGTTCGGTGAACATTTTTTCACGTTCGAGACCGGTCAATTGGCCGCCTAGATATTGCGATTTAACGCCTTTAGACTATTTTTTGTGGGGCTATGTTAAAACTCATGTCTAAACAGACAAGCCCGCTTCAATTGACGCATTGGAAGACAACATTGAAGCATTTATTCGTGAGATACCGGCCGAAATGTTGGAAAGAGTATGCCAAAATTGGACTAAGCTGATGGACCATTTGAGGCGCAGTCAAGGTCAACATTTGCATGAAATAATCTTCAAACATTAAATTATATGGACCATACTATCGACTCAAATAAAGATTTCATGCATTTTTCTGAATTTTATGTGTTTTATTTTTGAAAAACTTTCCTATAGCTTTTAAAAAATCATCCTTTATTTCATAATTAATGGGAATGTGGATGGATGTGTGTTTTTGTTTTACAAGTCAAGCAGACAATGATGATTCAAATTATTGAAAGCTCATTCATTCCCCTTCAGGTCCGAGGAAAATTCTCTTTTAGTAGTCCCTCCTCATTGCTGAAACCATATCAGCTCAACTTTATAGCTCCATCCATTGATATGCTGATGTCCTTGATTATATCCGTATAGCCATGCATAAAAGCTCAGGTCACCGAGATACCTGCATCTCAACCTCTGGTGAACACACTCCAATCGGGCGTATTCAAACGCAATGCGTTGTGTGAAAGTCTGTGCTCGATTTTTGGTCTCCATTAAAATAGGACATGATGTTTTCTCGAGAAGTAACAGCCAATAAATTGTACCGTTATTAGCCAACAAACCGAAGCCATTGCATCATTAATTCATTTTACGACCTAATCCTCTTCATTTGGGTGCGACAATAAAACGATATCCAGCAGGAGTCGGGCCATTTGCCTATTTCCTCAACGATGCCATGCGGCTTAACGGTAATAATCATAAAAATTTATTGAAATACGTTTATAATTAGACCCGAACCGAAGCACACCGCCACAGCGGTAAGCGGTAAGTATACGATCGGTGTACAGTCACTCTGGCGGGCCATACTGGGAATCGAATAAGTTTGCTAGACCGTAAAATCTTCTTCGACACCAAAGATGATGCCGTTCTCATCGTGTGCTCGTCACCGTCATTGGCATCGGCGGAGGTAACATGAGCGAGTATTGCTGCGGGATTTTATGACAACAACTAGGCGCAGATTATTGGATTGCAGGGGGGATGTGACCTTGACCCCGGTGGTAGTAAAAAGAAATCCCCAAGCCGGGACCAGCTTTATTGACAATTTCATAAATCAAATCTGGGGCTTACCGTCCTGGGATACCTAACAATTCCTCGCACTCGAATGGCCTTACACTCATGCTCCGAAACGTGGGCAGTTCCATTTTTTGTTTTCGGATTGCCGTCATGGGTTGATGGGGAGGGGGGGGGGGGGGGGGGGTTGTGATTCCCTGTGGGCGAAGGTACTTGGCTTGTACGAAGGATATCAATCAAAGCCATAGATTGCATGACAACATTGGTCAGCTGGAATGAGTTTTAGGGCCATCCCTTAAGTAAGTTCTGATTTGGATACGCGTGTCAGGTTTCCTTTTGAGAGAAACGGGTCAGCTAATCCGGTACATTTTTGAGGAGAAGCCTTTTCACCGACTAGGTGAATGGTCCAGAGCGTCTACAGCCTCACTGCGGGAGTAGCAATCGCGATTGAAAAGAAATATGTTTCGGATTGTTGTTCTTGTTACCCGCACAGTTGTCTTCGAGGTCATGGAAATCCATGTGGGGTCCTCGTAGATTCTTAGACCTCATCACCATACAACACAAATCCCCGCCAGCTAGAGGAAGATGGAAGATATTTCGATTGTCATCCACATATTTATTAATTTTTTGCATAGACCTGGCATTGCTATTGAAATAATCAAGCACATTTTTGGAGCGTGATCAGCACACTTCAGAAAAGCGAGATGACGCTTTTTACAACCGCTATGGTTATGCGTCACCACCACTTCAACATGATGGCATGATCAGTCTCGAGTGGTTTACCTTGTGTTCGTATATCGAGAGGAATAAAACATTCAAACGTGGTTACTTTCCCCTAAGACGATTTCTTACAAAGCAAGGTCTTGCAGGAAAGAATATACTTCCATTCTGCAAAGCGGAGAGCTTACCGATCCCCAAAGCAACAAAATATGAGGATTTAAAAATTAAAACCATTTGAATTTTATTGATGGGAAAAAAAACTATATTTTGGCGATTGCTACCAGCGAGCTAACAAGGTGGGTCAAGCACTCTTAATGAGTGCCCAGTTAAGTAATTGAAGAACAGTCAGAGTTCTGAAAATCAGTAGAAGCAATTACCAAGAACAATGAAGGGATCAGCAATTCTAGCAGATTAACCGATGCGGGGAAAAACTTGGACACTGGTAAAGTAGTCCCAGATGGATGGAATCGATCTGATGCCGTCCTATCCACACTCGATGCTTGTAGATGATGATGCCATTATTATGCCCAGCTGGTCTATGTAATTATGTTTAAGGAAGGCTGTCTATATCAGGAATTTGAGCGAACGAATTTTTCTCTTTACGAGTTCCAGTGCTTGATCTTCCATTAAATCATAGCGTGAATTGTTAAGCGTTCACTTCTACCAAAACAACGGGCGCCTTTCCCTCGAAGTTACTATTGATATATTTATGTGGCCACTAGGGGTAATTACGTAGATATTGGGGTATCTGGCTTCAATTACCAACACGAGCAACTATTCACGGCTTCACCTCTCTCGAGTTCCTGTCATTGCTCAATAAAAAACTTCTCAAGCCTCCCCGTTCAGATTCCACATAGAACTGTTGATCCACTCCACTCGTAACCGATCGAGGCCAAATCCCGTCCATAAATCTGTAGAAAGAACTTTCCCTGCACAACATCGCTGCTATGTGAAATGTCATCCATCCTCAGAATAACTTTTGGTGTCTTCGACGATCTTGAAAAGAACCATCGCACCACATGCGAATGTAGTCGGTTACCGACAGTCAGGCTTTAGTAGTAATTTCACTACATTGTGAGATGTTTGACCTCAGGCATTGATTCCACTTCCCAGAATCTGGATACAGCTTTCATTAGGGCATTGGTAAGCATGCAAACGGCAGTGACAGCAGTGTTTTCTGGTCTTGTGTCGATGACTTGCCCGAAGAGAACCCAACCGAGTGTGTATTGCTGTGCCATGGCTATACCGGTGGGGCCTTTGACTAACCCCGTGCGAAGAAACTTTCCCAATGCATCCGATCCAATGAGAATATCTATTGCAGCTGATGAGTAGAACAGCGGATCAGGCAAATTCAGGCGGCCGAATATTCCTTCTATCAATGTTGGCACCGTAATTCTTTTAAGTTTTAGTCTTTCCAGGAGACTTTTGCGGACACTCGTAAGCGTCAACGGTACCGAAGAGCACGAGGTGCGAAATGCTTACTTGAACATTCCGATGTTAATCGAACTTCTTGATGCAAGAGAGTGTGGTGGCGAGCTTGACTACACGGCGAGAGTTGTGTACACACGAGACAATTGATACACAGAAGCAGCTCTAGAACGAAGGAAGCTCTGCATGATGCTCCGATTGATCTGAATTTGTCGCAGCTGTATATTTTTTGTCTCGAAGAACAGTATATGCAGCTTGCATCTTGAGATTTCGTTGATCGCTGATTGTGTTGTTCAGGCGAACTAATTGCAAACATCCAACCTGTGATGGACTTGGGTTTACCTTTGAACCGTTGTTGAGATTCGCTGGATCCTGTTTTGGGGGTGTGAACTTATTGCATCTAAGGAATGACATCTGGCTTCAACCAGACATCAACGTTCATTTCAGCCAGCTTGCCAGCCCATTGTCCGTGTGTCTCGACATCAAATTTGCTTACTGTCCCAGTTGGCAACCGGTCTTTCAAGAGCTTTAAGAATCTGAAAATGTTGGTGCGTGGCATCCCGGAATCGATTCAAACCAGACGAAGTTTCACCATTGACCTTTTTCAGTTTGGATTCGGCACTAAAATATGAATCAAAGATGATACGTTGTGCCGATTCGACAGGTTCCAATCTTCTTCGTAGTTAATGTCTGTCAATGGAAAACGTTTGATTACCTGGAGTGCTTCACCATCTCATTGCATTCGTGGATCATTGATTCAAAAGCGCCGTAAAAGTGTCGTCTTTCCTTTGGATCGCCGGAAAACTGCGAGAGAGGAAAGGTCAGAAGTCTCACCTCTACAGTCACCTTGATATTAGAAGTTGTAGGTTGTCTCATGCTTTTGTCCGTTATTTCTAACTTGTTCATGGAACGATTACAATTAGCCCACGCTTGACGGTACCATTCTTCCCCTTGCTCCCTTTCGGCTTCCTGCAAATGCACACTGGCCACTGTCCAGAAACCCCTTTCGGTTTCGCAGACACAATCCACCTCTAGTTTTTGCTATTTCATCTTCCAACCGCCAGCTAGACGTACATACGACTTCTGTGCACCCGTGGTTATGTGTTTCCGATATTTTCCGATAAACTGGAGTGCATCTGACGAAATCGAAATTGCCACCAACCAGACTTATTCAGAAAACCCCACGTTTTATTTTTGCTCTAAATTCGATCAAAGTCAAAGCTGAACAACAGGCACCGGAAATAGTTTTCTGTCCGACAATGCACTTGTACTATCCGCTATCATGGGTGAAACGAATTTTCATTCCTCATTGAAACCACTCACAAACTTGTCTCATTTTTTTCCAAAACTGATTCATCGATGAACTCAACTAACCTGAATTCAAAAACTACACACACCTCTGATCTATCTTCCATTGCTGAGTAGGGTCTCCGTTGCCGTCCTTCCAGATTCAGTTATCAAATCCTTATCGTTGAAGCAACAAACATCCGATAAGACATCCTCTCCAATGAATACACATTCCATCAGCCGCCTAATTGAGGTTCTCATTACCGTCAACTTAAGACCGGTCCTCGGAAATTCTATTCAATCGACAGGAATCAATCGATTGCGTGGCAGAACATCGAATAATTTCCAACCGTGTGCACGTACACATTTCTCTCTCTTTCTCCAATCATCGGCCCCAAAGCAACGGGGAACGTTGTCGCCAACGTCACCGCCGCTGCCGCCGCCATCGATGTCGTTGTCGTCCCCGACATCACAACCGCCAATGCCATCAATGACGAGCACCAGCAGCCGCACCAACCAAAGGAAGCCAATTTCATTTTGCATTAAACTCGCGAAAAAATCCCCAAAAGAATCTACCGGAACGATCCCATAAACATTCTCAAATTAAATTGTATCGCCTTAGAGAATCCATTTGACGAGGATCGCAAGCGTTTCACGACTCTGGTAGCACTTTGCTTTCCCGAAAAAAAACCACCATACACACACACAAGCAAAAATCCTAAAAAAGTGGAAAAAAGGGCGACGAATACTGGGAAATTTGCGTTCCTGGATCCGTGTGCCACATTACTTCCACTTGCGCTCATTCCATCGTCGCCAGCGACCTTGGGGAGAAGCACGATGATGAAACCCAATCGGCAGCGGCAGTCGGCTCCGCTGTACGACGCGGGGCCATACGCACACAAAGCGAGCGCGCACAATCGGATGAAGAGAAGCTTCGCGCTCTAAGCAGTGATGAAAGTGATTCCATGGCAATTTAATTTATTCGTCAGTGGGAGGACGTAATATCCGCCGACTGACTCCATCGGCCTGTTCGGCGAGACGGCTTGACTGTGTAGTTGTTTGCCTCGAGGGATGAGCCTGTGCTGGGCGGTAGTGGATAGAGAATATCGGTGTTTACGCCCGAAGGGGTGTTTTGTGTGAGCACGGAGCCCGAACTGTGATTTGCTGTGTGCCGCTCTGACATCGTGTGATAATTAAGTTGCGCCCAACGATGCCAATGTGCGGTCAGATGATGGTTAAGGATGGAAACTCTTTTGAATTTAGTACCCCGTGCTTACATAGATGGCGTAAGGGTGTAGCAATGGCCACCTTGCCAGTGGCTGCTCACTTCATCCACTAGATGAGCTTGCAAACACGGCTGGCGTGACACAATTACTCAGATATTGTGCGGCATCGTGGCCGCTCAAGTGCGGTTGGTGAAACTAAGTGCGGTGATTCGACGGTTTCAACCCTAAAAGGTTTCTTGGGAATCTCTGAAGAATCTTGGACGTGTGCTTTCTCGTGTAGTTCTCGTGTAACTTGGAGTGCTTTGAAGTTGTGGTCTCAGCAAAAAATCACGTTCGTTCGCCGCATGATGTACTCTATACTCTGGACAATACTGATGAACGTTTCCAGTGGCTGAAGGAGATATCGCACACTTATTGGGTTTGGAGGCAGGGGGCTTAATTGAGTTTTCTCTTGTCGTGTGTTGTCTGAAAGGAATTTATAGGAATTCTTTTTCGCTCAAGTGTGTGTCAGCAGCCGTCGATTGGATTGTTTTTAGGCTGGGCAGTCGATGGGAGCAGATGTTTTGCCAAGCGCATTCCGGGGCAACTTAGTTTAGTGGGTTTCTTAGAATTCAGTGCCTCAAGGGAAATTATGAGTAAGCAGAATTAGTTTCTGGGTCTTCAAATAATTGACATTTTTGGTCGTAGAGACTAGAGCGAGTGTGGGGGGAACTCCTCATTCCTGACATATGGCATGGGAATATACATGCAGTTACCGATGGCCTTGTAATGTTAATATCGATGTAGCTACAGTCTGAGATGGGCCTAGTCCTTAGTTCTACTGGAACCAATCGTGTTATTCTTCTTTCACGTGTGTATTGGACTTTCAGTTTAATCCCGACTCCAAATGGTGAAGTTGGGGGAGCTGTTTCTAGACAATTATTGCATTGAACATTACCAGTAATTGGAATATGCCTACAGCGCTACCTCCTAGCAGAAATGCTGAATCCATCCGGCGCTCATACTTGTCTTGTCAATTTGGTATTAAATGCAGTCCGCAGACAGACTTTACCTCTTGGGCGCTTATGAATGGTGTAGAAATTCATACAAAACGTTAGGAAAGCATCCGAAATTAACAACTGATTTTTTTTTATCGTAAGAGATTGGTTTCGCTTACTGGGTAGGTCCATCGCCTGCAATGCTGGGTGTCTGACACTAATTATGCTCAGAAAGGATACCTGCTAAGAAAAGGTGTCACACGCAAGTGAAGACTACAAATAATAACTCGAAAGACTTAGTGCCTGATGTTGAAGCTGAGAACAACTAGCAACTCGCAAATAAAAAACAGGACGCATAACCTTCGTCATTGGGGTGACTGTATATCCACTATATACAAACGATTCTGACCTGGGGATATATTACCGCTGCATAACGAGCGTCTAAAAATCTCCGTAGCATTCCAAATCCCACAATACACTAGTATTTCGCAAGCATCTTCATGTGTAGCCATCATATTCGGTAACGCTAGAAGGAAAAGTCAAGGCAGAACGTGACCTATTTTTTGTTGGCTGTTAAGCTGCTGTATACTCTGTAAAAAGGAGGCTGGTGAATTGATCAGGAAAACAAAGCATCTTCATTGTTTGGAACCATTTGAGGCACATTTTGCTTTTTTGCAATACAAATGGCCAATTGTCGTTTTTTAAGATGAACAATTGTGTATCAGTACTAGCCTTGGAACACAGACCTGTGGGGATTGGTAGAATCGGACTGACTGATGTTACACCACGTCAATGAGGCGTTATGCTGGCATTGAGACGAAAGCGAATAAAATGGGACTGGTGGTGAACGAGGGGAAAACGAAGTATATGCTGTCCTCAAGAAAGAACCTTCAACATTGACGGTGGGACAGAGTGTCAGAATTGGCAGCTATAACTTCGAGATAGGTGGAACTTCGTCTACCTCGGCTGCGTAGTAAATTACTATCAGTATAGCGATCAAACGTAGAATAACTTTCGTCAATCGCTGTCTCATTGGGCTCGTGGTTCAATTGAGTAATAGAGCCGTCTCTCCAAGTACCAAGTTGACTATATATGAGACACTGATCAACTCAGTCCAACTGTACGGCTCAGAAGCATAGACAATCTCAAAGCGGACTAAGAAGTCCTTGGTATGTTCGAGAGAGAGGTTCTGCGTGTGATGTTACGGTTTTTGTGTAGGCATCTGGAGGAGAAAATTCAACTACGAACGGTACGAGCGGTACAGCGACTTGAACCTAGCCAGGCGTTCACAGGTGCAATGCCTAAGGTGGCTGGGCCACGTAGAGCGCATGAATAACGTAGTTCCGGCTAGAAGAATGGCGCGCACAGGTAAAGGACTTTAACCAACTTTACGTGTGTAATCGAAGACATCTGGCTAAAGATCGTGTCATCTAGAGAGGCTTTGTTGATTGAAGCCCAGGTCCACTTCGAACTGTAGCGCCATACAAAGAAGAAGAAGATGTCAGTGCCCAGCATGCAATTTTTACATATATTGCAACAGCAACAACAATCAAGTGAGAATAGTTCACAAATACGCCTCGTCTTAATCGCAAATTCCGTATTTGCTCATGTAGCACCGTGCTATATCTCTCAACGACAAAAACAATGTCCGCCGCACAGTGTGTTATTTTCGACATCTATCGGAACTTTATTGGAATATGGAAGTTTTTAAAACAAAAAGCTATACGTGGTAACCGGTAGGGGGCGTATATCCCACGCCATCCATCCTCCATAAACCTCATGGATACAAACGTCTCTAACTAAAAGACCACTGAAAAGACAGTAGAAAAATCACTTCTTTTACTCTAACCCATTATCTCAAATAAATTCCAAGATATTTTGATGAAACTAACACATTATAGTCCATTTTTTTTTACTTGAAGTTCGTCTCTCTCATCATCGTCTTAATCGGAACTGCTATTAGGTGGTGCTACTCGTATTTCGGGTGTCTTTAACAGGGCAATACATTCGTGAGGTAGTGGGTTCCTTTTTTCTATGGGGCGCTGTACTCGAAAGATAGGTCTGATAGATCTGATGATATTAAAAACCTGTTTAATACATCTCAATTCGTTTGTATTCCTTATTGCTTGCTTCTTGGGCTTCCTCGGACAATTGACCGAGTGGCAATATGCAGGCTTCAATTATCTCTTTTGAAAGTATCAGAGGTTTATGTATGCTTGCAAGCATGTGTTTGTTTCATTGGCATAGTTTGCAAACTTGTCTGCATCAATTTCATATTCACGAGATATTACTTCGAGTAAAATTCGGAAAGGACTTGCTTTGGCATTAACTAGCAGTCCCATTTCATCCCAAAATCGGCGGCTGCACGCGGGTACATATAAAAAAAATACGGATAATTCTAAGGCCTTCAATCAAATTGGTAATTACTACCATTTGCTGAGGTCGTACAAGGTTCAAGCTTACCAAAAAGATTCCTCAGATAACAGGCAAGAAATTGGAAACTAGGAAGATAGCGTTGCTACTTAGTACACACGAACACGATTCATTTGAGTCACATAATGCAACTAATGTTTTACATTTTTCTTGCTCGAAAAAGATTGCTGTTTGCGATGTCACAAACGGATGAATTTTTTCTTTTGCGGAACGTTAATACCTTGGTTTATACATGTCGTTTGATACCAAACTTTTGTCATTCGGACGGCTTTGATTTTTGAATTAAGTGCCTCTAGATTCGCAAAATAGCACACTGTGCTCCGTGGCAAGCTGCTCCCATCGTCGGCATTCGGATTGGCATTAAAATAATTAATGTTGTTTCAATTAAGCACCAACAACAACCCACATAATATGTTGAGATCCTGAATTCGCTGTATGACGATGATCGGTCAAAAAAGTTCTTTGATACTTTAGGTGTTTAAAGCTTAATAAAGTACTTTATATGTTTATTGAAGTTATATGAGTATACACACTGTAATTGGAGATAACACTTTTTATCAATCCTGAAACAATCCAAAACCGTTTCATGCGTCATTACCGTCAGTGGCTCCATGAAACAACTCCAGCATTCCATGCATGCCATCATGCTACGTGGTTTATGCAGCCATTATTCATCATTTGCCCACTTACACTACCGAATGATGTACGGCCTTAAATTGATAAACTCTGAAAAGAAACTCATTATCTTTCTGTTCGAACCTGATTTCCGACTCCATTTACGTAATTAAGGCCATGCGAGTCAGAGGCAGCCAGGACTATCGCCCCACTCACATCAGTTCCACAGATCCAATGGCAGATATCACATTTGGGAGGTTTGCAAAGCGTTAAATGCATCGCACTCCTGCTGAATACCTACGTGAAGCGAAAAGAGTTCATTGCAAAGGAGACTGACTCCACTTGGACTCAGATAAAAGCCTCTTTCATTTTCATTGCATGTCCAATCGACTTCCCTTTGGTAGGGGCACCATTCACAGAGAAATGCCAAAGAAAAAGTACGAAAGAAAAGAAAAAACTTCATCCCTTTCACAGACCACTGAGGAGGACGCAAGAATCCCTTCTGATCCGGAAAACACCCGTCGCTGCAGGACAGAATGCCAGATAAACGAAAATATGAGCCGGAGTCCACCCCTTTCGGTTCTAAAGACATGAAGGAGCCTTTAGAAAACAGATCCGAATACAGGATTGCCGTCTGCGTCTGTTCCCCAGTATCGCATATCGAATGCATTAGTTTATGCTCAGCTTCGATTACTTCCTTGGCCGCCGGGGAGAATGCGACTCTATTTCGATATGAGACAGATTTTAATTTCATTTCCGGAAAACGTATACATGCCAATGCCGAAGGAAGTGCACCGACAGTTGGCACACTCCGGCCAGGACTGAATGGGTAGTATTTATTTTTTGCTATCGATGCCATGCCATGGGAAACGAGTTCCTTTGAGTCACTCAGTCCTCTTGGAATACGCAACGATTTGCTACGCTTTGAGACAAGGTATACGCTTCAGTCTGAATACAAGCATTGTCCATCCGATGCTGCCTGCCGCTGGCGCTCCTACCGACAGGACGTGTCCAAACGAACCCATTGTCCGTCTGTTACAAGCATTTCACGTTTGATTTGTCACCGAATACCGAAATCGGACGATTATGTAAATTCTATGAAATAAAGACACTAATACCGAAGCATATTTTCTTGAAGGACATCTCTGCAGACGGGGAACGAGAACATTGGGGGAGGGAGGAGGGTGGCACACAGGCAGCCCTTAATGAAGTCACAATGAAACGGAGAGGAAAACAAAAATGTCTCGTTCAGAAAGTTGAAAGATGGAAATTCTATGGCAGTGTCCTCGGTATCGCACGGATCTTCCGCTTCGTTCAACTTGGCAGTGATTTATTGTTTTATCTTCTTTGCAGAAATAATAAATTATTCAAAATGTATCTGAACGAAACGATTAATAAAAAACCATTCACGATAGATAAACGAGCAAGCGAAACTCAAGTAGGTCAATTCGTTTTTGGATAAACTGGACATTTGTCATACTTTTCGGATGGATGCTCTGAACTGTGGACCTGCAATACGGGTATTTGTTGAACTTAAAACAAATATGAATCGATGAGATTGAGATCGTAGTCGCCGTGTTGTGAGGAATCTGCATTTTCACCTTGACAGTATGCTGTTGGGAGAGTTTACCATCGTGTCCTTCAGACACAAGGCATTTGTCAAGGTTCTGCTGTCTGCCTCTTGTCTGTCTATTCATTTTTTTACATTAGTGTCAAGCTTGTTGTCGCGTGTAATTTTAATAGGACCAATTAAACCATTTTGGCGTAATTTCTATTGTATACTTTAAGGTCGTGACTGTTTAATTTCGTATTAGTAAAGAATCAATTAAGAACTACGATGCAAAATATTGAAAATCATTGAATATGACAAAGCAAATTGTGGTCAACCGTAGGCAAACATTTTTGGTCGAGCAAGGTACTAATGCTTGGGTTGGACCCGGGTCTCATTTGGTCCTCAGTTTCGATCTCTAAGTTAGTAGAGGTCTTTCTCCACTAGTGTGCGCTTGGAAACGGAGCATTGTTTGGCCAGAACTAGGTTGTCTATTGCCACATAGACGTTGGATACATAGACATAGCCAAAGGCTATACACCAAGGTTTTCTTTAGAAAACGCTAAGGACTTCTTCGTCCACTTTTAGTCGATGTCTCTGCGCCCTAAAGCGATTGTACAAACTCAGTTCAGTATTTCGATATAATTGCCTTTTGTGAACTAATAAAAAAATATACACTGATTATAAATATAACCCTTCGCTCAGTTTCGTTAAGTTTCGTTATTTTTTTCTATTAAATGGCTGCTAAGCTGGAACTGGTTATGACAGTTGGTATTGGTAAGCTTTCTTACTTTTCATCACTCGGTTCTGACATACGTTTAAGTTTACCTTATCAGCTAAAGTCTTAAAGCTGTTTGTGATCTAAACGAAATAGGAGCCAGATGATCATTAGTAGACAAGCCGGTTACTGGTGCACTGCGATATCTTTACGCAAGGAGTCAGTACCATTATTGTGGCAGAATTATCTAGAAGAAAGTGCAAAACGGATGAGTGTATGTGTTTTCATGACGACCACAACATTAATTGATTTGAGGAAGTGGTATCCAAGCATTTTGGCCTACTTCTATGAAAGGCCGGATAAAGCGCGTAGGATGTGCTCCAAAGTTTCACTAACCTCTGTATCATTGCAGTTTATACATGTTTTCGTGATTATGTTATAATTACTAGAGGATTAGTCCCACACGATGCTGTGGTGTACTCTGGATAACAAGATTGATGCCTGAAACAAATGCTGCGTTGGTGTTACCGTCATCTTCCAACATAGGCCATACAAAGGAAAGGTCTAAAGTACTGCATCGTAATACCGTTCTTTAATAATATCATATGGGTGGCGCTACAGCCCGTAGGGCCAGGCGCAGCTTCTCAGCAACCACTCGTGTTGTGTGTGCTATTCTTCTCTCTCGAGTGGAAGGGACCTACAGTTTTGTAACGATTTCGAACAGCCATGTTTGAGAGCTTTATACTAGACGGTGATGATCTTGGAACATTGTCAGTGACTGGAAAGACGTGGGGCCGTGAAAATTGTTTTTGTCGGACTGGAACTATCGTTCTTTATGTCTATTAAAAAAATGAGAGAAATGTAAGAACGCATTATCTCACAAAAATGTCGTGTTAAAAGATTTGCGTGCGAGGGTGCGTTCTACAATTTTGTTGCGTGTTAACTGAGTCTTTAAGGAATAGTGTATATGTTGACAGACTATATACGTATAGCATAATTCTTTGGTTTCGTCGATGTCCTAACGAGGCCAGAAGATTACTTGCAAATAGTTTAGGTGATGGGCGGCGCTGAACGTTCGTCAGCTACGTCGTTCCAACCCTCAGTTGGTCGAGGACCAATTATTAATTTAGAAGCAAATCGTTCCACATTAAAGATTGCAAAGGTGATGCTGTGAATATCGATGATTCATCGATTCTAGATGAGAATCATGATCGAAAGAGATTTTCTCAAGACCGTCACACAAAATCAAGTGATTGGCGTCAGTCATCGCATAAAAATTCACAACTTCCTGAGCTGAACTATTAAATTGTCATTTCTCTCTCAGTTCCCCGGGGTCCTCGTTCTTGCTCCTGAAGAATAAAAGCCGTGACCCCGTAAGCACATTGCTTTACCCTTTCGCTTCCAGATTAGGTTAAGTGGTGAGCAAAGTTTTCCTTTCAGTCATCCACCCGACCGTCATCCACTAGGTGCATCGGTTTCCTTTGGCTTATACTTTCAACACCTTTTAAGGAAAGAAAAAACGAACTCGCCTTAAGCCCAAAGACACTTGTAGAAATACACATAATTAACTCTTAAAGTTTCTTTACTTACAAAAAAAAAATCTTTCCTTGCCGGCTTTTGTTGTCGTGTCTTTCCATGCTTATTAAAACTTTTTCTTGTTGCCAGTTCTGCGGCCGCTTGCTGGTGGAATATTGGCGCCTTGAGGAAAATAGACTTTAGTGATAGCATAGCGGAGGAAAATGTATGTGGACATTGCAATCTCTTGGGGCAGACACGGGTGTATGCCTGGTATTTAATTTGAACGTACCTTCGGCGTCCATGAAGTGTCGGCATAATATTCTGAAATGTGTCATACGTATACAAATCAGATGCGACCACGATGGAGTTCAACTTATAAGATTGAGGTACACTCGTTTGGAAGGGCCTGCTAGTTGGACATAAAAACCGCATTGTCTATGAACGTAGCGTCTAATGCAGATGTACTGTTGGTATTTAATTCATTCGTCCCTTTGGTTACCATTGTCCAGAGCTCCGGCATTTTGGATGCAACACAAATCACCGTCCTTGTGGAACTTAATAACTTCATTCCTCCCCTAACGACCATCACAATGGATCCAGCGGGATCTAAGTGAGGCGTGGCTTTCGCCCGTCTACCTAATCTAACCTAATATCTTCCCTTTCAACTTCGCTCATTCTTTGGAAGAAAAAAAAAAGGAAATGGGTCAGTCTTTCGAGTCTCGACTTTAATTTCTGGTCCGGCGGCACTTTTGAAACAAACAACTGGATAAATAGTGACCTAATCCTCTAAGTAATTCCTGAATAGCCGCAATCAAATTGTGGTAATCCTCAGCTCCTACCAACAAAGGGGACTCATGGCACAGCTCCATTCCATTAGCTGCCGCCAGTCCATGAGTGGTTTGTTACCTCGTGTCCCCCGCCCACCCACTCAAGCAACCAACAGAGTTGTTCCCTCTCGCATGTCGCTCTCACGCTGGGTGGATATTTTTTCACCGCTTAACTAGCACTGTCAACGAAACGCCTTCAGGGCAGCTGCAAGCTCAGGTTGATGCCAATTAAATGTGTTTACCATCCACTCCTTTCGGAATTCTCCTAACCCAGTTGCTGGCTCAGAACCCGAGCGGTTGTGAACTTATTTTTAACTTTGCATTCTCTCCCTAATTACAGTTTTATTGTGTACACAAAGTTTCGCGGCCAAATGGTAGAAACGTCATGAAGTGCAGCGTTCACACACAGGCGACGTCGGCGGCAACGGTGGCGGCAGCGGAGGTCTTGAACGACTAGGGAATGCGGTGATGGCGCATGGATCCTGGAAACTTTTAGCCAGCGCATTTTAAATGAAATGATTCGAAGGTGTATGCATGGCACCATAGTGGTTGGCCTTACGTTGTAAGTTGGGGGGGGGGGGGAGTGGGTGGATTCCATTAAACTCAAGTTATCGCATAATTCTCATTTAAGTGTGAAGAGGGTTTCCTAGTATTTGCGTGCGGTTCAGAAATTACGAGCCAGCCACCTCCACCTGCCGACTGTTCAAAGTCATGGTGCATCCTTGCGTCGGTATTCGGGAAAAAGTGTAATGAAAGTGTAATGAATGTGGCAATTAGGACGTAATTGCACATCGCTGGTTATTAGTTGTGGCCAGGTGTCCTCAGAGATTGTCAATGGAATATGCTGTTAGCTTGGCTTGGGGTATTACATAATTTAGTAATTCTTTTTCCTGACAATTCATATAATGTATATAAGCCTTCACCATCCAAGCAAACATCAACCGATCTTGAACGGAAGTACACGATCAGTGACGACACCTTAATCGTATCACAATTGCTATCGGATATATGGTCCTATCTGCGAGGAAGGTGAACAGAGGAGTAGACATAACCGCGAATTTTACGAACCGGACCTCCCGCTCAGAGGGTCTTCGAATCCGAGCATCCAGGTTCGAGACGGAGACGAAAACCCAACCTCCGGTATAAATATCAAGTAAACGAGGACGCAAGACAAGCTAGTAAGTATCAATGCGGAGCTTGCCAAACTCTTCATTGGTGAGAGACCAGTAACGAGTATAGCACATACGGTTCCTGAAGAAGTTGGGCTCAAGGCAGTCCTCAATTGTAGCTCCACACGAGGAAGAAGTCCGAATTTTCAGCTTCTTCAACATAAGGCTGGAGTGCTTCAATGTTCTGGCAAGCCATTCGCAGGCTCAGGGAAAGGAAGCTTACCGCCATTGAAGGAGTCAAATTCAAAGATAGTGCATTGTTTTAAAATAGTGGACATCTTCCGCAGATGGAACGAGCACTTTTCGCAGCTCCTTAATCCCGAACTGGGCACAGAGGGTGGCAGAGCTGTAGTCTTGAGTGGACCAGATACTACTCCAACGGTGGAGGAAATAATGTTGGTTGACAATATGGTTAAGCTGGCAAATCCACCGGTGTTGATGAAATCTGGCCAGAAATGCTTAGGGCGATGGGAAAAGGGGTGGTTTTTGGTACATCTCATTAAGGTGGCCTGTGAACGCGGTGGGACACCTGGCTATTGGCAAACTGGAGTGATTGATTCTCTCTTCAAAAAAAGGTGTAGAAGAATATTGCACGAAAAAACTTTATAAGCCCATAGACTTCGTGTTGGATCTCCGAAATTAGCGCAAATTGTACAAAACTTCACATATTTCTCTTTTAAGTATCCCCGTTAAAGTGTACGCCAAGGTGTTGGAGGCCCGATCTAGAGCTATGGTCCACGATAGGGGATGAAGAGTGCGGTTTTCTCGCTTATCACTCTAAAAACGGTACTCGAGAATGTCTGGTAGTATCCCAAACCGTGCCTCGAGGTAAACTCTTAAGTATTCTGCAGGAGAATGGGATTGATGGTCATCTTCTGAGGACTATTCAGTTTCTATACACAAAGTGTAGTAGCCGCGTTCGGGTTAACGGTGCTAAATCAACACAACATCGGGGTCTTGAACATCGTCAAGAGTGCGTCTTGTCACCTCTACTTTTTATTATATAAGTGAACTTAATGTTGCAGTCCAGCCGAGGCGAGGAATGTTTCATATCGGGAGCGCTGAGGGTAAGTCATCTTCTTTTTGATGACTTAATTAGTCTCACATCCTCCCAGGTGGAATTCCAGGGCGTTCTCTGTATATTTGTGCCGTATGTGCTGATGCTGGGATGTATATTAATGTGGACTAATCAGAGGGTTACATGTTAACGTAGTCCCATTGAAGCAGGTGGAGAAGTTTATGTATCTCGGGGTATTTTACACGAGTGATGGGAGGAAGAATGCTGAGCTTTCCTTTAGGATTGGCGTAGTTAGTCCAATTTTGAAACAGCTTGGAAGATCTGTAATCCGGAAGGCTGAGCTTGGTGTGAAAGACATGTTAGCGGTTTTTAAACTCAGTACTTGTTCCAACTCCTAAGGTCATGAAATTCGCGAATAAACGTTGAGATTTCTTCGTCCTATTGTCGGAGTTACTCGCCATTATAGAGTGAGACCCACAGCAGTGTTGTACGAGGAACTCAATGTTGAGCAGCTACTTCTTCGAAAAGAATAGCCGTATGCCTCGATAGTTTGGTCACGCGGCACGAATGTCCTCATCATCACGACCTCCGAAGCGTGCCTTAAATACGATTATATCGCGCAATGAGCTCTAGATGAGCTAGAGTCGATGGCGGAGGATCGTGTGGCCTAGGGATCTCTGGTGATCGAACTTCCACCATACACATTGCCTACGGATAACAACTTCTTCTATGTTTGCTCCGGTCTACCGTTAAAAAAATACTTGAAGGATATTGCATGTGTGTTCGCAAAGAGGGAGAAACATGAGCCAGAGTGTGGCAAAGAGTGCCGTATCTGGAGGAAAAACGTTGTATGAGAAAAACACATTCCTTGCATGTCCTTGAAATTTCCTGTCACCCACCATATTACCCCTCATCGTTGTTTCATTGGCTTAGGTACCTCAAGCACCCAAAGGAGCAGAGTTGCATTTACTCAAACCCGGCATTTTTCACATTTTCCATGCGGACCCAGTTAGATAGAGCCTGAATTTTCTCCTCCAATAAAAGGACATATTCAAAGAGATTTCTTAACCAGACTTTAAGTCCATTTCATACCCAAACTCATCAGATACAGACTTGGAACGAATTTTCCTATACGGAATAGGCAATGCAAGGGAAAATTGAAAACCAGGATGGTCTCGGGTACAACTGAGAGCATCCAGTGCACAGGGCTACACAACAGGCCAAGGTTTTTAAATCCTCATGCAAACCTTCCAAAAGAAGCGAACACAATTGACATAAAATATTCAAAGACTTGGCAATATTTTGTGGATCCTAAGAACATTCCTCCGTCGGCGCTTTTCACTCAGATGAAGGCACTCAAAGTAATGAAGGGCCGCAGTGAATATTTGTGTTCGGCACGCTCGAAAGCCACTGACATAATTATCCATTAACTAAGTTCGGAATCAGGGAATCGGGCTGGAATTCTCTCAGAGAAATTATGCATGCATCTCATCAAAATGTCAAATGACAGGAGGTAAACAAATTCTTCTTTGACAAGCATCGCAGAGTTCAAAGCAAACATATTTTCATTTGTATTTTGCAGTCAAAGGACGCCCAGACATTACACTGAACACGTTCAACTGTTGCACCCTCACAGGCGACGGCCCACCGGCCCAACGGCCCACTCGCCATCGTTGCTGCCGCCCAGCAAACCCATACATCCAGTCACGGTAAAAAGGAGTTTAATATTCCGTGCATGTTTGCAGAGACTCCCGGCAGCAGCAGGAGTTTATTTAAATTTATTATTCATAGATACATCTAAAGAGGAAATGAAAAGCAAAGCCTGGAGGGTTAAGTCTTTCCCTTTCCCGGGCGAGCTTAATATTTTCCTAAGGACTCTACTCTCTCCTGTAAGCCTACAGTCGGGCGAAGTGTGTGTGGCTGTGTGTGTGTTGTGTTGCAGCAGTACCTAGTGCACGGCTCTTCCCTCGGCACACACATAAATAGAAACATGTGCCACCAATTCACAGTTAAGTGGAAGGATTTTTTTGGATTCTTAAGGATGTAGTGTGCCGATGCTGCTACTGCTGCTGCTGCTGCTGGCGCTGCTCGAGATGTGGCATACACAATCGGACGAACAGTCTCAATCTTCTGTCCACCCTGCACCGCAGCTACCGCTGAATGCCCAAAAGGCAGGATATGAATGCTGGGGCTGTTATGGGAGGGGGCGAAAAAGTCTCATGAATCTGCTCTTCAGAGAGGATCATTCACTCAAGTGGTTGCTGTTGTGTCGCTTCGTATTTCTCCTTTTGAATATTATACAGGAACGACCGCCCGTTGAGCCCCATCGAAGGGATTAGCTTTCCATTGCCGCTCTCAGACGGAATAGAGGATAAGGACGAATGAGTCCTGTAAATGAATTCTGAATTGAAATATGACATGTCCGGCAGAGGGGAAGTGGGAGATTGGTTTACCACATGCTCCGAGAGTTGCTGAAAACTTTCACATGAATGACGGCCTGATTCTGAGAGACGGACGTGATTGGTTTTGAAGAGTCGGAAACGATTGAAGTATGCTTTGGGTTTAATCTTTTCCTATCCGTTTTTGAAGAATTGAAAGGGAAGTGAAACAACTTATGTTCTCGCATAGGCTGCAAATTGGTCCGAAATTGGTTCATCAGTAAAATTTTAGAAATTGCATACGCACAGCATCACAGAGTGATGTGTTGGGACTGGAAGACTCGCTTTTAAGTCTGTTTAAGCACAGTGCGGCACAGTGGAGTAGACAAAGAACAAAATCATAGCGATAAAACAAAAAAATTACGGTGACACAGCTGGGATATGGAAGACTGACTATCGTTCTGTCCAAGTGGTACTGACCCCTCGTTAAGTCAGAAGAAACTGATAATGGCCGTAGAAAAGAATTTGCCGACCTAGACGAAGTCAAGAACGCGATATCGAGATTAAAGTCGAATAAGGCTGGTAAAACTGGTTTAAACTGGTCTTCCGAACTATGTGAAGCATCTGGAGATGAGCTGGTAGGGCTCAAGTGCCAACTCACCTATAAGACATGGTCGAAGGAATGCGTGCCTGATGATAAATCTCAGTTTTGTTTGCCCAATCCACGAGAATATACGAGGGGCGTTCAATATATTCTCTGTATCGAGATGATGAATGCACTAAAATAATAGTATTACTTGATAAATAAGTCAATTTATATATACAACCACAGCTTCCCCCCGATACCGGGAATATATTGAACGCCCCTCGTACATATAACCGGTTAGTCAACCTAGACATCAAGACATATAAGATCATCCGTTTTTATGAGCACCTGAGTCCATTCGCGAATAGTTTGACAAGTACGGTTTAAGGCCGGGAAGTCTATTAAATGATTTCAAGGCCGTGCACTAGGCCGTTTAACTGCGTGCACAGAGATGAGCTGTAGAACGCCATGACCAGTTTTGACATTCCTGTCAAGATTTGTCAGATTGTGCGGAATGACGTGGAATATCTTCAATGTGGAAACAGGATTTTATCAAGGCGAAGTTTGGTCATGTCTGAGAATATCTTGCAAAACTGCCTTGCCAACACTAGATGCGTGATTGTTAAAAGGTCGGTACAACTGCGAGAATTCATATCAATGAGGTTTTTGCTTTGCGGCATTGAAACAAAGTCGGTTGAAATGGATCTGACGGTGGACGAGGGCAAAGCATAGATATGCATAGACATCGAGAAATAGACACACAGCGTACACAATGTCGTCACGGATTTCATCGGCTTTCCAAAAGACTTTGAACACAACAGCAGTAAAGACATCATACGCAGAATAACTGCTGTCAATGGGTGGTGTGAATAAAAATTGAGTGTGAGTTCAGCATTTTGGAGGGAAGTTTTTCGGGTTCGTATGTTCAAAAACATTTCTAAAAATTGAGATTCCCTGTGTTGATCATTATCTTCAAAAATGTTGAAAAATAAATTTGACAGCTCTTCGCTCCAGTTTTGAAACTTCAACTTGAGAGGAAGAACCTACTTTGAGGACATTTTTTCATTGAGTGTTCCCTTTATCGAAAGCACTTTACTCATGAGGATTAACACGGAGTATTCTCTCAGTTTTTATCAGCACCACCCAATCTTTGTTTCCTTGGGATGAAGAGGCAATTAAACAAACCTTAACTCAATTTGTACAAATCCCTGGTTACCCAAGTATTGCTCAATGGGGCCGAGACATGCTCATATTATCAACAAATTCTACTAGCTACGGCATGAATCGACGAAAGGGGTCCCGACAGCTGGCAACACTCAAATTGGGGCACACACATTGGGGAATACGGCAAACAATGTGAGAGAGACTGTGCGCTGCCATGATGTCCGGGGTGGACATGGGCCTCAGCCAACATGTCTCTCAATGCAACACGATATTGTGCTAGTTGATTCTAGCTAGGCACTTTCAGCAGCTTGAGGTCCCTGTACAGCGGTGTAAGCAAACGGTGGTGTAAATTTCAACTTCCGCTTTTTCCCTTGAGGGTGGAGAATTGGTGTCCATTCGCTCTCTATGACATATCCATCTACCCGGTTGCACCATTTCCCACCATCAGCACATACAAATCCAAAAAATTTATAGGACTTTCCTCTCGAAACGACCAGGAACCTACTCGTCCGCTTTGGTTAGTTTCCACAACAGCAGGACTGTGACCATCAAGGTTGCATATACGGATATCTTGTTTCTTGGAGAAAGGACACCAAGTCCAAGTCTTTCCCTACTTCAAAGTCATAGATGTCCGTCATTGTCCTAGACGTCAGTATTGACGGACCTTTTTTGTGGACAGCATACACTTTGTGTTAGCCTCATTCACAGCAAGACACATTTTCTCGTTTCTCAGAAAAGCCCAACTGACAGCCCGCTGTGTCCTTCCAATCATGTCAATGCCGTCGACATATGCGAACAGTTGTTCAGATTTGTTTACGATCGTGCTTCTAGTGTTGAAGGTCTTTACCGACCAACCCTCCATCATAATTGTAAGAAAGACAAGTTTAACAGGAATGCGAAATCTATACAAAGCGCTGTAAAGCTCACCTCTAAGCCAATAAATATATGGAGCTTATCGACTTGAAACTGCTGGACTGCTGCTGCCTAAAAGATCTGACAAAATGTGAATATTTGGTCGATGGTGGATTTCCTCGTAACGTCACTGAAGTCGGAAAGACGCAATTCTTATCCATCGTCTCCTATATCAAATGGATTACGTCGTAAACATATGTTAAAATAAAAGAGAGTTGACATTGAGATTGATGTATAACCGAGTAGTTTCCAATCGATTGTGCCAGCTTGGCTAGGCTTGTATGAATGCATAGACTTACAGCACATTTTATACTCTATCGAGTGGACGAATTCATAGTCCTTGCCGTCCATAGAAATCGCTGATTCCAAATGCTCACAGCGAACACACTCGGACTGTATGTATTACAAAAAAAAATTAACCATTCATCTCAAGACATCACACAGCTTTTAATCACAGAAGTCTGCAACCCCTTCCATCATAATCACACATTCAATTTGATATCCCTCTCCAGAGTTGGTGCCTCCTCTTTGCGATGCAGAAGAAAAGACTGGCTCATCTGAAATACAAATTAATTAGGAGCTGGACAGGATTCATTATAGTTCTACAAGACGAGACTCATCGTGCCGGTCGCTATGAATATTTGATGGCAGTGATTAATTTTCCGACAGTACATCCCGAAACCCCTGATAAATCGTAATAAACCCCTTTTTGCCAGAGACCGAGAGCAACCCCAACTGCCGGGCTCCGGCTTGGGCTTCATTATCCCCGGGTTCCATTGACAAATTGAATGGTACTCGATTGTGTAATGAAATTTGATGAATAGTCCCGACTAACGTCTTGTTCTTCGATACTTACGGGTTGGATTGGGTGGTGTCCTTTTTTTGCTCTCATCTGCCTTTTTCCAGATAATAGACTCTGTATCCCATGACGTTATTCATTCTTTGCGTTCTCCCAACCACCCACCGTCCTATCGTCCCACTCTAAACCCGACGTTCACCCGCCCACCGTGCTCCTCATCAAGAGGGAGTCGAATTTAATATACGTCCTTTGTTGAGAGAGAGAAACCATGTGTGCGAAGGTCTCCCAAACGGAATTGCTAACTTCTAATCGACCTTGGCCCTGTATATATACACACAGACAGACCGACGGGAGCTTGTGTGGTTTCATCACAGGGGAATGAATGAATTCCAACGGAAGGATATGTTTTTTTAATGCAATGTCCCTGGGGCCCGTTGGTAAACATAAACAGTGATGCGTTAAAAATTTGATTCAATTCAGTTTTGGTCGCTTTTTTTCAAATTCATCATTCGTTCATCTAAAAAAGCCACTTCCACCAGCCGCCCTCTTGGGCTCCGCAGGGTGCTTAACAGGACTAATGGAAAACGTTTTGAAAGAATTAAACTAAATTTGATGTTTGAATTCTGGTTTCGGTGGTCGCTCTTTTGTGGGCAAATATATTAGACGCAATTTGAACGCACACATCATCGGTGTTGGAGCGCCAAAATTGAAATGGTCAGGTCGGTGGTTGTCCCTGCCAGAGTATTGCTGGCGGTTGGTATGTTCAACCACTAAATCGATTAGGCCGGGTTGTGTGGGCTACAAAGTAGATTTTGACCAACACGCACAGTTGTGGCGGTGGACGCGTCGAGTGCAGTTCAACGACCACATCGCATTCTATAAGCGAATCACTGCTTTTACAAATTTGTCGTAAATAGCCACAAAGGCTAAAACTTAGATTTTTAAGCGCGGCCAATTCAGTGAAATATGTTTCCCGAAGTAGGGGATGAATCTGACCTGGGGTGTTGGTTACATGCATCTACTCTACGCTGAGTGTCTAGGTTTAATGGGTGTCTAGGTTTAGTTCCCAACACGACGAATCTCGTTGTTCGAATTCAGCCTAAAACTGTTGTTCGCACAGCACTTGTGGGCAATGTTGAGGTCTTTGAAGTAGATACCTAAGCACAATCCTTCACCCGTCTTCGATCCGTCTGTTTAAATTCGAAGAGGATCGTCCAGAGTCTTATTGTGAGACTTACGTGCCCCGATTCTTGAAGCAGTACTGACTGCTATCTGTCATTCAAATAGGTCCAACGGTGGAAGATGGAGTATGTTTAATGCACCAGATGGAGTGCTTCTTAACGCTCCTCTGATTTACAGGCCCGTCATTGCACTCAGTCGAGTGTGTGAGTGGAGCTTATATCCATCAAACTGAGATCCCACACATTTCTGCCGGTCTGACCATCAAGGTGAGCATCCAGTAAGCAATTCAATGCAGAGGCTAAGCTTACTATCAGTGATGAGAACCCGAAGTATTGCGCTAGCCGTTAAACAGTGAGCTACCAGGGTTTCAGACCTTAGTTTATGGGGTCGTTAGATCTGAACAAAACTGATGAAAAAGTGGCTTCAGTTGACATTATTCCACTAAGAGTTACATCACTTTTCCGCCACATTTATTCCCTCTCCACTCACTGCCAACCCTGCTAAGCCATCCATATTGTCACATTTCCAAAAGGACGTCAAATGTTCATTCCTTGCAAATGTCCACATCCAGAGGGGCATACTTGCCTGTTGGACTCCACGCGAAGAGGTATCGAATTTCTTCACATTTTCTATCGCAAAATTCCTCAGAATCCCATCAGGTCCCCATTGATTCAAAAAAAAAGCAGACAAATTATTTCAATGACCTGTTGCTCTAGCATCTGCGAAGCACGCACTTCCACTTTGATCCAATTATTCCAAGCGATGAAACCGACAGCGTCACATCAAAATCGAAAAATCCCTTAATTTGATTTGCCAATTCTGGCCGTCCTGGAAAAGCTGTACACACAGCACCGCACTACTCCATAGTCCTGTCGGCTTTAATGGGCCAATTAACGATTTTATTAACGAAAACATTCCATCGTCCTTGGCGGTGGCAGTCAGTCAGACTGTTTATTCCCTGCCACGTCTACTGTTATCTTCCGTGCCATTGATCGTCCTTGCCACATAGTGTGCGAAATAAAGTTGTGTTGCCAATTCTGCTGGTGGGAGGAGAGATTAAAATTCAAAACTTAATTACTGAATTAGAAAAAGGACAACATTCCGCACGTGGTCCCCTCCATCTCCGGCAGCACCGCCACTCACCAATCCGTTTGGCTTCCGTTAGCCGACTGTTCGCTGGAGGCGAACGTAGCCTTTTATTGCGCTGACGCTATTAATAATAACTGTTATTATCGCAACTGTCAAAAAGTTATCCCCTAGTGAAAATTAAAACTCAGCAGCCAGGGTAAGGCCGTAGCTGAGACCGAACGGCGAACGACGAACGAACACTTACTGTGTATTCTGTGTAGGTGTGTTTAGACATTAGAAATGGAGATCCTTAACGGGTTGCTTCCTGTCAAGTGGTTAAAATTAAATGGCATCCGAGTCATGCTGATAACACGCCAGTCACAGGGCAAGGGTTTGTTCGTTTTTTGGACAATGATATACCCTCGGAGTGACGGTGGGTCCTCTGCCGAGGAATCCTTGTAATTAGCATAAAATGTAAATATGCGAGCACTGGCAGACGTGGATGGTGTCGGGAGCGACGTCCCATCCCATTGACGTCACCGTCCGTTGCTCGCCGGTGATGGGCATCCAACGCTGGCATAACATTTGCCTAAGTAAGTTCGAGTTTAAAAGTGCTCGCGGAATCTGGCGGACGGAAGTGAAATGATGCATTACCGGGTGCTATGTATCACGGTGAATATAAATGAATTCCTCCCGGGTTATGCATATTTAAGGGCCGCTGGAGAGTTAGTCGATAAAGTGAGGAAGCCGGGGGCTCTGGGATGGATGATCTACGTCTTGGCGCACTTCCTCAGCTGGGGCTGACATCACTGATTAATATGAACAGCATTAACTTCCGGCGATGCAAGTGCAATGAAACTAAAAGCTGAAACACAATTTTCCATCATAGCTAGCCGATAGATTTACGGTCGTCCTTTTAAAATGTGCTCTCAATCACATCACTCAACCTGCCACATTTCCATGTGCATGCGGGGAGGATACTAAAAGGTACCATACTCCACAATCACAGAGATACTTGAAGCACTTCACACACATCAATGACATTACCCTCACTCAGCTTCAACTTCCCCCTGTCTGGAGCTTACATAGTTTTGTAGTACTTGCCGTTGGCAGTCGGAATGCAAACAGTGATCCATTCTCGGAACTCACAGAGGAACTCATAAATAGCCGGGGGAACACCCTGGTAGCCTTTGTGGCTCCACTCCACGTTACACTTGAACGCGTGTGCAATACAGAGTCCAACTGTCAAAGGCTTAACCACTAAAAGGACCGGCTGGCGTCGTCTGCCGTCTAGACGGAGTGCTTGAATACAAAAGCGGCTATCCACCGATTGCCGGGTCAATAGCCAGCAGGTATACAAAGTCCGCCTACACATACGAGTTGCATTGTGAGCAAAGCGCACCCAACATCGGTGTATCACTGAGTTGCAATTTATGCTCTCGGCTCAATCAGATATACGTTATGGACCATTTAACCCACCGCCCGCCTTGATGTAATGCGAACGTTTTTATCGGCCAATCATGCTTCAAATTAGGCCCGCCACAGCGATAGCATTAATACAGCTGCCGGCCATCCTGTAGTGTGTGAGAGACGTTCCTGGTAAGGCGCTGTGCGCGTCGCCAGCAGGGTGGGGAGAATTATTACCCCAATTGGTTGGCGCACTCAATTATTTTCGATTTCGCACGAGGGGATATCTTTCGCACTTGGACCGATTCGAAGGAACAGCGCGCGGCCGTATGGCAACGGGGCAACGCTGTGACTTCTCAATTAGGGTTGTGCTATAAGAATCGAGGTTAATTGCATGGAAGGCAAGAATGGTGTGGCAAGTGGTTGGCAATATGTAACCGAGTCGTTAGTCAATCGATATGATTGCTTCTCTATTGGTGCGATTCGGTTTAATTGGCTGCACACTGGAGGCTGGTGAGGTGATAATGAAATTTAACTGATACTTGCTCCGGGAGGTGTCCTTCTTTGCGGTTTTCAGTAAATGGCGAGTGGGTTATGGACTTTATTGTGAGTGGGTGTTTGATGAACGACTATTGGGTGAGTTTATGAGATGCGGAGGAATGATTATTCACTGCGTGGCGACTACTTTTGTTTCCTTCCACGAAAGGTGATGGTGGACTGTATGTGATAATCACTTTATGACTTGTTTTCTCGATACGTTGTCTTACAATATCCCTCGACAAGGCAGAGAGAGTACAGTAGACACCAGAGTCAGCAAAGATTGCTTGGCAAGATAATTGTTGAATTGCTAGTTTCGCTCTAGGCAACCACATCTTACTAGTAACAGAAGTAAGAGGCACCAGTTATTTACTAAATTTAAGATGGCTCTCTGTTCTCGCTGCTTTGAAGTAGCGAAAGAAAAGGAATTTGATTTCGTTACCTAGGCAGTTGGTTGACCTAAACCAACGATGCAAGTTTGTATGCTTGGATGTTTGCTTGTAGTTAAAGTCCTCCTTGGAGTTCTATCTCCTAACGGCTCCACGGATGAGAACAATTTCAATTTTTTCACGCGCTGTCATGCGTTCGTTCTTGAGGATAACGTGCAGAACTCACACGCCAGCACAAGAGGAAGGATCCTCCTGAACTTCGCACGACCTGAACGACGCACGATCCTCCTGAACTATGCGGACGCTATTGACGTGATTGGTCTAACACAGTGAACCGTCAATGTGGCATTTGCTGGCATTAAACTGGAGTCGATGTGCATGAGGGCAAAATTAAGTACAGGGTGGGCCATCTAGTTTTTCTTAAATCATATGTTATTTTGACACTGATAGCTGTTTGCCGGACAAAATCTTTACAGAATGTCTATATCTTACGAGTACCTCCACGAAACGAAAGAAGTCACTTTACGCTCGAACAACGTTGAGAATTATTGAAAATGTATCTCAAAAGTGAGTGCTGTGTAGCCCAATCAGTGCATTTTTTGAAAATAAGACGTTTTGGCCGACCACCGCCACTGCTGTACGCAAGTTTGTGCTGGTATGCTATGGTCCACGTTCCCGCCGTCGTGCAGTCAGATGAGAATGTGGCTGCTGTAGTCTTTTCGAAAATTAGGCTGGGAACGACGTTGCGGTCAACGTTGGGCGTAACAGAGCTATATCAACCGACCATTTTTTTTATACTGAAATTGAAGACATGGATTTGGACGACCTCTAGTTCATGCAGGAAGGCGCTCCATACCACACAGTCCATGCCACAATCAAACTTTTGCGCATCAAATTCCCAAATCATGTTATCAGCCATCTTGGCGATGTCAATTGGCCGTATCGGAGCTACGATTTAACACCTTTGAACTTTTTTTTGGGAAATACCGATGTTATGCCAACAATCCGGAAACAAGCAGTTACGGTCAATATCATTCAAGCATCCCGTTAGCTACAGTCCGAGACCAGGTTTGAATGCGCTACTGCGAACCCAGCCAAGGCAGCTACTTGAAAGACGGTGTATTTCATAATAAATGGGAATGTTTGTCTAAAACGAAAAAATTTTGTTGATTTTAGTACATTTTAAAAAAGAAACTTTTATTTGGCATGTAGGGTAGCATTTGATTTCTTGAAAGAAGGAGACACTCCATCGAAGATTTTCCCACACCGTCACCATAGGCAGATATCATTTTGTGGTCGGCTCCCAGGTAAACAGTGCGAGTAGTATAAGTACCGCGATTAAACGCAGCATCACTCCTGCCAATTGCTGTTTCTTTGGGCTCAGGGGTCAGTTGAGTAGTAGAGCCGCTCCTCAAAGAACAAAGCTGACTTTATACAACACCTTGATCATCCGTGTCCTGCCCTTTAGCACGAAGTCCAATCGCAAGAGGAGATGAAGAAGCGTTCTATCTTATGTCCTATTTGGTCTGGGATTACAGTGATTAAGTATAGCTACGAACTTCGGCACTAGCTCCATTCATCAAAACAGAACAGAAGAAGGATGATGAGACGTCAAGTTGGCTTTGTTTGCGCGAAGGTTGGGTGGTAGTCCATCTCATATGAAGATTAGAATAAGTGCAGAGAAAAGGAAATAGCTCTTGCAAGTGCCTCGCACACTAGCAAAGATCTGCCCGATTAAACGATACACAACCTAAAATGATTTGCCACGTTTTCAGGGAGCATCTTGCTCAAACCACTTACGTACTGCCTCGAACTGGCGGCTGGCATTTTATACCTGGTCTGGATAGCTCCATATTTGATACTGCTTAACCTACGAATGTGTTCAAAGCGGTTTATTGGACATGAAGCTAAATCCAAGTCGGCTCAGTACATAGAAACTTAGCATACAGATGCAGATGATTTGGATTCACCCATGCAATGCTCAAGAGACTCAACTGCCCCTGCTGCTCACTCCTACAAACATGAACTCCACATACTCCACATTGTAGCTACTTGAATGAAACGAAACGAAACAATCCTTCCAATTTAAATCCTTCGAGCTACAACAAACTGAATCAGCGTTACGCGATTCTCTGAAAGTGAGGTATTATCACCGGATGCATCCACCAGCGAAACAATTTTCTAAATTGTGAACGATGACCGGAACGCGCCTTCCAAATGCCATGCCAGAACTAGACCAATGGATGGATTTTAACACAGCCAAGGGCAGGTGTTGTTCGTGGTATCACCGTTACTGGTCACATCCACTTGTCAGGGCAGTTCTCGTCGAATGTATTTGACTGGGAATGTACTAGTGGAATTCATTCGTCATTCATGGTTTGATACAGCAACAGCTTTAGGAATCAGTTCACAATCCGGTACTTGCGCTTTAGTAGTTTTCAATCTCAATTTCCAATGATATCGCTTCTTACATCGACCTTGTGATTAGTTTGCTGTCTTTGTCCTAGTCCAGAACTAACAGCCACTTAACCGCTTAACTTTCTCTTTCCGCTTCCGGTTGCGGCGCAATGGTGGCACATTTTGCGTTACAATTTAGAAGACATTCTCAAGTATCAAGGTATATGATCCAGACGAGTCAAGCAGAGGGATTTAAGGCGAACAAAACTTTCTTGCATCCGAGCATGACCAGCGTGTGTCCTCTGTTCGTAGTGGGACCTCTGTTCTGTAAGCCAAATTGAGTCATTGTGCAAAAAAGAAAGTCTGTCAAGGTCTCCGCATAGTGTCGAACATTCCCTCTCGCATTCTTAAAGAAACGGCTCAAACACGCTGTTAAGCAACGAGCTCGCATCTTCCATTCGACGGCTTTTGGTGCCGCAGTAGGGGCTGTCTTACTTACTTACCAGGCCTGCTACCCACAGACGGTCTGAGCCTGAGTTATAGCCACTTTTCATCGATGCCGGTCCTGGGCACGCTGGTTCCTGTCATCCAGACAAAGCTGTCTTGCCGTTTGTTAAGCTGGAGGTTCGGTAGTCCTCTCCTTTCCGAACGGATGCCAAGATGCGAAAGTCCCCTTTTGCTAAAACATTGATACCCCCGCGCTCGATGTGGCCGAGCCGGACTACATCTACATCGTCCACCAAGGATCACTCTGCGTCTGGCTTATGTTCCAACTTTGGCAGGTCTAGCAAAGCCGGATAAGCTCTCCCGAGATCCCGAATTGGGGTCTATAGTCGAGTTTACCGGACCGGAAGCAGCACTGGTACGTGTCGATTAGTACGGTGCAAAACGGCATAAAATATTCACACACATCTTATGGGCGACGTTTTGCTGATCGAGCATATGGAGCTAATATTCCAGTCGTCGGGCATGCATTCGTCTTCCTAAATTCTGCAGATAATCTGGTGCATGCTCTCTACCAGAATATCGCCACCGGTCTTGAAGAACTTGATGGTAAACCATCTGAGCATGAGGCTTTGTTGTTCTTCATCATTTTGATGACTGTGCCGACTTCTTTAAGTTGCGGGGACTACTTCGTCGAGTAGAGCTTCCCTATCATTGCTGCTCAATTACATCCACTATTCCATGCGGATCGATAAAACTGCATGCTTTTCAGTCTCATCAAACCGCCGAAAGGCTTTTGGCTTTTTTTTTATAAAAGGCCCGTAATTCCTGTTTGTTCCCAGAATCTCGATATCCTTGAGCAGGGAGGTTACGAGAGACCTTCTCATTCCATCTTCTGGCCAGGTATTCCTCTTGCACTGCTCTGGTTTTGCGTTGCAACGCTTTGTGGTATCCCTCGTCTGTTGCGTGTTACTTTTGCTCACACTACCCATCATACCACGGGTTCCTTGTCGGAGGTAGCTTGTCAATAGATAGCCTCCATTCGCATAAATCCAGCCAAGACAAAAAATTCCATTCAACAAAAGTGGGACCATCCATTAGCGTCGTTTTTGAAATCCTTCAGACTTCAAGCATCTAGGAGCATACCATCCGCCATTCCATACTTCGTATGAATTAACTGCGTAATGGAGGATCACAAAGCCAATAAGCAGACGTCGACAAAACTCGGTATTCCGTCGTTAAGATAATATTTTTGCAACTCAAAACAACAACAGATGTTGCGGTATAGGACATTCGACACTAAAATCTGATTGATGGGACCGCGCATTCATTTATCTTATCCTCAGGCCCTCAGTTTGGGGCCCCCCCCCACGCATATGACTTCTCGGGGGAAGGCTTGTAGCTAAGCCTGAAAAATTGCTGCGACTTCAGATCAAATTAAAGGATACACCCCCGCAATGCGGTTAGCGTATGTATGTGTGCTTCGGTGTAGAAAGAGATTTTCACTCCATTTCGTGGCGGATGTGTTATTCCGTTCAAATTCCATAATCAACCAACAGTAGGTGTACCCCAGTGATGGTGGTAAAAGTACTAATGACATGACTTCTTATATTTCATCGTCAAATGAAAGTGCAGTCCCACGCATGCCCTTTCATTCTATCACCACCCTCTCCCCACCCAAAAAAAAAGGAGAAAAAAAGAAATCAATGCCGCATGTTGATGTGTACTTGCGTATGTGTACTTAACGGTAGATTCCAATCATTAATTTTAATGAACGAGAAATTGAAGGTACACAATCTCGTCCGATGCGGAACAGATAAAGGGAGGAAGTGCGACGCAAACGGATACTTTGGCGCCTGCCATTGCGAGTCATTTAATCTAATGACTGACGGGGGGCTTATGGGTATCGGCGCTATCAGAGAATTATTTATCATATGAATCATGGCGGAGGCAATTGGCAGTTGCCAGGACTTAGCTGTATCGTGAATGTGCCTCATCACAGCGCGCACGGTGGCGGCGCGGCTTGGCTCGGCGTATTCGCATGAACTTATTCATGATGAGAAGCCGAATGGCGATGACGATTGTTGAATGGAGTTTCTGTTTGTTTTCCATCATCATCATCGATTGGGCTGCGCTGCGAGGCGGTTGGATGGATGGCTGGATGGCTGGATGGATGGAACAAAAGTTTGTGAAGCAGAATTGTATTCGTCCTGAAGTGGTATTATTGTTCATTTAGGACTCGTTTACGAGTTGTTTTGTTTGTGAAAGTGGCGCGCGTATCTATCTATGTGAAGGATCTCATTGGGTTGGCATAACTTTGGTCATAACCACTTTGAAGGGTCCTTCATCGACAATATTTAAGTACGTTTGTAATACAAAGTTAATTACGTGAATATTTTATTGTATCTAGAGCACTTAAAGTAGCAGATGATGCTTTCATTTCCAAAGTGTAAGATGCTCCTTGGCCTCAACTATGTCAAGTGATTGCTTAATCATTTACACGGTTCAGTGAGTTTCCGTTTAATTTGATTCTTATGACATCAACGGAAGCCATAAAGTAGCTTACCTTGCAGATGCTTTAAATAATCAAGCGATTGATGTTGGCTTGGAGTCGCTCCCAACGTAGGGTTTGCTGTGACGAGCTTTTTTGGATTCGACAAGGATTGTATCATTTGCGACAAATCATTGCCTTCAGAGTCTCTCACCGCTGAACTGGGATCTAAGAAGATTTATGACACAAGTGTGACGCATCAAATGACCATGTGTCAATACAGTTTAATTTTAATGGATAGATGAACAACAAGGGCTGCGCCACGGACGTGGTTGATGTCGAAGCAGAACACGATACTTGGTAGAAAGCGTTTACGTTGTGAATGCGTCATGGGGGGTGTAGCGTAGAGTGAGAGAGGATGACAAATGACTGGTTGTCTAAGTGGGCACCGGCTGGAAGCAGTAAGGACTCTTGACGTACAAGTCAAGTCAAGTCTAAAGTCTTGCACTTACCAATATGTTTCATTTTGCACCACTGTCATTATGTGCTGCATTTAACAACTCGTCAGCCTTCTTGTCGACCTGTTGTCGGTCTGTTAGTCATTATATTTCTTCTGCGCTTGTTCAGACAACTATTTTCAATTTGCGCAGTGATGTAACATATCGCAACGTGGCCTAATTTATAATCTGCTGAAGCTAAACAACTGCTTTCTTTAGTTCCTGTATCCAATTGTTGGGCATAGCACCTCAACTGCTCGTACGCGCCATCGCGGTCTATTTCTTGCAATGTGCTACAACTCTTCCCAACTTTTCTCCAACTGCCGCACTTCACCATCCACCATTCTGCGCCAAGTCTTCTGCGGCCCTGTTTTAAGAGTTTTCATTGCACTACTGATGCATATTCGTTCCTTGCCCGTTATCTGATAAAGATGTTCATCAGAGATACGTTCGGACCAGAAAAATTCACAATATGTTACGAAGGCATCTATTGACGAATCTTTGTAACTGTCTCGTGATAGTGGTGATCACTCTCCACATGCGCATTTTGCCATAGCTGTATCGAGTTCGGTTCCAGTGTCAGTTGACACAGTACTTTCGAGTACAGTACTTCGAGGTACTAAACTAGTTGGCCAGCATTGCATGTTTGCGCAGATGTCTTTGATCCAAGGCTGATTATTTCTGTTTTCTGTGTGCCCCACGATGTATACGTATCTCTCCACTCGTGATGTCATTTCGTAGAGGTCCATTATCCTATGCGATAGTTACCACATAATTTCAGTTGTGTTGTAAGAGTCCATCGGATTCCTCCATTGCCAGTCCAGAGGGCTGTTCGAAGCAGATCACTTATCACCAAAAGGAATGAGATCGGTGATAAGAAGCAGCCTTGCCTCACTCCACTTTGGATTTGAAATTGCTCTGACATCTTAAATCCGTCGTACGTAGCCTTGATAATAGCAGATATTTTATCCGGAATTCGCCTCATGCGTAAGACACTCCAAATGAACTCTTTGTTTACACTGTATTTGACAGCCCTTTCAAAATCAATGAACAGCTAAATATTCGCTTCTTATGATTGAGTTCACGATATAGCCTTGCCTTTATGCTGAGATCTTCGAATCAGTTCATGGAGGATGGGTCGCTATGATCGAACTCAACATGAGTCACTGAACTATTCTCAGCGAATTCAATTCCCCCTCCAGAGAAACCGACCGCCAGCTACCCCAAGCCGTCGTCGAGAAATGGGTAAAAGGCACCAACCTGCTAAACGGTCTGCTCTCTCTGTCTGCTGAAACAAACTGACTAACTAACAGAGCACGGCGCAATTGGTATGCAAGCCCGCATGGTAGGTGTCCCGAACAGATACAAGTATTGATGCAGGAGTCGATGAAGAGGAAAAGGACACGACACATGACTTGCTCTGCATTTGCAATGCTCTGCTTAATTATAGTAACTCACATCAGAGGTTATACATTTCCAAAAACTTGAGCGGACTGAACGACGTCAGCATAAGACAGCTAAAACACTTTGTTGTAAGTGCCAATCGATTTCAGATGTAGGGGTTAATCTGTCAGCGTGGTATCACAATGGCCCTACTCTGACTTAAGTCTGACTGCTATCTGCAACCACCCACTTTGATCTATTTCAAAATATCCGTTTTTTTTATTAAAGGATATTTCTTGTCCTGGAAATGTCATTCTTTTTTTTTAAGACTGGTGATAGATGCTCCTTGTATGATGTACGCCTGTTACGCACTGGAGATTGTGTCCCCCTAATCATGTCGTATGTTAGGCCAGTTGCCGACCTTCAGTAAAATCTGCGTCACATCCAAACAACCCTAGCGAATCGCGTATTCCATTCGTATTATTATTATTTGCGAAAATTTATTTTTTGTTTAATTAATTCATAACCAACACTAAATACTAGATGCGAAAATTTATTATTGATTATTTATTCAAATCGTGACAGCAGCTGAAAAGAATTATTTATATTTGTGCAATAATTTTCTGTTATTAAATCAGAGCGAATTAATTTGTCTGATTGAATTCCAATCAGCGTTCCGCCAACGAAGGTGCGGCATAATTACTAGCTCTGTCCGTTTGTACCTGTTTGAATTTCATTTATGTATCTATCCGACTAGTTTTGATTTGTTTATGGTATTCCGTTAAATTATTCTGGGTGACGGGATCTAATTGAATTGGTTATTTTCAAAAAGGCGATAAGTCCGCTTTGTGACGCAGCCATCACAAGGATTGAAAGAAATGTGGAAAAAAATACACTGAGGCTTCTGTTGATTTGATGGTTTTATGTTGAAAATGTTCGAGTAGTCGACGTATTTTTCGGGCGGAGAATTCATACATATTGTGCACTTCCTTACCGGGATCCTCAAATCTGCACCTGCACTCACACCTTCCAAAGTTGGCATGTCGTTGGTTTACCGTGCTACGAGTGCCAGAAATCTCGAAATGCTTTTGAACGAAAGGTCTACTAGGGGTAGAACTGCTCAGTTAGGGTTCAAATTGATGTCCGTATCCGGTATAGAGGGGGTACGTTATCGAAATACACGGATAGCCCTATCTTCATGCCGGGACAATGAGGATTTGTCTGTAAAGATAGGTGTCCCTTATAGGGGTTTCCGTAAAGAGAAGTTTCACTGCATAAGGTTTATAAGGCCGTCATAGTCTAAAGACTTTAATAACACCCTTTCCATTAACATTATGCACAAACCCACCCATCTTTCCTGAGTAATACTTGTTCTAAAGTAATTTTTTATTCTCTTGAGATGTCCTGAAACTAAATTGACTGGCAATGTGTTTCAAATTTTGAACATTAGTAGCTAGATCTTCTAGGCTTGAACTGAATGTGAGATTCGACATTCTAAACATGGGCTCTTAGGGAGGGGTTAGTATCTACTGTTAACACTTGAAAAATTTCGCTCCAAATAAATCTTTAAAAACTACAAAAGTTAAAACAGGTTTAAAAATTAAGGCATGGCGGAGCGGAGTGGTGGCCCGTGGCGTTGTGGGTATGTGCGTCGACTCCTACGCACTTGGACCTACCTGTCTGGGTTTGATTCCTGGTACGACAAGAAATACTTCTCACGGCCCCACCTCTTTCGAGTCACTGACAATGCTCAAAGAGTATAACTGTCTAGAAAAAGCTTCTCAAACTTGGCCGTTCGGAGTCGGCATAAAACTGTAGGTTCCTTCCACTCGTGATAGAACAATAGCACGCACAACACGAGTGGTTGCTGAGAAGCTAGGCCCTGGCCCTCTTACGGGCTGTAGCGCCACCCATGTTATGTTATGTTATGGCGGAGCTGGCCAATACGATCGCTGGATTGCTTTACATTAAGCTAAAAAACCTTGAAACAATCGCCACTGAAACTAGAAAAAAGCTTAAACAAAATATCCAACTATGCGTAAAGGTGACTGCCCTTCAGGAAAATGTGAACTTTCAGACTTTCAGAAAACATCTTGATGATGAGAGTACATACATACATGTGCAAAGTGGAAGAGACAAAAGGGAAGTGGTGAAAAAAGTATAAGCATGTTTAATCCAACCCCCACCATGCATAAATACAATGCAAATTCATGAAGTTCGATAAAGAGACTTAAATTTTAAAAATTTGGTTGTCAAGCTAGAATCCGGCAACAAGTTATCACTTCTTTAAAATGGAAAATTTTCTATTCTGGAATTCATTGAATCGCATGATCTAGTATTTTGAAATAAAACGTTTACTTAAATTGGTTGGTTCGATACTAAAATAATTTCCGGAGCATTCATGAGCATTAAATCATTTCGGCGGACGGGATCATGAGTGTCTGAAAATTTAGATGATATTTCAAGAGTACTAGCAACACACTCAGTGAATTGAACACAATCATTAAATGTGTCACCTGAACGCATTTCCACCAAAGTGTGCTTAGTATTTTCTAAAATCTTAACACTTGCTGACAAATTAAAGAATGGACCTTGCAAATTGGCAAATAATTTATTGGTTATGGGCGTCCACGTAAACGCCAAACTAAGATATGCGTTAGCTGTGTTCGTAAACACAAAAAAAAAGTCGAACTAACGCAGGCTGACCCTTCGTCGTTCGTTCTGGTCGTAAACGTCAACAATACGCAGTAATTTTGGCAGATTACGCAACCAAAATTCAATAGCAGCAGGAAAGCAGACAGATTTGCCTTGAGGGAAAAATGTGGGTTTTTTTGGTGGAAATTAAGAAAATAAGCAACTCAATGTTAATATTCATTATTGCAAGGAAGAGAAAAAGTGAAGTCACGAGGATGTGAAATTGCTTCTTGCAATTAATGACTGCATTAAAGCATGAAGCGACTGTTTGTCAAAAAGATACTTCGAGGTTTGGTGAATGTTCCTAAGTGCAGCCTGCGGAGACTTGAAAGCCCAATCAATAGCGGATTTCAATAATGACTTCTGTCAAATGGCCTCGAATGTGGTTTTTGCCATTCTAGGGTGGCTTGGAAATATGCCGTCGGGATATTTTTCTGCCGACTCAACAATACTTTTTGCTTCAGGATTTCCTCTCAGATATTTTCCTTTCATTCTAGCTTGTGTGATTTTTTATTTTGGTTTTTTCGAACTATATTCTTTTGTGGAAACACCTGTAATCATGTATGGAAGGTTGAGTTCATAATAAATGCAATACTGTTGCCCCTGCTATGAATAAAAATACTGCCGCAAACTTGTGGCTGGTCGGCATTGTCAAAAATATATTAATAAACGCAACAACAGTAGGGGATACAAAAAGTGTTTGAGTGACATTCAATTTTACTGCTAAACAAAATATTGTGCAAAAAACACGAAGAAAGAGGGCGATGCTTTTAAACAAAATGAATTGGAAGTCAAGACATCTTCCAAGAAACAGAAATTTCCTTACAATAATAAGAGAATTTCCAGATGATGTTTTTAGGCACCATTTTCGTAACTTTCGGTTCCCCTGCAATCCTGCAACAAAACAAAAATCACTGCCAACTTGATCGCAGTTTGACTGTTGCTTTACTTCATAAGAACACAGTTGCCTACTGTTATCATGCATAATGAATGCAGTTTTTTTACATTTATGAACGTAAATCTTGCTAGGCTGACGCAGTCTGACGTTTATGAACTCGGCTTAATTTGTATTATTATGTAGAAAATAATTAAGTTCAGAAAGCGTTCAGAAATGCATATGTACATAGGTAGCATAGGCTTATTTTGTATTCACAATGTGCCCCTAACGCTTTATGGCCTGTTCATGTGCACATCCTGCACATATGCTGTGTCTGACCCTGCTAACATCCTCACCAATTCTCACCTGGAAAGATCTGTTACTTCGCGGCTTGTCAATCAGCAAATACACATACAATGTGAAAAATTGCCAAAGCGTATCGCTCTGAGTTGACTGAGATGACTTTTCCTACGAAAGGTTGATAAAGCGACTGCAAGGTATATTTTTAAGAGATTTGATCGTGCCTTGGAGCTACTACGCAGTCTGCTTCAATACGAATTCAAACCATTTTTAAGTCACTGTCGATCTATACTCAATATTACCTGAAAACGCCTGTTCATGCTTGTCTAATACCGCGCAAGCATTTCTGCATTCATGCTGTTTACCCATGGAATCACTAATCTTCACAGGTACTGTCTAAGACCGAGTACAGAGAGTTTTGTTCAGCTTGTTCTTTTTATTCGGCAGTACATATATTGATCGGCAGTGTTATTGCCCTTAACTAGAAAAATCCAGACAGTAGCTGTAGACAACATTTGTTGGTCGCTGTGGGTGTTGATGTTACACATGGAATAGCAATTGGATAACTCTGCTGTAGACTTTTGCACACGATGTGTCAGAAACTCGTTTAAAGTGCAGTCATCTTCTATAATTAATAGTTCACTTCCAAAAATGAAACGAACAAATAACCTCTTGAAGAGCAAAGCAATCGATCTCAAGGCTATTCATTAAAGTCCCCAAGGATCGCATTGTTCCCTTCGAATAAACATTAGTCCAAGTGGATATGGGAAAGTGAAAAATGGATTTCCCTTGTCAGTGTTCCCCAACAAGTCTTATCCGGACGTGAGCACATCGTTTGACCTCCGAAATGAACATCCCCTTGAATACCCCACACCCATCAACGTCCAATAAGCCCGTCGCACGATGTTAACAAAAAAAAAGCGAATCTCAAGCTAACAACAGAAAGATTTAGAGAAAATCTCATCCCTCAAACTTAATTTATTCGCACCATCGCCTCAGGTGAACCCCCCACGCCCTACACACTCGCCCGGCAAACAACAAAATTATACAAAGACCCGAAGAAAATTGTAAATGCAAAGCCAAAAGCTAGAGCCATCCACATCCCACCAACAAATTACCACACAATAATAAATCACCCTTAATCTTTTAAATTCTTTCCCCCCTTCTACCATTCATCATATCCACACCACCGCCGCTACCACTAGCACCCACCCATTAGGGTGAGGAGCGTAAACTTACGGCCAGGCAATCCACGAACGATCACCTGCCCAATTGTAACGCCCCTCAAGCCTCTGTTGGACTGGCAAAAAGGTATATCCGCATACACGTCCTCGTCTCAGAGAGCCAACAAGTAAAACTGATTAAGGATGAGAAAACAAAGTACGGGCAGACACACAAAAAAAAGGCCAAAGTTCAACAAGAAAGGTACGCAAAAAAGGAGACCCAAACAGCATCACACACAGCACCAGCCGCACACACACAAAAACTTTTTCCATTATCACGGTCTATGAAATTTTCATGCTAACACATGATAAAATATGGTAATTTATGGCAGGACGCTAATGGGCCTCGTTCTACTCCTCCAGCGATGTGGTGGGCACCGGATTAGTGCGCTCGGTAGCCGGCCATCCCTCAGGCAGTGTGCTCCGCCGCAGATGGGGTGTTAATATTTAACGAAGCTTATAACCCGGGCCCAGCGTTATCTGGTCCTTTGCACCGAGGTGCACCAGCAGCAACCGCAGATGATTTTGAATATGGAATGCACATCATGAAGAGCTCATGCCCACCTCGCCCATTGGCCAGATGTCCTGATCGGATCAAAACACTGTGCCCAGGAGATTATTGGGTTTGAAATGTCAACATAAATACGAGTGGAGCTCGAGTTTCGAACTGTGCCGACGGCTTTGCTCGGCCTTCTCTACTGAAATGACAAGAGCATCACTGGGGGTATATAGGGCGCTCCCAGGTGGCGCGTATGCCATTGGAGAACTTATTAAATATTCCGACTCTGGCTGGGATTTAGAGGGACTCTATCATAATTAGCACATTTCGTGTGCACTGAGGAAGCGTTACTGGGGCGCAGCCTAGTAGCTACAAAGAGTCTAGGATATGAGCGAAATTTGGGACTCTAATAATCACACCCAATTTTAGTGGTTTTGTTTTGTTGACAAGCTCGATGCAACGGCCATGGTTTACACATTGCTCACTTTGCCCATCAGTAAGTTGGGATGTGTGTTGGCACTGAGAGACGGATTTGGGAGTTTAAGTTGGAAACACGATTTTGGGAAATTATGATTTTTAACATCAAAGCAGGTTTCAAGTAAGCCACAAGCTGGTTCTGTATTGAGGGAAGATGGTAGGGTCTAGGGCGAGTGGGAGATTACGGCTACGTCGACATTTGACAAGGAAGGTCGTTGGAACGTGCTGTCGAAGCGACGGTTCCATTTCGGCCGTTTGCTTTACACACCGTTTCCACAGAGCATACTAAACTCTTACACGAATAGTATGCTCAAAGCTAGTCTCCATCTTTTGAACGGGACTCATGTCATGTTGAATAATCGAGATTCTCCGACACTACGTTACTAGCCTTGTGGAAACTCATTGATACATTAGGCGAAGGCGCCTGTCCAAACAATGTTGATGAATGTTGAGTCTCGCGTGGGCTCTGCGTTCGCCAAATGCGGTTAGTTAGCTTGTGAAATGCGCCAGAAATCCGATTCAGTGTCAACCATTCGAGTGACAGTTTGGCCGTATTCCAAGCGGCGTGGCGTGCCTCTCGGCACATCGGCGAAAATGGAAATCATTCTTCAAAAAGCCAGCGCAGTCATAGTGGTTCCACTGATCCCAAAATGCTGAGGGCGGTGGCGAAACGACACATGCGCGTTCTCAGCAACACTATTCCTTACCGCCAACATTCCAACTATCTCGCACTATCCCGTGCTCAACAAAATTCGACACCAAACGACGAAGCGTGCTGTCAGACTGTTATTGTCGGTAACGATGGTTATGATATATATATATATATATATATATAATAATAATATATATATATATAATGTGCCCTTGTACAATCCATGAAAATACTTTGCTGAAGAAACATGTAAGCACGTCGTCAAAGCTCTTGTTCCAGTGCGACATGTGGACAGAATGAAAATACTATAAATCTAATTAATAATTACAATTCATGTATTTCACCCATTGGTTTACAATAAGTACAAGAATTGTGGTAGCGTGACAAATCGACAGAAATGCGAATAAGACGATACGACGGGCAATGACCACAAAGTGTCAAATCGAATGCCATCCACCCATATCACTTAACGTCGGAAACAACTGCTAATGGTAATTGAATAAATAATAGAAGACTATGGATTCCTCGTAATGGAGTACAATTTCACACCTCATTCCCCAAGCCATACGTGGGTTGCCGCATTCATGCACCACATGTTCCCGTGTGCTCATGTCCATGTAACCGCCGTACGTAATTAATTTCAAACACGAAACTGCCCACCGTCCGAAATAGTCGCACTTACGTGATAATACATCACAATTCTCCATTTAAAATATAATCGCGTGCAATCACGTTACAAATGAATTAACAGCCCCGCATGCGACTGCCGTCTCTAAACGCTTCGAATGGCCCCAATTATCAGGGTCCCGTGTAGGCCCACACAATTGATGGGATGACTGAATGAATGGGTCAAACAGCGGATTTCGAACCATCGAGTGGAGTCATCAATTGAATACGACTTATCGGCGGGCGGTTGTGATAGGCTAGCCAACACTTAGCTGCCTTACATCGGCCCTGCAACTGATTTAACTCTCAGGTCAGGGCTTGAAAATTCGCTTTGTAAATATTTGAGCGAAGCAGTGAATCCCGCTCGGGCAAAGTCACGAGTAGTCCACTGCGAAACGGATCCCGAAATGCTTCTGTTTTTCACGCTCTAAATCCTGCAAATTATTGTCCTGGCAAATTTTGTTTGCATTGCCACTCCAGGACAACAGATTGTATTGGATTTACTCGGGAATGTACATATTTTTGTATGAATTGATGCAGCTCTATCGGCATCGGGTGTGTCGGGTGGCGATGTTAAGCCGGGGGGTGAGGGGTGTGCTTTGTTTAACTGTTTACCTTTCTGTTTTCTGTTTGCTCTGACAGGGACATTGGCTTTGAATACCTCATTCAGCGAGCCATGCCACTTTGGTACACTTCGGTTGGTCCTCTCGGGTGGCGAGAAAGGAGTGCCACTTGGCCGGTTGCAGTTCTGCTTGCTTAGCCCTAAACGTACTAGTGTTTAGTTTTGGAATTTTCCATTCGTTATTTGTATTATGTGCTCTCGTTTTTGTCTCATATTCAATTCGATTGGAATATTAAATTAAATTGAATTGGTTTGACTAAGACTTAAGCTTTGCGGCCACTGTGTTGATTTGTGATTTAGCGGTATAGTCGCCCAGCGAATTGCATATTTGCGTTCAGTTGGTGAACACACAAATGAAATGAGACTTTAAGCGTGGGGTGGACTTGAGGACAATCCCGATGAGAGGCACATGTGAATGGGAACCAGCCAATTTGCAGGCAAAAGGGACTCCGGAAATTGGAGTCTCTGCATGGGCAGCTTCAGACGTAGACGTGGTCGGCGGGCAAATTGTATCTTATCCAGTAGTTTGTATTTCTTGATTTAGATACGTTTGACAGGTAACTCTCCAATGAATGTTCCTGCTAACACCGCAACCATAGGCGGATATAGGCTATCGTACGAGATCAAGGGGCTTAGTCCTTTGAAGTTGGCTCAAGACGTTAGTTTCCTCAAGGACCGAACAAACTGCAGAGTTTGTATGCTCTTCCAGGCGGCGCTTATGTTTGTGAGCGATTTTCTTGATTTCATCTTGGACTGGTAAAATTTCAAGATCTCTGTGGATATTGTCGTTTCTAATATACCATGGTGCATTAACAATAGTTCTAAGCACCTTGTTTTGAAAAGTCTGTATAATATTCATATTGCTTGTTCTGGTACAACCCCAAAGATGTATACCATACGTCCAAACAGGCTTTAGGATTTGCTCGTATACATGCAATTTGTTGTGAATACTAAGCCAGTACAAATCTTTGTATTTTATGTCAAGTTCTGCACGTTTCTTTTTAACGTGTTCTTTCCATTTGAGTTTTACGTCAAGAGTCATCCCGAGGTATTTCGCATCATTACCGAAATGTATTTGGACACGATTTAGAAAGACTGGCAAGTTATTAACGTGCCTATAAGCGAAATTGATATGAACTGATTTGCCTTCATTAGGGACAATTCGCCAGGAGTTCATCCATTCGTGTATTTGATCTAGTGCGCGTTGATGTAGACTCTTATACCTGCTGTTACCAAAATGGTGGTGTCGTCAGCAAATGTGCCTAGAACAGTGTGTTCTTCTTGTGGTTATTTCACTCGTATACACCATGTATAGCACTCCCTTGCGGTAAAACAGCATTTATATTTTCAATGGCAGAATATTCATTTCCATGTTTTACTCGAAAGATTCTATCGGAGAGATAGTTCGCTAGAATACTATAAGGTTTCCCCGGTAGGTAGAGTTCGGTTAAGTTTACAAACTTTATCAAAGGCTTGGGAAACAAGAAATGCGGTTGAACAAACGAGCTTATGTTCAAATGCCTACATCTACGATGTACAATACTTAGTCAATAGTTGAGTGTTTATGTCTAAAACCAAATTGGTGATTTGGAATAAGCTGTTTTTCTTCCACAATTAAACTTAATCGTCTAAGTAGAAATTGGTCTACATGACTTTTTATCCGTTGGTGGTTTCCCGGGTTTTAGTACCATTATAACTTCTGCCACTGTCCATTGACTAGGGACATGTTCTAGTCTAAGGGCGCCGTTAATTCTGTAGAGTAACTTAAGAAGGGCTTTCCTGGGTAACTCTTTAAGAATTTCTCCTGTAATTAAATCATAACCTTCTGCTTCTTTGCTTGGCGCTACAGTCCGAGGTGGACCTGGGCCTCAACCAACAAGCCTCTCCAGCCAGCACGATCTTTCGCCAGCTGCCTCCAGTTGTGCACACCAAGTTGGTTGAGGTCCTTCTCCACTTGTGTGCGCCATCTCGTTCTAGGACGCTCTCTGTTGCGTTGTCCCAATGGCTCGAAATCGAAGACTCTTCGGGCCGGAGCTGTGGTGTCAATCCGCTCTACGTGACCTAGCCATCTTAAGCGTTGGATCCGAAGACGCTTAACCAGGGGCATGCCGCTGTACAGCCCGTATAGTTCGTGGTTGAATCTACTCCTCCAGACGCCATCAATACAAACAGGACCAAAGATCGCAAGCAAAACTTTTCTCTCAAAACGACCAAGAGCTTCTTCATCTGATTTCAATAGCGTCCATGTCACTGCCAAACGTTTTAGCCGCTTCCGATTCAATACCAGCAAAAGCCTCATTGACAGCTCGCTGTGTTCGTCCAATCACGTAAATATCGTCCGCGTAGGCAAGCAGTTGAACGGACTTTTGGAAGATCGTGCCTCTGGTGTTGACATTTGAGTTTCGCACGATCTTCTCAAGTATGATGTTGAAGAAATCACATGATAGCGTTTCGCCTTGTCTAAAACCTTTTTTGACATTGAAGGTCTCGGTGAGTTCGTTACCTACCTTGATGGAGCAGCGAGAGTTCTCCATCGTCATCCTGCACAATCCTGCAAAACTAGACATGGCGTTGTATAGCTCGTCTCTATGCACGCTGTCATATGCGGCCTTGAAATCGATGAATAGGTGGTGGGTGTCGATCTGCAGCTCTTGGGTTTTTGCCAGAATCTGCCGCAGTGTGAAAATTTGGTCGATGTTGGACTTTCCCGGCCTGAAACCGCACTGATAAGGACCTATCAGGTTATTGACGAATGGTTTCAGGCGTTCACACAAGACGGCAGGGTCGAACTTTCGGAAAGTTTCAGGGAGACTCGGTCAGCAAAGTTCCTAACGATCGATTGCGATTGTAGCTTTCCAACGTCAAACCGAGGTGTCCTGTCTCGACTCCGTATTTCTCTCGATATACCCATTCTTACCTTGGCTACAACAAGGAAATGGGCCGAGTCAATATTGGCTCCTCGGAACGTTCGGACATCGAGAATACTGGAGAAGTGTCTGACGTCGATCGCAATATCAGGTAACCTCCAGGTCGCTTTATGGATGTTGAGGTGTGGGAACCGTGTGCTCATCACAGATAGGTTACGCCTCGAGGCAAAATCTACTAGCCTAAGTCCGTTTCCGGATGTGTTGTCGTGCAGGCTGTTATCCGATAACTTTAGCAAAGATTTCTTCCAAAAGCCCAGCTGTGCGATGAGATCTCCTAAAACGATTTTGGTGTCATAGCTAAGGGATTGATCGTATGTTCCTTCTAGGAGATCATAGAAGCCATTGTCATCCTTCTCCTCTGTCGATGCGGATTGTTTTGAGGCGCTCGCTTACATACTTAAACCTTAAGACTCTTTGACTAAGTGTGCCTCGAACAACAAATCCACATCCAAATAAGCGCTGCCCTCCTTCCCTGTAGCAATCGCCGTAATAGAGGTCGCAGTTTCTCATCCTCTTTTTGCCCGGCCCATTCCACCGCACTTTATGGATAGCGGTTATGTTTGCTCTATAACAGTCTAGGGCCTCCGCGAGTCATCGGCTGCACGTGGTCTGTCCTTTTTCCGTTTGCTGGGGTCGTCAAGACTAGATCCGTCCGTATCAGCTTGTTGCTTCTGAACTCGTTAGTTTTTTTACGTGGTGAGGAATTTAACCTCACGCACAGCCTCCAAACTGGGAGGAAAGGCCCATTATTTTAACCCTCGGGCAGAAGGTTCGCTGCATACATTAGTTCACCACACAACGGCTGTTATGATGGCTATCCAGAGGGCGCCGCGAGGAGGCTGTACGTCAACTTGACTTATGAACAAGCATGGATCGCGCTGGTATCCTACCAGGTTGGATGCAGTCAACAATTTTAGCCTGTATGCATAAGCCCAGGCTCATTTTTAGCTTTTTTAGTACTTCCTTAAGCTCTGTCAAGGTAGCACATCTGATTATGTAATTGTCGTAATGTACGTCAGGTCCATTGTAGCTGGCAGAGAGAGTTTGAACGTCGAACGGTTTAAACGTTTCCTCCAAGTAATCTGAGAAGAGATTAGCTTACACTTTATCTTCTTCCGCCCACTCGTCGCCATTCTTCCGGATAGGCGCGTTATGTGCCTCAGGTTTTTTGAATCCCTTCACCGCTTTCCAGAGTGTGTAGTTGGTATCTTTTTTTGCAGATAAGTTTACTAGATACGCATTCGAGTTATTGTTTTTGAAAGCTTTGATTTTCGCCTTCAACAGATTACACAATTGTTTAAAATGACTTCTATGCAAACGGAATTTATCCAGAAGCATAGTGAGATTTCAAAGACGCCAGCTTCCATTGGTATACGTGATTTTTTGAGAACAGATCAACTAGTCGTAACCCGGCAGGCTTGTTAATATACTCGGATGAATCCAAATCGGATGATGGCACAGGTTGAGGTATATACTCCAGGTCCCCAGAGCTTTCGCTGGCCTTCCGTCTATCGTACAAATGCAGTTCATTCCGGTCAGAAGTAACATATATTCAAGAGGCGGCCCTCGTGCCATCAATGAGTTCGATAGAGGGAAAGTCTATTGTTTTATGCATGGACAGTCAGGCGACCATAAAGACTCTGGAAACACAATCGACCAACTTCGGTAAGACGATGCCGCCTTTCTTTAAATGTGATAGCGGATAGATGGAATCTTATTCTAAGGTGGGTCCGTGGCCACAAGGGTATTCTGGGGAGCGAAAGAGACTACGAATTAACAAGGAACTGGTAGGGCCTGCCACTGCCACAAGATCAGGAGACACTCCATCCCTCACTGCCATCTACACAATCATTGCTACAGACAAACGTCATGCACGCCACCAACAGTAGGTGGGAGCATATAAAAAGTGGCGTGCATTACCTCAAAACAGGACTAAAGCTCGAAAGCTTAGCAAATTGGTAGGCTTAATAAGTGTGCACTGCCCAGGAAGACTTGGAGCGCCCTAAAATGATCTTACGCCTGCGATTTGATATTGGCTTAATATATGTACATACATACTCGTATGTACGCTCTAATTGTTGTGATATGCTGCGCCATCATTGTTGTTCGCTGTGAGTGAAGAAAACGACAAATGAAAATACGGTCATGGCCGATTCCCATTGCGAAATAAGGACTCGTGGTAAAAAATCCGTGTCTTTTTAGTATCGTTGCAAATCTATTGAAGCAAAAAGTCATAAGATTCAAATACATGCGAGAACCCTTCGTCCTTGCATCCGTCATATATTTGTAAAGCGCATCGTTCACATGCGGCAACTATTGCGGGCGAAGCAATTTGTGGACAGCGGCCAGTGTCCAGAAACTAAATTCGGATTTCTCATACCCAATCCGGTGTAAAGAAACTAAACGCGGTTTCCCAGACCCAGTCCGCATTTAGTTTCTGGACACTAGCCGGTCCCAGGAACTATTTTATTTGTTAAGAAGTTTTAGGTATCGGCCTAAAAATGATACCTCTTTTCGCAGAAATTTAGCCTTTTTTTATCTGGATCTTTAAATTGGCCTCTTTCAGTCTACTGAACACTTTGCGGAGACATTCGATGTGCTCCAGAAGTGAGGGAGAAAAAATAATAATATCGTCTATATACACTAGACACATTCTACCCATCAGAATACCAAGAATTTTATCCATTACGCGCTGAAAGGTTTTCGAGCGAATTCATAATGACCGTTGTCTATAGTAAAAGGTGTTTTTTGGATATCATTTGGGCTGATCTCTATCTGGTGGAAGTCCGAAGCTAAGTCTATTACACTGAAGTACATACATTTACCGAGTTTATCTAGTATTTCCGTGATATTTGGGATTGAGTACTTGTCGTCGATCGTCTTTTCGTTGAGTTTGCGATAATCTACAACTAATCGCCACCTCTGTTTACTACTTGCGTCCTTCTTCTTTGGCACAATCCAAATTGAAGAGGACCACGGAGAAAAGCTCGGACGTATAATACCTTGTTTAAGGTAGGATACCATACGGCTTATGTATGTATGGGAAACGATAAGATATACGATAGATGGGTACCTCGTCTTTTGTTTTTATTTGATGTTTTATAACATTCGTGAACGTTAAGTTCTTTCCGTCTTCGAAGAAAATGTCCCTAAACTCGCTACTAAGACTTTTGATTGCTTTCTCTTCTTCACCACTCAAATGATCTGTTTTAAGCTTAGGGTAATGAACTTCCTTGACGTCATTGGTTTGATTGATTGTAAATGTATTCGCCTCTGAAAAAGAATTTTTTATCAAATCTCGTAGCTTTAATTGGTTGTTCTACAACAGAAGTTTGTGGGCGGTCTAGTGTATTGATTACTTCAATGAAACAAAACCAATTCACTGCTTTATAGATCCCTTCTGGTGTTAATAAACTATTTGATATAGAGATTGGCTTGATGTAAACATCGCCATTCTCAATATCAATGGGTAACAAACAGACAGATTCTTTTGCTAAGACCCTGGATGGTATACGGTGCTGATATAACATTTGGCTTCAATAGAAGAAGAATTTTGACTCTGTTGGTTTCCAGAACACATTTAAATCCTTCAGTAGTGATTACTATTCTGTCAAAAAAAAACACCCCAATAATTAGTCAAAACAGACACTGGCTTTTGACAAGGAGCCAGGGTATGAAGCTGGAAAGTGACAGAACAATTTACCCACCCGGGATCTATTGGAGCATATTTAGAAAACGCATTGCGAAGATTTTTTTCCTTGGAATTAGATTGTGACTTTTGCTATCACTACCTTCAAAACTGTCGACGTGATGTAGGAATACTAGAATATAGTGGCAACCAAACTACTCCGTCTTTAATCAGACAAACTTCAGTGATTCCATGAAACCTGAACTTTCTCCGCCGGGCTATGCGACTCATGAAATTATTAGGTCTCTTCCAGGAATAAATGATACCCGCTTGTCTAGGTCTCAGACAGGAAATAGCCTCGCTTGGATTTCAAGAAAAAAAAAACGCCAACCGCAGCTAAAGAGATCAACAAACCAAAGGTACAAGCCTGGCTGTTGAACCCTTGGCCAAGCCACATTATGTTTGTACCTCTTTCTAATCTAAGTACCCCGCCCCTTCTCCCACCGAGCACAGTCGTCGACGCTCGTTAGAATCAGCGTTAGTGGCACACAATCAAAACGCACCTGCTCCTACGCTTGTTCCACTTTCCTCATTTTTTCCCCTTTGCGGCCTTTTTTTTTTGTTGTGTTTATACACTCGCTGGTTGAGCGCAAAAATAATTAAAACGACAAAAAGAGAAAACACTAGAATTGTATACCAGCCAGGGAGACCCACACACACACGTATGCACTTACGTACTAGGAAACATAATAAAGTCGACCTGCCCACTAGAGAATACCATCCACACATCCCCAACATAAGTCGTATCGCCAGTCGCCACAACATCAGGAACGCTTCCCAGCCGCTCATCGCCGCTGTCGCTATCGTTGTTGGTCGTCGTCGGTCGTCGGTCGTTGGTCGTTGGTCGTTGGTCGTTGCCGTTGGTCGTTGGTTGTCCGTCGGACATGTAAGCCTGACCCCGAACAACAAGAACCACATGAGGGCGGATGTACTTCTCGCTAAATGAGAGCATTAAAATTAAATTACACAAAAAACTCACGCTACAAGGAAAGGCCTTTATGGGCAGAACTCATTACCGGGGTCGGGTCATTTCAGTTAGGTTACACACCGGACTCGCACGGACTGACAGGACTGAACTGGCGGTGGTGCCTGTGCCTGTTCGGAGGTAAATTATCATCCACTTAAGCACCAGAGAGTATGGTTGGGCGGGCCGACCTGCAAAAGGGAGGGGGCGCTGCCGACAGCAACAGATTGCTGACGGTCGCGTGTTAAGTTGTCGTAAAGAGACGCGACGCATCCTGTATACAACAACAACACCATACTGACCTCGGTCAGGATGATGTATGATGCGGTTAACAACTGTATTCGTTTGTTATTCACTACGGATATTAGCCGCACACGGCAGAGGGCGATAATAACTTTTTTGCCACAAACGATGATAAAGTTGGCGGTGGGTGGACAGCGGGATCCTCATCATTAAGGGGACGGCTTGTTTACACCTGGGCCGGCAGATGGGCGGTATGGCTTTCAGGGGATAGCGTGTTCGACCCACTATGTGCGACACATGTGTTGCCTGAAGGCTGAATATCGAAAGCCCGTGCGGCCGACAAGTCATTTGCCACCGCTTTGCTCCGCACACGGATCAATGTGAAGAAGAGATCCTTTTTAATGATTCCCCGAGCTGGAATGCAGCACATTCATGTTTGACACGGATAGTGGTGATGCCATCATCGTTGAGTCCCTCCGGTGGGTGCATGCGGTAGTGGTGTACCAATCGGGGGCCAAAGTCGGCCGCTCTCTAACGCACGACGGAGACGAAGAGCGCAAGGACATGGCCGACCGTAAGAGCCACCACTCATCGCACCGAATGTCGGATGCGAATGACATGCCAATGCATACCAAGGCTGCACAGTGGACGGAATTTACCAAAAGGAGAGATAACGACGACACACATTCTTTTGTCGTTCGCCAGATGTGGCACCGCCCCTCCCCGTTGTCATCGTCCGCATTCTCCGAAGCTGGACATGATGTCTACTAGAGATTTTATTCTTTTTCCTAATTCGAATTTCGAACAGAGACAGAGAGAGAGAAGGAGAGAAACTGTTGCTACTGTCAAAAGCAGATTCTTTGAAAGATACATGAGGCTGGGATTGTATCTGCGGCATGTGTGTGTGGTCTGTCGGATCGGTTGTTGGCTTGAGGGCGATTGGGGAATGCTGGAGGATACTTCTGAAATCACTTGAAGAGTTTCACAAAAGTTACCCGCATTGAAACATCACCATTATGTAGAGGACAGCGTTTGTGTGTGGTGTCCAGTGACACCCACGTCCTTGATACGTCAGTTTTGAACTGTTCTCCAAGTTTGAATGGGAATTAGGTCCTTTCTGGGCATGGGCATGGACATGGGGTGGTTCGTTAATGGGGAGAACTATATTCAAGATAGCATTTCAAGGAGCGCTTATCCTAGTGGGGTTTTCGTATCCAGAAGAGGCTCAACGCTCAGCCAAGAGTGAGGGCGCTTTTGAAGTGGGTCTGCGTAGAGATGGGGCGATTATTTATGAAAAAAGTGAGCGTTTAATAAAGAACTGCAAATGTAGAGGCTTTCTGATCTGCTCTAGACTGGCGTGCTGTCTGTTTTGTAAACGATGGTGTTGCATGGACTCTTCGATATGATTACTTACGAATTTATTAATGAACCTTTTACAATGACGTACGATGCGTTTAGAACTCACAAAAATCATAGCTGCCGGATTGCAAAGGGATGCCCAATGAATACGTACGTTGCATTCGAAATCTATCCAACACCACTACGACGGCATCAGAATAAAATGATTAAAGTGGGAAAGGAGCTGGCAAAGTATGAACAAGTTACAAGTTGACCAACTTCATCCGTCCTGATGCATTCCACTACGGCTTATGAGTTGTCAATTTTGACATTACGTAACGGGCGTAACGTATTCGATGGGTTTGAGCGTTTAGTCGATTAAAAAATTACCCAGTGGTTGTCTAGAAAAACTTAACGACTTTCTAGCTACCGCAGAGTTGGATGTCAGCTTCAGTGACTTTTTGAATAGAAAATATTTTTTTTCATCAAATAAGCGTTTTATTTCTCAAAACAGCAGTGGCGTGGAGTGGAACATTTTAAAAGGTAAGTTGGACTTTGCCTAGGGTGCATTTTGTTACCTATACTTTTCATTATATATATGGGGTGGATGTTGCAGCGCAGCCGTGGCGAGAAATGTTTCACGTCGGGAAGATGAGGGTATGTCATCTCTTTTTGGAAGATTTTTGGAGGTTTTCTTCACATCCTCCTAGAGGAAACTCCAGCCCGCACTCGATAGGTTTGTTGCCGTATGTGCAGATGCTGGGACGAAGGTTACGTTGGCCAAATAAGATAAAGGGTGATTTTTTAGCTATTATCTTTTTGGCAACACTGGTTTAAACAGCTGACGCACGTTTCGTGTTTTGTTTCACTGTCAAACATCTCATGTCAACATCAGTTTGATCTATAATTTAACCATGAATCGTCTTACAAACGAACAACGCTTGCAAATTATTGAATTTTATTATCAAAATGCGTGCTCTGTTAAGAAAGTTCATCGCGCGCTTCTTCCATTAACATTGTGTTCAGCGACGAAGCTCATTTTTGGCTCAATGGGTACGTAAATAAGCAGAATTGTCGATTTTGGAGTGAATATCAGCCAGAAGCATTGCAAGAGCTACCAATGCATCCAGAAAAAGTCACAGTGCGGTTTATGGGCTGGTGGCATCATTGGACCGTACTTCTTGAAAGATGATGCGAATCGTAACGTAACTGTGAATGGTGAGCGCTACCGAGAGATGGTATCCAACTTTTTTTTGCCCAAAATGCAAGAGCTTGACTGGCATGACATGTGGTTTCAACAAGACGGTGCCACATGCCATACAGCACGCGCAACAATGCACTTATTGAGGGGCGAGTTCGGAGAACATTTTATTTCACGTTCGGAACCCTCATGTTTATACAGACAAGCCCGCTTCAATTGACGCATTGAAAGACAACGTTGAAGCATTTATTCGTGAAATACCGGGCGAAATGTTGGAAAGAGTATGCCAAAATTGGACTAAGCGGATGGACCATTTGAGGCGCAGTCAAGGTCAACATTTGCATGAAATAATCTTCAAACATTAAATTATATGGACCGTACTATCGAATCGAATAATGATTTCATGCATTTTTCTGAATTTTATGTGTATTTTTTTGAAAAACTTTGCTATAGCTTTTAAAAAATCCCCCCTTTATTATGATAATTTTCGGAACGCCTGTTCAAGCAAGTGAAGCAAGCAAGTGAAGAAGTTCACGTATCTCGCGGTCTTTTCACGAGTGTTGGGAGGAGCAATGCAGAGCTTTCTTGTGGGATTGGTGAAGCTGGCTCAATTTTGGGTGGAAAATAGGGTGAAAAACACCTCAGTACGCGAGGAACGGAAAGGGCTATGCTTCGATGGTTTGGTAACGTGCCTTGCATGCGATTCCATCAGGTAGGCGACCGCTTGCAGACCAAGGACGAGATGGTACGACGAAGTCCAACCTGTGTTGCACACAGTCACCTTGCAGCTCGATACATTTCCCCTAATTTGATGGTCTAAATTGAAGGTTTTCCTTCAGCTCTTAAAATAGTCTCATAGCCATTCCTCTGGAGAGTGTGCTGAATAGGGAGCGGTCTCAGCCCAATTTATGGATTTCCGCCATGGCGCCGAATGCGGTCGCTTCTGCTTCAAACTAATATCGAAAATGTCCTTTTCAAGGTAATCGATGTTGTCATGCATATGAAAAATTGTAGCCATGTACTTGTTGGCCAACAGATCCACCTTGGCCTTCTTTGGTGCACGTTCACCTATTGTCTTGATTCAGCTCTTAAAATAGTCTCATAGCCATTCCTCTGGAGAGTGTGCTGAATAGGGAGCGGTCTCAGCCCAATTTATGGATTTCCGCCATGGCGCCGAATGCGGTCGCTTCTGCTTCAAACTAATATCGAAATTGTCCTTTTCAAGGTAATCGATGTTGTCATGCATATGAAAAATTGTAGCCATGTACTTGTTGGCCAACAGATCCACCTTGGCCTTCTTTGGTGCACGTTCACCTATTGTCTTGATTGTTCCTTGGTTTCTAGGGTATTGTGATGTAGGCATGCGTCCAATACTTTGACGTGGTCAAATGGTTGCGCTTATGGTCGAGTGTAAGCAATCGGCTTCCCTACGCGCGGACAGCTTTTCATGTAAAATGTGATATACCAGCTTAATTGAGACGCTCATCAGCCACTACACCCACGCTAGTTCTAGGATCGTTCAATACGTGGATGGACGTAATCCACGATTTCTGGTTTGACGACGTGTTTTGGGCCACCTGAATGTTTGGCGTGAATTTTGCTAATACGACAACAACGTAAACCACTAAAATTGATGATGTAGGATCTCATCATTTCGGTGATAAGCACGAAATTCTCATTTTTTTATTTTCATCAAGTTTCACGAGGTTCTCTGACTTATGAAACGACTCTCGTAATAAGAGTTGTACTTCGTTCGTTGTTCGTTGTACTTCGGTGTGAAGTTCAATTGTGAAATGATTTCTTGTTAGTTTGCCTCCCTTTTTTACCGTGACATATACTTACGAAATTCTGGATCTTTTCTCTGAGATATGAAGGAAGGGGAAGCCTTCACTGTATTGACGAGTTGGGACATTGCTCACTTCTGATGCATCAGTAACCAAAATTGTCGTAATTGAAACGAAGAACTTTCACTCCTCACTGTAAACGTCGTTTAATGACCACAAAGAGTCACTGTTTGGTGTGCTTTATTAGTTGGCAAAATCATTTGCCCGCATTTCTTCAAAAATTGGACGAGTCTGTGTGATTGAAAGGACTGTACATCATGTGGATTTGGAGCCAAATGACACCGTATGCCGAATATGCATGACAGCAAACTATTGCAAACATGTTCATCGAGAGGAATCAAGCCATAAGTCACGTATGCGAATATATTCAGCGATACATCGGGAGGGGCGTCCGACTACCTAACAAAACCCCCATACGACAAACGAACAAAGAGAGAAAAAAACAAACTAACACAGCGGCACACGCATGATAACGAACTACACTTGAATTCCAGCCGTTAAGCAGTCGAGTTGACATAATTGTTTAAGTGCCCACTAAGCCCAAATTTATATTTGAAGAAGAATGTTTAAGTTAACTTCGTAATATTTAGTTTTTACTGATTCCATTGCATTACCTTCATGTGGCACCTGTGGATAGTAAAATTAAACTTCTGTATGCCACAATTAATTTATTGAATTAGCGTCGTTGGTGTCAGCATCATCTCTCGAAATCGGGCTGTGAATTATTGTTTGTCTTTCGTTTTGTGCAAATTATAAAACGTCGCTAGTCAATAGTGATAAACCATAGACAGTGTACTACTCGGATGCCCGAATCATTGCCCAACAGGGAAATCACTCACTCGTCATACTCGAACCGAGGACTGGGAAATGTAACCATAAATTGCACTTCGCTGGAAGCAGACACGGCATTTCATTATTAAATGCATTAAGCCTCTTTTCATTTGAAAATATGCAACGTTACCTGTAGGTCTGCACACAACCATTTAATGGAGCCATAAAATTCTCTGGAATCCTTTGAAATATCATTTCCAAATAACAATTCTATTCGTTCGTATTTGCAAAAATGAATTGTCCTCCAGTTGGAGCTTTAACATGGGTAAACATGTACGATGATTCGTATCAATGAGTCTTTTAAAATTCCGTATGGCATATAAGCTCCACCCACCACAATTAAAAATGATTCAAACATATTCCCAACATCATTGTTTGGGAGTTAATTTATCGACCAGATGGGACAGTTCCTCCCTAAAGGTGGATTACTCATTCAGAAGGGAATATTGCAAAGTGGATGATATCGGCCCACAAACAGGTCACAGGTTTTTTTAAAGCAGATATAGCTATAGCCGACCTGTAACCACAAAATCGCAACGACGATTGATTATGTTCTTTATCTTAAAATCACAAGTGACTAGCAACCAGTCAACCGACAACGACATGAAAATCAGCAGCGCCTCTATCGTTCGACCCAATAAATGACACTCATCGCACACTGCAAGACACAATGTTTCATCTGTTTACCCAGCAATTGCTCTGATTACCATCAAATAACCACCCACTTCGTGCTTCCTTGGAAAAACACAGGCCACCACACGACTCTTAATCAATTTGCACATACAGTCGTCGACCGACCACCAAGCACTGACCGCAAGTCCGCCTTTAATTTCAATTTTACTTGAAAATGTCAATCCATCGACGACAGCACAAGCACTTGCACCTGCAGTAGCACCAGCTCAAGTATAACTGGCACCGTCAACCTCAGTGTCTGCGGTAACGGTCGCTCAAAGCAAGGAACCATATCCTTAATTGAAGCAAACATGCCATTCGTCTGATGTCATTTGGAATATCTCCTCCTCCTCATCCTACTCCTCCGCAGTCCACCACATCACAGTGACTCCAAAAAGAACTGCTTTCGTTTGCCCAAGCTTGCGACCATACATTCCCCAAGCCAACCTACCACAAGCCCAATCATAAATTGACCGCAAATTTATTTACTTCCATCACACAATCCTTTTCGGAATCAATCTACGAGTGGGAAGCAATGGAGTCCTTCCTCTCTTCCTCCACACCCCTTCCCATCGTCATTCCTTACCTGGTTATATCCCCATCTATCAAGGATTAGATTAAAAAAAAATATATGTATGTACCCACGTCCTGCTCATATCCGCACCGTCACCGGTGAACAAATACCAGCCACACATGGTGGCACGGCACAAGGACATGAATGGGACAGGTGGGAGATGGTGTTACGCTGGGTGCACCGCTTTGAGAGTGTCTCTACCACCAATGCAAACGGAAGAAAGCCATTCCAGAGGATATGAGATTCGTGTGCAACTCTTTGGCTAGTGTATCTGCAGGTACGAGTCCATAACTTAAATCCTTTTGATAATTTCCCAACAAAAAAAAACAGGGAATGAAAAAAAACAGCGGGCGGCAGGCAGGGTAGGACTGAAACCGACTAGCACCGAACGAGCACACGTAAGTAGAAGGAACTGAAATCTCTGGGGTACTCTGGGTGTGCTCCCCACACGGATAGTCGCTCGCTGGGAAACATAATAAAAATCGATTTTCAATTCAATCGAATGGAATCTATTTGGGGTGTGAAAATGTTCTAAAAGAGTGCGATTTATCCTTTGACGTTGTCTCTCTCTCTCTCCCTTCAGCCTCTACCCCAAGGGTCTGCCCCACCACCCATTCACTTTGTGCTGACGGGCGGGGGAGGCTGAGCGAATATAAATTTATTGGATGTGTCGTCTTTTATACATATTCATACAGATGAACACTACAGATAGGTTCATCCTTGTAATGGGGTGGCAGCTCTGAGGGGAGTAGTGCGGTTTTGCAAGGAACAACTTATCGACATTTCAATTTGAATGCGCACAAATGTGCAACCACAAGATACGTTCTGTCTGCATTCCCATCGTTATCGTTTCATGCAGCAATATGCGGAGCACTTTGCCCTGCTTTGTTCGCCTTTGGTAGCCGTCTCTGGGTGCGGGGTGCTGTGGTCGGGTCTTGAGTGCTCTATTTTTAAGGATTTCAACTTTGATCTCTGAGTGCGGTGGGGGATGGGATTGCGAATGGGGTTGCGGGGGCCGCCGGGTGTCGATTACTTTAATTGCTGTCGATGATATTTCGAGGATCGAGTGATTGGACGGGATTGAATGTATCCGGTGTCACGTGTAATTGAGCATTTGCGGTGTTACGACAATGGTGGTGGCTGTGCACTAGTCGATGTGGTGATCCCTTTATTGCTGGTGGTGTGGTTATCATGTGGACTGTGTGCAATGTCTTTTTGATTACTTTTACCATGCAAACAGTGGGGTTTAAATATTCAGGACCTTTGTAGTAATTTTTCGAGATTTCTTCCAAGGAGTTTTAATGAGCATTTAATTGAATTTTGAGCGGAAGTTGAATCAATTATCGAATGGATATGGAATTCGGACAGCAGATCGTGGCGGAAGTCGAAAAGGGGAGTCGCAGTTTGTACTGAGAATATAGCTGTTGTCAGGCGGAATGTTTTCCTCAATTTGGATGAAGATGAAGATTTGACGAGAATTTCGTCCGAGCTCACTAACGCAACGTCGAGACTGAAGTCAAAGAACGCTACTGAAGCGGCCAGACCACTGTATTCTTCAATGGAGGTGCGGATGATCTAGTTGAGCACATACACCGGCTCGTCTGAAAGGAGGAAGGAAGACCGACAAGTGGAGTCGTTCCCCCACCCACAAAAGAAAGCAAAGTCCCAGTGCTACCACCTCCCCCGAGTGACCAACAACACCTAGAGTGTACAACAGCCATGTAGGGCTATTCAAAGTTAGCCGTTCCAAGTCAGCACCCTTCGATCCGATCCAGCACCCTTCTATCCGTGGCTCCACTAAAAGCTAGGTTCAACTTCACCTCGAACTGAAGCACCAGCCAATATACCGAGTGGTTCAAGGAAGAACTACCAATTTGCACTCTTGCACCAATGATTTGCCTTAATTGACTTTTTTTATATGCATTAACACACATTTTGTGCGCTATGAATGTAATATGACATCAGACACAGGATGATGCTTAATTTTCTCATACAACAGATGTTTGTCGAAACGCTACAGAGCCAAACGACTCAACCCAACTGGTCATTCTTTCTCCACGACTGAGTTCATCCTCCCACTCATCTCCATCATTTCATATTCATTCCAATCCGGTGAACGAGTCGTTAGTTTCAAAAACAACATTTATCTTAACTGTTAGTGTCCCTAATCAAGGAGATCACCTCTGCCGGGAAATGAACAAATTCCTCTCACAAACTTACAATGATCCTTTTCGCCACATTACAACCGACACTAACGTCGAGGTGACACTTCCCGTTCAACATGGCTCCTCCATGGCATTATGTCTTCTAATAATTGTCCAATTTTTTCCACCGTGTTGCCATCATCGTTGTTTTTGTAGTTTTTGGGGTTTTTTTTCTTGAAAATACAAAGAAAAAAAAAACAAATTATCTCCAATTATCCTCTTCAGTTAGTCCATCCGCAGCTTTTGCGGGAAATTGCCTTTCTTTTCCTTCCCTTTCAATGGAGAAGGCGAACGACGACGTTGGCATTGGCGTTGGCGTTAACGGTGGTGATGGCAATGGCAAAGGAGGCGCGCAAAGGATGTGAATAATAACGACAGTCGCCAAGAGCAGATAATAGGTGGAGGAGTACCGCCCTTCTTTCATAAAATTTATTCCACCACCACCACGCCACGACGTTAGTTCTGTTTTCTTCTGCATTCACATTCTAATTATCCCGAGTTGGACGGTATATTCCAACAATAGACGCTTGTCCCTTGAGCGCCTGTCACAGACACACATGCACAGATAGACGCCTAATGGCCTGTGTAGTGCATATCCTAGGCGAGCGCACTCAATTAATACGATTGTGATAAATGGTTGAATTAAAGTTATGGAATGACACACTGAATTGCTGCAGTAATTATAAATCAAATCGCATTAGCAGGAGCAAGAACACCATGCATCCATGGTGGCGGAGGCCACAGCGAAACAAGGTGACACATCGCCAACAGGGAAATGTTGTTGTGAGTCATGAACTTTGCTCAACTTTGTGCATGGCATCAGGAGGAATGCGCATCTGTGTTCAAGTGTGTGGCGGCGGGGGGGGAGGGGCACTGCGGGTGACATAATGCGCTTAGCATGAGATGTGCAAGCACTTGCATCAACAACTTGATGCCAGTTACAATTGAGGGTGTCTCTCCTGATCGTCGTTATTAACTGTTAATCACATAAACCGAGCCCGAAGGGCTGACTGGAGGAGGCTTTTGCCAGAAATTCCGCTTGACTTGAATCAACTAAACGGTTGATTGAAGAGCTAAGACTAAATTCAATCATCATATCTGTAAGTGTATGTATACAGGGTGTTTTTTTGATGGGAGACATGAAGTCAAGTTAAGGGATATGTGCTGCATCCGGAAGGTAGTTTTTTTTCTGTGTAAACTAAACTTAAAGCCGTTTTCTACCGACCGACAAATCGACTATAGATCAAATATTGACACTAAACCCGGAAAAGACCAACGAATTTCAAAACGATGTGCACCAGCTTTCTGCCGATTTTAAAATCAACGGACTATACGATGGTCAAATTCGGGTTCCCGGGAAAATTGATCAGCCTGTGTCGAACACACGCTATCACATACGCGATACTTCAAGGACTTCGCGGCCGTATGAACCGTGCACCGAATTTCGGCGAGGAAATTCGATTTCGTGTGATTTCTTCAATTTAATATTTGAGAAGCTAGTGCGGCGGTCAGTTCAACTATTGGACTCTCCAACCACATTGACACGACTACGTGGTGCGTTCCCAAAGCGCAGTGGTAGACGCTTTTACGGCGATTAAGGAATGTTACGCCGAAAGGCAAAGTTTTTCGCCAAGAATCCGATTAAAATTGATGGTCATTTATGTTTAGGATGAAGTGGAGGACGTACTCGTAATGTTAGGTCATTAGTTCTGATTCATGTGATGTTAGTGGGTTTCTTAGGTCTGTGGTTCTAGTGGTAGTATTCTTCTCATTTTGTTCACGTTGTTCTAAATTCCTCCAGATACAGTACCACGATCTTGAAATTACTGCAGATGGCATAATGTTGTGGAGATCCGCAGCTCTTCAAAATACAGGGGATGCAGAGGACTGCTAGACCCATCCACTTCAGTAACAATCTGACTTCATTGGAGGAACATGGTGTATAAGGGACAAAAGAAGTAGTGCAGTGAGGTGATATAATTTGTTTATGAAATGATCCATTGTTGGGTGTACTACGAGTGAAGAGATTATCGGTGGCAGGGGAAACAGCGATTCACGGCTTTGCCATCTCCCCATATTTTGGTTGAATTGAAGAAACTAGTGGACGTCGAAAGGCGTATTCGAGCCGACCCAGACATTGGGACCACCTCCCGAAGGAACATTCGTCAGGGAAGAGTACAAACCAAGACGACGATCGTCTGAGGCCACACTCGTCAATATGATGTCTTTATCTATACGCCTCATATGAGTTTACGGATTTGCGGCACTAGGTTAGGTTAGTTTATGTTGGAGTATCTGACTGCAAAAGGCAGTCACACTTAGTTTACCATTGTGATACCACGCGGATTAGCTTCTCCTATATCGGAACCAGTTGGTGCTTGTAGTGGAGCGATGGCCTATACTGGCGTTATTTTGCTCGTTAAGATTATTGAAATAGTAGGCGCCTAGGTCCAGGAACCTACGACTGCACGAGCATGCACCATTTGTTATTGGTGGTTTTAATTGGGTGTATCTTCAGAAGATGGTAGACTTTAGCGATCCGCACGGAAGGTGTTACCCCTCCTATTGTAGTACTACATCTACCCAGTTCATAGATTTTTCAGTTGCCCAGTATGTCACAATGTCCCGGCACCCCGTCGAAGTGTATGTTGAAATATAGAATACCGCTGATGCATATGTAAGTCGATTGAGTGCCTTACAATTGATAGCTTTGTTTAGTGCTGTATACTAAACTGAGACCGAGACTGAGAAATTCCTGACTCGAAGGACTAAACTCATCCTCTACACAACTCTTATTTACCTGTCCTTGCATGGACAATAAGCAAATCATCGGAGTCGTCTAAAAAACCTGCATCCTCAATGACCTTCACAAAGATGTCCAAATAATCTGGAATGGTAAAATTCGTCGATTACTTTGGCTCTATTATATTGAACTCCAGCTAAGAGGGTCATGGAAGCCCACCCCACCGGTTCGAAGAGGAGAAAAAAACCGGATATTCGGTATAAAGGCCAATTCTCGCGGACTGGAACTGGAAGCAGCGTGCCCAGGATCGTCAACGATGGAAGGCAACTATCGTTCTAGCTCGGGCCATGCATTGGCGGTATTAACGATTAGTAAGTTAATAAGGTATAACATAGTAGCTTACATGTGCAATGAATGCTTCCTTTGAAGCAGTGCGGTAACGTAGCGTAATGTGCTGGTAAGCAACAGCCTCTTCATGCACCTTTGATTACTTAATCATTCAAGAATAATTCCTGCTGTTCACCCTTAAACACACCATTTGACATAATTCATGAATAAGTTCAATTTGAGCCTAAGCAATATAAACGCATGAAAAATTAATAGAGCCCAGAACACCTGGCATCCTTCTTTGAAATAAGATCAATTAAAGGTCGGCTGGCGATACCAAGAGCCTCTTATAACGAATCTCATTCCCCATGAGCAAAACCTGAAGACAATCCGAGCCACCTTTATAGTGTCCTTCAGCTAAACTTTCTTCCTTCTGAATTTCAATTTGATTCGGTATTCGTGTCAAAGTCGCCTAAACCGCAGATAAACTAGACCAAAACAGACACGTCTTCAGTGTCTATTTGTCGATTCAATTCGCAATTTGATTCGAGCACAGCAAATACCGATGCGATTTCCGAGAAATCCTTGCACACTCAGGTCAACTGCAGCAGCAACTCTTCAAGTCTTCAAAAGCGCACTTGTCGCAGCCATTAACCCCCATCCTTGCATAAACTTGAATTGCATTTGAAATCCCAAGAAAATTGCACCTTCAACTGCGTCTCCCTCCCTCCGTCCGTTTGAAGCCTTAACGAATTCTATGAATGACCTAGTTTGAAACTCTCGATACCTCTAGCCTCCGAGCATTCAATGTCAAAGAATAATTTCGAATCAAAAATCCATCGATTGCACTACAATACCGACAATCCGGACGCAGGCTACCCCCCTCCCACAATCCAATCACAAATAAGAGAGGGGTGGAAGAGCGAGCAGAATCGAACGAGAACGAACCTGCTGAATCATTGATTTCTATTTTCTCTGCCAGGTTGGGGACTCAATAGGCGGCTCATGCAATATTTATGTGCTTGCGACACAACACACACTCGACCACCCCATCAGCCGATCGGCCCACCCACACACAGCGTGCTGGTGTCAACGCCAGATGGAGGAAACAAAAGAATTTTCCGGTTCTCCCTCAGTGACTTCAGACAATGTTGACACAAGACTTACAAGAAGGATAACATGTCCTTAAACCCTAATGGGTTTGATTTTAAAGGAGTGCCAGAGTCCCAACAAAGGCCGAAGCGTAAGCCCGCCACTCGAAGGGTCTACACAACCTTGCATCGGATCTGGGGTCAAGGCGATACAAACGTCAAGGACACAGACTTGTCACTTTTTCGGGCAGAGGTGGTTGCCTTGGGGGCGGATGATGATGATTCCGGGCTTCATCCTGTTGAAAGGCATTCATTTCTTTCTCGTTTCCACCTAAATGATCCGAAATTGTGTAACAATGCCAACATCTCCTTTCACCGAGTCGTCGCAGAGTGAGCGAGGGAGGCAGCCAGGCGGCAACATTTCCTGAGAGTAGGCGGCAGCTGCACAATGCCATGTCAGACAATGTTTAGCCTCCACTGATGTGGAATTCCTGCTTGTTCCCAAGAGCCAAAGACAGCGACGGCCGATGATTTGTTGCTAGGCCTAGGTTCATCTGCTAATGAAGACTTTTGGCATTGGCCTGCTGATTAGCTTGTCCCCCGAACAAAGAAGGGAACTGCGAACAGGAGGGGTGGTGTATCCTTGAGGGGTCGAACCAAAGGTGAACACATTGTCACAGCACACCCTATTCGAGAGCGAGAGCAACTGCATTCGCAAGGAAAGAATCTCGAATTACCCTCCCCACCACTCAAAGACCATCGCCATCGGGGAGTCATTTAAATAAACGAACGATTTGGGGTTAAGCTAAAGAGACTCCTGTGGAGAGCGGGGATTAGCTGCTGGCATCAGCTCTCCGAGGCGCAGTTGTGACACCGGAGAGGGGTTCAAATCCATTCAGATGAAAACTTTTAGTTGAGCATTTCAATTGATTGAACTGTGCCCTGGGGGGTGATCCCACACAAGGGTAAATTTGCCACTGTGTCTGCGTGGTGGCATGTTGGCGCAATGAAATTTCAAGGATCGTTGGCATTATTGACACCCCGGCTGCTGCTTGAAATTCATCCAATTCGATTTCGAACACTCGAACTGGCGGCGCGAGCTCGGTGTGAAATACTTTGAATTTTAATGAGGACCCCTTCCCGCCGCTCTTAGACTCGTCACCGTGGTTTGTTTCGCTAATCTAATAATATCTCTCACCTCTAATGACGGCAAGCGTTGGAGTGTGGGAAGGCATCCTGTCGCCTGTTCGAGGTGTCTACCTGCCTGCATGGAATTCATGGAGAAACTTTTGCACTTCACTCTCCCACTGTCAAGTGTTTGTTTGGCTTTGAATAAATTCTGAAGTAAATAATTCATGGATACCTGGTTGACGGGCTTTCGTGGGCGACCAATGCGATGCCGTCAGCCTTATCGGCTTCTTCCGTCTACGGCTGCTGCTGCTTCATACCTCAACCTCAACCATCTCCTCGAGTGCTAATGAATGCTGAGGGACTCATTTATGGAATATTTAAATTACTAGGTTGAATGACAATTTGAAGGGCGGATGGGCCCGGCACGGTGGGCCCCCGAAAAGGGGTGTGTGTGTGAAATTCCGAATGACGGGCTTTTATCTAAACGAACACGTGTATCCAAGATGTTAACAATTCAATTGGATTTCGAAAATCTTGAAATTGTGAACCACCGTCTGTTGTGTAGATTTGCGTCTCAATTCACGGATAAACCAAGCGGCGCGGTGGGAGGGCTGCCGTTGGGCGCTGTGTGATCACCTCATAGGAATAACAATGATTGTATTACTTCAGCTCGGCGGGGTGGATGGATGAAGGATGAATTCTTTCAGCATAACAATCGGATAACACCTGACTTGTGTTCGGGCTCAGTTGTAGTTGAAGCTGAGAACAGTGTCTGTGTGATCCGATCTGGGTCGGGTGGAAGAAGAAGTCGAGTCTCCTCCACAGCCGTTGCCTCCTCAAAGGGACTGTTTTTGTCGCGTGGTTTGGGATTACGTGTGAAAAGAAGCGTGAACGCATTTTCAAGGTGAGCCCTGTGACTCGTTAGGCGTCTACGTCGTTTTTTTTGATGAGAAGCGACAGGCCGACAAAAGGAAGTTGTCAAATTCACTGTACAACGTCTGAAAAATGTCTATATTTGCATTGATTGTTGGCTTATCTCAATTGGCTTACGCATGCATTGATATCTTGAGATTCAAGGAATCAATGTTTCTAAGGAACACCCTATAGAAGCTGTGTCTCTCAACAGGATATGGAGGAACCATTTCTGCAGCAAATCTTTCCCGTGGATCGTCCTGAATGAACGGGACGATGTAGATCAACAATTCCGTACACCCGACTCAGATAGCCATATCTAAACTGAAATACAACAAAGTTCCTGGTGCTGTATGCGGCCGAGATTTCCTAATGGCAGGCGATGATATGGTAAGGAGCATGCACCAACTCAGAAAAATATCGTCGGAAGAAAGCATTCCGGATAAATGGAAACTCGCCATTGGTTGCCCGATCCACAGAACAGGAGAACTGTGAATAGCCCCAGTTATAGAGGCATCAGGCAGGCGATGGAAAAATGTCTGGAACACTTGTCAAGTTGTTCATAGACTTTAAGGCCGCATATGACAGCATAGCCAGAGAAGAACTCCCTGACAAATTGACACGACTATGTAAGCTGATCATGACCAATACAACAAATCAAGTTAAAATAGCCGGATTGCTGTCCAGACCAATAAACATCTTTGATGGACTCCGACAAGGGGATAGCTGGCATGTCCGCTCTCTAACCTAGCATCAGATACAAGATGGACTATCATCACCAAGTCCAGCCAGATATTGGCTAACGCAGACGACATAGACATCATCGGAAGATCCGATCAAGCTCTACGAGAATCCTTCATCCAAATCGAGCGGGCGGCGCTGAATAAAAACTAAGTACATGGTGGCGTAGTCAGCGAGGAGAACAAATAGATTTTCAAACAATCAGGGTAGAGGAGCACGAACTTGAAGTAGTGCAATCCTTCAACTACCTTGGGTCGATAGTAGCAGCCGATAACAACATTGAGGAGGAAATACGCGGGCGGCTGCTCAAAGCTAACACAGCCTACTGTAATCTGTCAAGGCTCTTTAAATTCAGAAACCTAACCATAACATCAAAGCTACTGCTGACCAAGACCATGGTCCTGCCAGTACTCATGTATGGATCCGAAACATGGGTGCTCAGTAAAAGGCACTCTCAACTCTTAGCTAGTAAGACTGTCTCGCATATGACACGAGTAGTTCAAGTCTATTAGAAATTGAGAACTACACGCAATATTTGACGTAACTACTGCTGGCATCAAAGAACTACCGTTTGCTGTTGGACGTGCTTGCAAGAAAACGATGCCGAATATTAGCCAGGCAATGCATCAATATATTAGTTTCAAGCAAATGTTTCAGAGATGCTTGTATTCCTACAACAACGACTTTAATTGGTCGTATATAAGGTAAGGAACGAAGCTAAAGCATCAATTTATAGAAAATTGCGTGTGTATTTAAAATAACCAAATAGAAAATGTAATAAATCAACAAAGAACACTACTTTTGAATATGCTAAGCAGGGCCGCTTCGATGTTAATGGGCCCAGTATCAACACGAACCACTCATATTGTGGGTACAATTGTTGGGGAGGAGACCTGCAGTTTAATTCTGATTCCAATTGTTTCGTTTCAGCAGTTGTCAAAGTTCGTGCTGGCGCAAGAATTGAACCCGGATGACAGTAGACAACGCCGTGAGTTCATTAATTAGATGCTGAAAGTGCTGGTCGGAGACGCAGATTGTGCCAAAAAATTATCTTCTCAGACTAGCCACGGCTATGTCAAGAAGCTGTCATTGGAGCGAACGTTTGATGCGGTTTATGGCATGGCAAATTTAGGAAGGAGACACCACTACCGTCAATGGTTTTAGGTATATAACAATTTAAACCGACTTTCTGTAGACAGAGCTCGACAACATCGTCATATCCGACCTCAAGTTCCACAAAGACTACATGCCATACAAGCAACGAATTTGTGAAAAACAAATTTGGCGACTGGCCGCTGCGATCATACGACTTGACCCCACTCGAGTATTTTCTCTGTTGCTACGTCAAATCCATACTGCCGAGCTCGAGGCAAACATTCAAGACGCTATTGCCGGAATAACGCCGCACATATTGGACCTAAAGCACCGCCAGCGGAACCGAGGCAGCCATTCGAATGAATTGGTATTACATGATCGCACACCGCGTAATTGGCCACATACAATGATTTCTGTAGAAGCTGCGTGGATGAGGAGGGGGTAGATACCACAATTCACTTGGTAACCTGGCAAGTCGTAAGTACTCACATCTTGGGATACACTATTTCAATAATCTCAGCGAACTAAATAGCGTAAGCATAAACCAGCTGTAACGCTTTATTATAAGCACTGGTTCCAAGAAGTCAATCCACGTGGTATCACAACGGGCCTTCTTAAGCTTAAGTGTGACTGCTTTCCGCAGTCAGCCACTCCAACCTAACCTAACCTAACCTAATCCATACATAATGGGAGGAATGCAAATAAATAAATAAAAATCAAATCTATGTCTCCCACCATTGTTGTTTTATTTAAATTTCTTTTCCTATCCCCCTTAGCTGGTCAGCCTGTACTGCATTCACCATTGCCAATGACTCTACGGAGGTGACTCTAGGGAATTTTAGACTCCTTTGGTGATGAGGATATAGTGGCGTAGCACACATTCTTTTCATCTTTCCTGGACGTTGGATATTAGTGCATTTGTGACGGGAAATCACCCTAACTCGACGAAGCACACAGACCAACTACAAGGACATCTGGCACCGAATCTGCTCCAACTGCCATCCATAGCGTTGTGTAGCGAATGCGACAAAATGAAACACTTATTCAGCTTCAAGACTGTCCCATTTCGAGTAGTTGCCAGTATGTACAATAGGTCTGAACTTAGACTAGTTAGGCAATTCCTCAAGAGATCCATCATCCACAATCCAGTCCACTTTTATTTAATCCAAAGCCTAGATTAAAAATATTTCTCTGTCGAACCATCCTTGCAATCAACTGTACAACGATTCATTTTTGTCTGTTCAACTACGATGAACACATCAACTTTCACATTCAGAAATTGATCTGATCTTGGACCCTGCATGTTCCTATTATCGACAAATCATCTGCACCCACTGCCGTCGTAACCATCGACCATATTTACATTAATTTGCACGTGGAATACTTACTTGCTTCAGGCAGTGATGTAACCTGAACTTCATTCGAAACTCCAATCTCAGTCCGGACTTACTTGAGCAAACAAATCAATTTTTTATGGATTTTCTTCCACGCTATAAACAAACACATACAATCCTAGCATCACGCAGTTACAACAGAATTTCCATCCACCTCCCTTGAGTTGAACAAATACCTTTGCCGCAATAAAAGTTTAATTTTCCAGTCTTCAGCACCGTAGGTACATGTCGCAGGAAAGTGATTCGATGATTCTTCGAATTGCCCACCATGGATACGATACGAATCTGGCCAACCACAAAAATCAATAGAATTAAACCTGTGGCAACTCACTCCCCAATGACGTGATGAACAACCGCTCGAACCTACCTGCAGAGCATTCATTCACCGTCTCGCCCACGTCTCAATAGAAGATGAAAGTCTACACAAGGACTCCATGCCCGGAAGAAAGACCGACGAAGGGTAAAGTAACTCCTCGTTGCCCCTATTACACACTACTTCATCAAAGTCGACTCAATCACTTCTGTTTCAATTCACCGCACACATCTGAACTCTCGTCCAATTTAATTTGCACCTACCTTCTCTTTAATTTGAAAGCACGACAACTTTGCCTGGGTTGCCCCCGCTCCGTCCTCATTCATTCACTCAAGACAACTCTTCCTGGCACTTACTCTTCCCGTTCCTCACTCCATTTCGCAATCCTTTCATCAAAATGTCAAACATGAAAAATTGCATTAATTAATGTGGGTGCGTAGGAGCCCCCCGTAGAAGCTCTCCTTTATGTGCTCACCCATGTCTGCCGAATTGAGTGACACGTGAACAACAAATAAATTGAAAATGTTATCGATAACACAGGTAACAGGGTGGAGTGGGTACACATGTGTGTACGATTCACACACTCGTGGGTGGGTCTGTGTGTGTGTGTTGAAATGTTGTGATCCACTTTTATTGACGTACAAGCACGTGTGTCACGATAATTCATCATTTCTGCCTTCTCAGCCCCATTCATACTCACTTGCCTGCTCCATCCATAAAAAGGGATGGATGTCGGGGGTTCTTGTTTAGTTTCCCATATCAAGGATGAAACATTATACAATATATGTATACATACACAAACACACTTATAGTATCCTTTCCTCGAGCATTGCCCCTAGACATGTGTATCTTTGGTCCTCTTCCGCCCTCGGGAGTGTTTTGTACCCCGCTGCCATCGTAGCAATACCCCAAGACGATACATAGAATTCTAGCTCTCGTGCTTATAAATGAATGTCCTGACACCTCATCAATAAAATTATTTGCACCGTTAGTGCCAACTCGCATTAGATTGGTAACGTTTCCTAATGTGAAAGATTGTTATGCGTACAGTTCCCCATTTTTGTCCCAATCCATACATGGGAAAACCAGACGACAGGACATTAGCGAACGTGTAAAGAAGAGGTTATGATGATGATGATGATGATGCCAGTCGTCACCATCTTGTCTCGCCCGCCCCTCCCCCCAAACTGGGTAGTGTCTCGCAGGTGATGTAGAAATGATGGTGCTGGCAACACCCCATGACGATGAAACCATCTTTCGCTACCAACGGGGACAGTGGAGAGGTTAAGCCGCCACCACTGCCACCGCACCGTTGCGTCGTCGTCGTCGTCGCCGCCACTGCCATCGTATAGAAACTGAGACTTAAGGGTGGAGTCTCAAAATAAATTGCTTGTGAAATTCGCTGGCAAACAAATCTTTTACGCAAATTTAACACGCATAAGGTATTAATTTTGCAAAATGCCTTCCGCTCTGCTGGAGGGGGGGGGGGGGGGGGCATTGGGGCGTAGTTGAGGATCTTGTAATCAAGAAGAGGCCGCTTCGCTCTGGCAAGGTGTCAAAAAATTGTCAAATTGCAAAGGCGCCCTCCGGTCGGCAACGTTAACGAAGACGAATATGCTGGTCTCGTGCTTAATTGGATTGTAAATTGATATGTGTGGGCGAAGGGAGGTGACGCCAACGTCTTGACAGCGGGATTATGGATATGTTTGTGACTGTGGTTCGAGATTGTTTCATTTGTAATGGAAGACGATTGGAATTGGCGATGCAGAGAGAACGACAAGGGTGCCAGATTCATATGTGACTGCAGGTGGCTTCAGTTGAGACACGTACCATAATGGGGGATTCATTAAGATATGTCTTCTTTTAATTTTCCCCAAAAAAGCACATAAAATAAATTTGGATTGTGGAACTGTTGTTATGGCCTGAAAGAACAGTGTCTGAAATTTATCATTTGAATATAAATTCATGTGAATGGTCGCCACAACGGCCCATTCTGAAGGTCCTATTTTGGATCACAGCTTCCAGCGTTGCGACCGGATTCCGAGTCCTAGATCATAGTTGGATTTAAGGCGGGTAATCGGGCTGAATGGTCGCGTTTCATCCAATGACATACACTGTGACTCGAAATTGCGGCAGTAACAGACTCCGAAAGTCGATGATGAACTTCATATGTGGCTCGAAGTGCACGAACAACATTTTTCACAGAACGCTAATTTTCGTAAAACATCTGAATAATGTGGGACGTTGTTGAAGTGTGGGTCATTCCACGATGATTTGTCAAACAATGCTGTATATGAGTAACACAACACCGCGCTCATTGCGCGTGATCTGTCTGAAATCCAGTCTAAATGAACCGTTACTTAAGAAAACAACTGTATGGCGACGTTGGTTGAGTGCCTCGCATTGGTTAGAAGGGTCCCCGGCACGAATCCCAGTGAAATCAAAATTAATACGCTTTATTTGGTTTTCGAATCTGGTCCAGTCACCATTTGCCGCTGTGATCAAATTAACGGCACTATCACTAGTGTTGTCGATCAGTGGTAGTAGTCTGACTATGGGTATCACAATGGACCAACATGGTCCGTACATTTTTTTTGGTGAAAAATTCGATGTCGTCGGATCCAATCCAGTCTTTGGATTTCGTTAATACACATCTCAACACATAACCACAGGTGTACACAGGTCGTTGGTATGCCTAGTTGGGCCGCGGTGGCAGTTGGAAGATGAGGCATGAAAGGCTCCAAAATCCTTACTATGCACTGTACATTTTTTTAGGTGAAAAATTCGATGTTCGGTGCCACTCCGGTCTTTGGATTTCGTTAATACACATCGCAACACATAACCACAGGTGTACACAGGTCGTAGGTACGCCTAGTTGGGCCGCTGTGGCAGTTGGAAAATGAGCCATGAAAGGCTTCAACATCCTTACTATACACTGTCAATTTTTTTTCGGTAAAAAATTCGATGTCGTCCGATCCACTCCAGTCTTTGGATTTCGTTAATACACATCGCAACACATAAACACAGGTGTACACAGGTCGTAGGCTCCAAAATCCTTCCTATACACTGTAAATTTTTTTAGGTGAAAATTCGATGTCGTCGGATCCACTCCAGTCTTTGGATTTCGTTAATACACATCTCAACACATAACCACAGGTATAGACAGGTCGTAGGTACGCCTAGTTGGGAAGCGGTGGCAGTTGGAAGATGAGGCATGAAAGGCTCCAAAATCCTTACTATACACTGTAAATTTTTTTAGGTGAAAAATTCGATGTTCGGTTCCACTCCGGTCTTTGGATTTCGTTAATACACATCTCAACACATAACCACAGGTGTACACAGGTCGTAGGTACGCCTAGTTGGGCCGCTGTGGCAGTTGGAAGATGAGCCATGAAAGGCTCCAAAATCCTTACTATACACTGTAAATTTTTTTAGTTGAAAAATTCCATGTCGTCGGATCCACTCCAGTCTTTGGATTTCGTTAATACACATCTCAACACATAACCATAGGTATAGACAGGTTGTAGGCTCCAAAATCCTTAGTATACACTGTAAATTTTTTTATGTGAAAAATTCGATGTCGTCGGATCTAATCCAGTCTTTGGATTTCGTTAATACACATCTCAACACATAACCACAGGTGTACACAGGTCGTAGGTACGCCTAGTTGGGCCGCTGTGGCATTTGGAAAATGAGCCATGAAAGGCTTCAAAATCCTTACTATACACTGTACATATTTTTTGAAGACAAATTCGATGTCGTCGGATCCACTCCAGTCTTTGGATTTCGTTAATACACATCTCAACATATAACCACAGGTGTACACAGGTCGTAGGTACGCCTAATTGGGCCGCGGTGGCAGTTGGAAGATGAGCCATGAAAGGCTCCAAAATCCTTACTATACACTGTACATATTTTTTGAAGACAAATTCGATGTCGTCGGATCCACTCCAGTCCTTGGACTTCGGTAATACACATCTCAACACATAACTACAGGTGTACACAAGTCGTAGGTACGCCTAGTTGGGCCGCGGTGGCAGTTGGAAGATGAGCCATTAAAGGCTCCAAAATCCTTACTATACACTGTACTTTTTTTTTTAAGAAAAATTCGATGTCGTCGGATCCACTCCAGTCTGGATTTCGTTAATACATATCTCAACACATAACCACAGGTGTACACAGGTCGTAGGTACGCCTAGTTGGGCCGCGGCGGCAGTTGGAAGATGAGCCATTAAAGGCTCCAAAATCCTTACTATACACTGTACATTTTTTTAGGTGAATAATTCGATGTCGTCGGATCCACTCTAGTCTTTGGATTTCGTTAATACACATCTCAACACATAACCACAGGTGTACACAGGTCGTAGGTACGCCTAATTGGGCCGCGGTGGCAGTTGGAAGATGAGCCATGAAAGGCTCCAAAATCCTTACTATACACTGTACATATTTTTTGAAGACAAATTCGATGTCGTCGGATCCACTCCAGTCCTTGGACTTCGGTAATACACATCTCAACACATAACTACAGGTGTACACAAGTCGTAGGTACGCCTAGTTGGGCCGCGGTGGCAGTTGGAAGATGAGCCATTAAAGGCTCCAAAATCCTTACTATACACTGTACTTTTTTTTTTAAGAAAAATTCGATGTCGTCGGGTCCACTCCAGTCTGGATTTCGTTAATACACATCTCAACACATAACCACAGGTGTACACAGGTCGTAGGTCCGCCCAGTTGGGCCGCTGTGGCAGTTGGAAGATGAGCCATGAAAGGCTCCAAAATCCTTACTATACACTGTAAATTTTTTTTGGTGAAAAATTCGATGTCGTCGGATCCACTCCAGTCTTTGGATTTCGTTAATACACATCTCAACACATAACCACAGGTGTACACAGGTCGTAGGTACGCCTAATTGGGCCGCGGTGGCAGTTGGAAGATGAGCCATGAAAGGCTCCAAAATCCTTACTATACACTGTACATATTTTTTGAAGACAAATTCGATGTCGTCGGATCCACTCCAGTCCTTGGACTTCGGTAATACACATCTCAACACATAACTACAGGTGCACACAGGTCGTAGGTACGCCTAGTTGGCCGCGGTGGCAGTTGGAAGATGAGCCATGAAAGGCTCCAAAATGCTTACTATACATTATACATTTTTTTTGGTGAAAAATTCGATGTCGTCGGATCCACTCCAGTCTTTGGATTTCGTTAATACACATCTCAACACATAACCACAGGTGTACACAGGTCGTAGGTCCGCCCAGTTGGGCCGCTGTGGCAGTTGGAAGATGAGCCATGAAAGGCTCCAAAATCCTTACTATACACTGTAAATTTTTTTTGGTGAAAAATTCGATGTCGTCGGATCCACTCCAGTCTTTGGATTTCGTTAATACACATCTCAACACATAACCACAGGTGTACACAGGTCGTAGTTACGCCTAGTTGGGCCGCTGTGGCAGTTGGAAGATGAGCCATGAAAGGCTCCAAAATCCTTACTATACACTGAACATTTTTTTTGGTGAAAAATTCGATGTCGTCGGATCCAATCCAGTCTTTGGATTTCGTTAATACACATCTCAACATATAACCACAGGTGTACACAGGTCGTATGTATGCCTAGTTGAGCTGCTGTGGCAGTTGGAAGATGAGCCATGAAAGGCTCCAAAATCCTTACTATACACTGTACATTTCTTTAGGTGAAAAATTCGATGTCGTCGGATCCACTCCAGTCTTTGGATTTCGTTAATACACATCTCAACACATAACCACAGGTGTACACAGGTCGTAGGTACGCCTAGTTGGGCCGCTGTGGCAGTTGGAAGATGAGCCATGAAAGGCTCCAAAATCCTTACTATACACTGAACATTTTTTTTGGTGAAACATTTGATGTCGTCGGATCCACTCCAGTCTTTGGATTTCGTTAATACTCATCTCAACACATAACCACAGTTGTACACAGGTCGTAGGTACGCCTAGTTGGGCCGCTGTGGCAGTTGGAAGATGAGATATGAAATTCTCCAAAATCCGTACTATACACTGTAAATTTTTTTAGGTGAAAAATTCGATGTCGTCGGGTCCACTCCAGTCTTTGGATTTCGTTAATACACATCTCAACACATAACCACAGGTATACACAGGTCGTAGGTACGCCTAGTTGGGCCGCTGTGGCAGTTGGAAGATGAGCCATGAAAGGCTCCAAGATCCTTACTATACACTGTAAATTTTTTTAGTTGAAAAATTCCATGTAGTCGGATCCACTCCAGTCTTTGGATTTCGTTAATACACATCTCAACACATAACCACAGGTATAGACAGGTCGTAGGTACGCCTAGTTGGGCCGCTGTGGCAGTTGGAAGATGAGCCATGAAAGGCTTCAAAATCCTTAGTATACACTGTACTTTTTTTTTTAAGAAAAATTCGATGTCGTCGTTTCCACTCCAGTCTTTGGATTTCGTTAATACACATCTCAACACATAACCACAGGTATAGACAGGTCGTAGGCTCCAAAATCCTTCCTATACACTGTAAATTTTTTTATGTGAAAAATTCGATGTCGTCGGATCTAATCCAGTCTTTGGATTTCGTTAATACACATCTCAACACATAACCACAGGTGTACACAGGTCGTAGGTACGCCTAGTTGGGCCGCTGTGGCATTTGGAAAATGAGCCATGAAAGGCTTCAAAATCCTTACTATACACTGTCAATTTTTTTTCGGTAAAAAATTCGATGTCGTCCGATCCACTCCTGTCTTTGGATTTCGTTAATACACATCGCAACACATAAACACAGGTGTACACAGGTCGTAGGTACGCCTAATTGGGCCGCGGTGGCAGTTGGAAGATGAGCCATGAAATTCTCCAAAATCCTTCCTATACACTGTAAATTTTTTTAGGTGAAAAATTCGATGTCGTCGGATCTAATCCAGTCTTTGGATTTCGTTAATTCAGATCTCAACACATAACCACAGGTATACACAGGTCGTAGGTACGCCTAGTTGGGCCGCTGTGGCAGTTGGAAAATGAGCCATGAAAGGCTCCAAAATCCTTACTATACACTGTACATATTTTTTTAAGACAAATTCGATGTCGTCGGATCCACTCCAGTCCTTGGACTTCGGTAATACACATCTCAACACATAACTACAGGTGTACACAGGTCGTAGGTACGCCTAGTTGGGCCGCGGTGGCAGTTGGAAGATGAGCCATGAAAGGCTCCAAAATCCTTACTATACACTGTACTTTTTTTTTTAAGAAAAATTCGATGTCGTCGGATCCACTCCAGTCTGGATTTCGTTAATACACATCTCAACACATAACCACAGGTGTACACAGGTCGTAGGTACGCCTAGTTGGGCCGCGGCGGCAGTTGGAAGATGAGCCATGAAAGGCTCCAAAATCCTTACTATACACTGTACATTTTTTTTTAAGAAAAATTCGATGTCGTCGGATCCACTCCAGTCTGGATTTCGTTAATACACATCTCAACACATAACCACAGGTGTACACAGGTCGTAGGTACGCCTAGTTGGGCCGCGGCGGAAGTTTTAAGATGAGCCATTACACTGTTACAATTTTTTTTAAGAAAAATTCGATGTCGTCGTGTTCACTCCAGTCTTTGGATTTCGTTAATACACATCGCAACACATAACCACAGGTGCACACAGGTCGTAGGTACGCCTAGTTGGCCGCGGTGGCAGTTGGAAGATGAGCCATGAAAGGCTCCAAAATGCTTACTATACATTATACATTTTTTTTGGTGAAAAATTCGATGTCGTCGGATCCAATCCAGTCTTTGGATTTCGTTACTACACATCTCAACACATAACCACAGGTGTACACAGGTCGTAGGTCCGCCCAGTTGGGCCGCTGTGGCAGTTGGAAGATGAGCCATGAAAGGCTCCAAAATCCTTACTATACACTGTAAATTTTTTTTGGTGAAAAATTCGATGTCGTCGGATCCACTCCAGTCTTTGGATTTCGTTAATACACATCTCAACACATAACCACAGGTGTACACAGGTCGTAGTTACGCCTAGTTGGGCCGCTGTGGCAGTTGGAAGATGAGCCATGAAAGGCTCCAAAATCCTTACTATACACTGAACATTTTTTTTGGTGAAAAATTCGATGTCGTCGGATCCAATCCAGTCTTTGGATTTCGTTAATACACATCTCAACATATAACCACAGGTGTACACAGGTCGTATGTATGCCTAGTTGAGCTGCTGTGGCAGTTGGAAGATGAGCCATGAAAGGCTCCAAAATCCTTACTATACACTGTACATTTCTTTAGGTGAAAAATTCGATGTCGTCGGATCCACTCCAGTCTTTGGATTTCGTTAATACACATCTCAACACATAACCACAGGTGTACACAGGTCGTAGGTACGCCTAGTTGGGCCGCTGTGGCAGTTGGAAGATGAGCCATGAAAGGCTCCAAAATCCTTACTATACACTGAACATTTTTTTTGGTGAAACATTTGATGTCGTCGGATCCACTCCAGTCTTTGGATTTCGTTAATACTCATCTCAACACATAACCACAGTTGTACACAGGTCGTAGGTACGCCTAGTTGGGCCGCTGTGGCAGTTGGAAGATGAGATATGAAATTCTCCAAAATCCGTACTATACACTGTAAATTTTTTTAGGTGAAAAATTCGATGTCGTCGGGTCCACTCCAGTCTTTGGATTTCGTTAATACACATCTCAACACATAACCACAGGTATACACAGGTCGTAGGTACGCCTAGTTGGGCCGCTGTGGCAGTTGGAAGATGAGCCATGAAAGGCTCCAAGATCCTTACTATACACTGTAAATTTTTTTAGTTGAAAAATTCCATGTAGTCGGATCCACTCCAGTCTTTGGATTTCGTTAATACACATCTCAACACATAACCACAGGTATAGACAGGTCGTAGGTACGCCTAGTTGGGCCGCTGTGGCAGTTGGAAGATGAGCCATGAAAGGCTCCAAAATCCTTAGTATACACTGTACTTTTTTTTTTAAGAAAAATTCGATGTCGTCGTTTCCACTCCAGTCTTTGGATTTCGTTAATACACATCTCAACACATAACCACAGGTATAGACAGGTCGTAGGCTCCAAAATTCTTCCTATACACTGTAAATTTTTTTATGTGAAAAATTCGATGTCGTCGGATCTAATCCAGTCTTTGGATTTCGTTAATACACATCTCAACACATAACCACAGGTGTACACAGGTCGTAGGTACGCCTAGTTGGGCCGCTGTGGCATTTGGAAAATGAGCCATGAAAGGCTTCAAAATCCTTACTATACACTGTCAATTTTTTTTCGGTAAAAAATTCGATGTCGTCCGATCCACTCCTGTCTTTGGATTTCGTTAATACACATCGCAACACATAAACACAGGTGTACACAGGTCGTAGGTACGCCTAATTGGGCCGCGGTGGCAGTTGGAAGATGAGCCATGAAATTCTCCAAAATCCTTCCTATACACTGTAAATTTTTTTAGGTGAAAAATTCGATGTCGTCGCATCTAATCCAGTCTTTGGATTTCGTTAATTCAGATCTCAACACATAACCACAGGTATACACAGGTCGTAGGTACGCCTAGTTGGGCCGCTGTGGCAGTTGGAAAATGAGCCATGAAAGGCTCCAAAATCCTTACTATACACTGTACATATTTTTTTAAGACAAATTCGATGTCGTCGGATCCACTCCAGTCCTTGGACTTCGGTAATACACATCTCAACACATAACTACAGGTGTACACAGGTCGTAGGTACGCCTAGTTGGGCCGCGGTGGCAGTTGGAAGATGAGCCATGAAAGGCTCCAAAATCCTTACTATACACTGTACTTTTTTTTTTAAGAAAAATTCGATGTCGTCGGATCCACTCCAGTCTGGATTTCGTTAATACACATCTCAACACATAACCACAGGTGTACACAGGTCGTAGGTACGCCTAGTTGGGCCGCGGCGGCAGTTGGAAGATGAGCCATTAAAGGCTCCAAAATCCTTACTATACACTGTACATTTTTTTTTAAGAAAAATTCGATGTCGTCGGATCCACTCCAGTCTGGATTTCGTTAATACACATCTCAACACATAACCACAGGTGTACACAGGTCGTAGGTACGCCTAGTTGGGCCGCGGCGGCAGTTTTAAGATGAGCCATTACACTGTTACAATTTTTTTTAAGAAAAATTCGATGTCGTCGTGTTCACTCCAGTCTTTGGATTTCGTTAATACACATCGCAACACATAACCACAGGTGCACACAGGTCGTAGGTACGCCTAGTTGGCCGCGGTGGCAGTTGGAAGATGAGCCATGAAAGGCTCCAAAATGCTTACTATACATTATACATTTTTTTTGGTGAAAAATTCGATGTCGTCGGATCCAATCCAGTCTTTGGATTTCGTTAATACACATCTCAACACATAACCACAGGTGTACACAGGTCGTAGGTCCGCCCAGTTGGGCCGCTGTGGCAGTTGGAAGATGAGCCATGAAAGGCTCCAAAATCCTTACTATACACTGTAAATTTTTTTTGGTGAAAAATTCGATGTCGTCGGATCCACTCCAGTCTTTGGATTTCGTTAATACAGATCTCAACACATAACCACAGGTGTACACAGGTCGTAGGTACGCCTAGTTGGGCCGCTGTGGCAGTTGGAAGATGAGCCATGGAAAGGCTCATCTTCCAACTGCCACAGCGGCCCAACTAGGCGTACCTACGACCTGTGCGCACCTGTGGTTATGTGTTAAGATGTGTATTAACGAAATCCAAAGATTTCCGTGGATTGGACGACATCGAATTTTTCACCAAAAAAAATTTACAGTAAGGATTTTGGAGCCTTTCATGGCTCATCTTCCAACTGCCACAGCGGCCCAACTAGGCGTACCTACGACCTGTGTACACCTGTGGTTATGTGTTGAGATGTGTATTAACGAAATCCAAAGACTGGCGTGGATCCGACGACATCGAATTTTTCACGCAAAAAAATTGACAGTGTATAGTAAGGATTTTGGAGCCTTTCATGATTCATCTTCCAACTGGCACAGCGGCCCAACTATTCGTACCTACGACCTGTGTACACCTGTGGTTATGTGTTGAGATGTGTATTAACGAAATCCAAATTCTGGACTGGATCCGAACATCGAATTTTTCACCAAAAAAAATGTACAGTGTATAGTAAGGATTTTGGAGCCTTTCATGGCTCATCTTCCAACTGCCACCGCGGCCCAACTAGGAGTACCTACGACCTGTCTACACCTGTGGTTATGTGTTGAGATGTGTATTAACTAAATCCAAAGACTGGAGTGGATCCGACGACATCGAATTTTTTCACCTAAAAAATTTACAGTGTATAGTAAGGATTTGGGAGCCTTTCATGGCTCATCTTCCAACTGCCACAGCAGCCCAACTAGGCGTACCTACGACCTGTGTACACCTGTGGTTATGTGTTAAGATGTGTATTAACGAAATCCAAAGATTGGCGTGGAGTGGACGACATCGAATTTTTCACCAAAAAAAATTTACAGTAAGGATTTTGGAGCCTTTCATGGCTCATCTTCCAACTGCCACAGCGGCCCAACTAGGCGTACCTACGACCTGTGTACACCTGTGGTTATGTGTTGAGATGTGTATTAACGAGATCCAAAGACTGGCGTGGATCCGACGACATCGAATTTTTCACGCAAAAAAATTGACAGTGTATAGAAAGGATCTTGGAGCCTTTCATGATTCATCTTCCAACTGCCACAGCGGCCCAACTAGGCGTACCTACGACCTGTGTACACCTGTGGTTATGTGTTGAGATGTGTATTAATGAAATCCAAATTCTGGACTGGATCCGAACATCGAATTTTTCACCAAAAAAAATGTACAGTGTATAGTAAGGATTTTGGAGCCTTTCATGGCTAATCTTCCAACAGCCACAGCGGCCCAACTAGGCGTACCTACGACCTGTGTACACCTGTGGTTATGCGTTGAGATGTGTATTAACAAAATCAAAAGACTGGATTGGATCCGACGACATCGATTTTTTCAACTAAAAAAATGTACAGTGTATAGTAAGGATTTTGGAGCCTTTCATGGCTCATCTTCCAACTGCCACAGCGGCCCAACTAGACGTACCTACGACCTGTGTACACCTGTGGTTATGTGTTGAGATGTGTATTAACGAAATCCACAGACTGGATTGCATCCGACGACATCGAGTTTTTAACAAAAAAAATGTACAGTACAGTAAGGATTGTGGAGCCTTTCATGGCTAGTCTTCCAACTGCCACAGCGGCCCAACTAGGCCTACCTACGACCTGTGTACACCTGTGGTTATGTGTTGAGATGTGTATTAACGAAATCCAAAGACTGGATTGGACCCGACGACATCGAATTTTTCACCAAAAAAAATGTACAGTGTGTAGTAAGGATTTTGGAGCCTTTCATGGCTCATCTTCCACCTGCCACAGCGGCCCAACTAGGGTACCTACGACCTGTGTACACCTGTGGTTATGTGTTGAGATGTGTATTAACGAAATCCAAAGACTGGATTGGATCCGACGACATCGAATTTTTCACCAAAAAAAATGTATAGTGTATAGTATGCATTTTGGAGCCTTTCATGGCTCATCTTCCAACTGCCGCCGCGGCCCAACTAGGCGTACCTACGACCTGTGTACACCTGTGGTTATGTGTTGAGATGTGTATTAACGAAATCCAAAGACTGGAGTGGACCCGACGACATCGAATTTTTCTTAAAAAAAAATGTACAGTAAGGATTTTGGAGCCTTTAATGGCTCATCTTAAAACTGCCGCCGCGGCCCAACTAGGCGTACCTACGACCTGTGTACACCTGTGGTTATGTGTTGAGATGTGTACTAACGAAATCCAAAGACTGGAGTGGATCTGACGACATGCAATTTTTCAACTAAAAAAATTTACAGTGTATAGTACAACTAGGCGTACCTACGACCTGTGTATACCTGTGGTTATGTGTTGAGATGTGAATTAACGAAATCCAAAGACTGGATTAGATCCGACGACATCGAATTTTTCACCTAAAAAAAATTACAGTGTATAGGAAGGATTTTGGAGAATTTCATGGCTCATCTTCCAACTGCCACCGAGGCCCAACTAGGCATACCTACGACCTGTGTACAACTGTGCTTATGTGTTGAGATGTGTATTAACGAAGTCCAAAGACTGGAGTGGATCCGACGACAACGAATTTTTCACCAAAGAAAATGTACAGTGTATAGTAAGGATTTTGGAGCCTTTCATGGCTCATCTTCCAACTGCCACAGCGACCCAACTAGGCATACCTACGACCTGTGTACACCTGTGGTTATGTGTTAAGATGTGTATTAACGAAATCCAAAGACTGGAGCGGACCCGACGACATCGAATTTTTCTTAAAAAAAAATGTACAGTGTATAGTAAGGATTTTGGAGCCTTTCATGGCTCATCTTCCAACTGCCACAGCGGCCCAACTAGGCGTACCTACGACCTGTCTATACCTGCGGTTATGTGTTGAGATGTGTATTAACGAAATGCAAAGACTGGAGTGGATCCGACGACATGGAATGTGTATTAATGAAATCCAAAGACTGGAGTGGATAAGACGACATCGAATTTTTCACCTAAAAAAATTTACTGTGTATAGTAAGGATTTTGGAGCCTTTCATGGCTCATCTTCCAACTGCCACAGCGACCCAACTAGGCATACCTACGACCTGTGTACACCTGTGGTTATGTGTTGAGATGTGTATTAACGAAATACAAAGACTGGAGTGGAACCGACGACATCGAATTTTTCTTAAAAAAAAATGTACAGTGTATAGTAAGGATTTTGGAGCCTTTAATGGCTCATCTTAAAACTGCCACAGCGGTCCAACTAGGCGTACCTACGACCTGTGTACACCTGTGGTTTTATGTTGAGATGTATATTAACGAAATCCAAAGACTGGATTAGATCCGACGACATCGAATTTTTCACATAAAAAAATTTACAGTGTATAGTAAGGATTTTGGAGCCTTTCATGGCTCATCTTCCAACTGCCACCGCGGCCCAACTAGGCGTACCTACGACTTGTGTACAACTGTGCTTATGTGTTGAGATGTGTATTAACGAAGTCCAAAGACTGGAGTGGATCCGACGACAACGAATTTTTCACCAAAGAAAATGTACAGTGTATAGTAAGGATTTTGGAGCCTTCATGGCTCATCTTCCAACTGCCGCCGCGGCCCAACTAGGCGGACCTACGACCTGTGTACACCTGTGGTTATGTGTTGAGATGTGTGTTAACGAAATCCAAAGACTGGAGTGGATCCGACGACATCGAATTTTTCTTAAAAAAAAATGTACAGTGTATAGTAAGGATTTTGGAGCCTTTCATGGCTCATCTTCCAACTGCCGCCGCGGCCCAACTAGGCGTACCTACGACCTGTGTACACCTGTGGTTATGTGTTGAGATGTGTATTAACGAAATCCAAAGACTGGAGTGGATCCGACGACATCGAATTTTTCACCAAAAAAAATGTACAGTGTATAGTAAGGATTTTGGAGCCTTTCATGGCTCATCTTCCAACTGCCACAGCGGCCCAACTAGGCGTACCTACGACCTGTGTACACCTGTGGTTATGTGTTGAGATGTGTATTAACGAAATCCAAAGACTGGCGTGGATCCGACGACATCGAATTTTTCACGCAAAAAAATTGACAGTGTATAGTAAGGATCTTGGAGCCTTTCATGATTCATCTTCCAACTGGCACAGCGGCCCAACTAGGCGTACCTACGGCCTGTGTACACCTGTGGTTATGTGTTGAGATGTGTATTAACTAAATCCAAAGACTGGAGTGGATCCGACGACATCGAATTTTTTCACCTAAAAAATTTACAGTGTATAGTAAGGATTTGGGAGCCTTTCATGGCTCATCTTCCAACTGCCACAGCAGCCCAACTAGGCGTACCTACGACCTGTGTACACCTGTGGTTATGTGTTGAGATGTGTATTAACGAAATCCAAAGATTGGCGTGGATCCGACGACATCGAATTATTCACGCAAAAAAATTGACAGTGTATAGTAAGGATTTTGGAGCCTTTCATGGCTCATCTTCCAACTGCCACAGCGACCCAACTAGGCATACCTACGACCTGTGTACACCTGTAGTTATGTGTTGAGATGTGTATTAACGAAATCCAAAGACTGGAGTGGACCCGACGACATCGAATTCACCTGTGGTTATGTGTTGAGATGTGTATTAACGAAATCCAAAGACTGGAGTGGATCTGACGACATGGAATTTTTCAACTAAAAAAATTTACAGTGTATAGTAAGGATTTTGGAGCCTTTCATGGCTCATCTTCCAACTGCCACAGCGACCCAACTAGGCATACCTACGACCTGTGTACACCTGTAGTTATGTGTTGAGATGTGTATTAACGAAATCCAAAGACTGGAGTGGACCCGACGACATCGAATTTTTCTTAAAAAAAAATGTACAGTAAGGATTTTGGAGCCTTTAATGGCTCATCTTAAAACTGCCGCCGCGGCCCAACTAGGCGTACCTACGACCTGTGTACACCTGTGGTTATGTGTTGAGATGTGTATTAACGAAGTCCAAAGACTAGAGTAGACCCGACGACATCGAACTTTTCACCTAAAAACATTGACAGTGTATGGTAAGGATTTGGGAGCCTTTCATGGCTCATCTTGCAACTGCCACAGCATCCCAACTAGGCGTACCTACGACCTGTGTACACCTGTGGTTATGTGTTGAGATGTGTATTAACGAAATGCACAGACTGGATTGGATCCGACGACATCGAGTTTTTCACCCAAAAAAAATTGCAGTGTGTAGTAAGGATTTTGGAGCCTTTCATGGCTAATTTTCCAACTGCCACAGCGGCCCAACTAGGCGTACCTACGACCTGTGTACACCTGTGGTTATGCGTTGAGATGTGTGTTAACAAAATCAAAAGACTGGATTGGATCCGACGACATCGATTTTTTCAACTAAAAAAATGTACAGTGTATAATAATAATTTTGGAGCCGTTCATGGCTCATCTTCCAACTGCCACAGCGGCCCAACTAGGCCTACCTACGACCTATGTACACCTGTGGTTATGTGTTGAGATGTGTATTAACGAAATCCACAGACTGGATTGCATCCGACGACATCGAATTTTTAACAAAAAAAATTTACAGTACAGTAAGGATTTTGGAGCCTTTCATGGCTAGTCTTCCAACTGCCACAGCGGCCCAACTAGGCCTACCTACGACCTGTGTACACCTGTGGTTATGTGTTGAGATGTGTATTAACGAAATCCAAAGACTGGATTGGAACCGACGAGATCGAATTTTTCACCTAAAAAAATGTACAGTGTGTAGTAAGGATTTTGGAGCCTTTCATGGCTCATCTTCCAACTGCCACAGCGGCCCAACTAGACGTACCTACGACCTGTGTACACCTGTGGTTATGTGTTGAGATGTGTATTAACGAAATCCAAAGACTGGATTGGACCCGACGACATCGAATTTTTCACCAAAAAAAATTTACAGTGCATAGTAAGGATTTTGGAGCCTTTCATGGCTCATCTTCCAACTGCCACAGCGGCCCAACTAGGCGGACCTACGACCTCTGTACACCTGTGGTTATGTGTTGAGATGTGTATTAACGAAATCCAAAAACTGGATTGGATTCGACGACATCGAATTTTTCACCAAAAAAAATTTACAGTGTATAGTAAGGATTTTGGAGCCTTTCATGGCTCAGCTTCCAACTGCCACAGCGGCCCAACTAGGCGGACCTACGACCTGTGTACACCTGTGGTTATGTGTTGAGATGTGTATTAACGAAATCCAAAGACTGGATTGGATCCGACGACATCGAATTTTTCACCAAAAAAAATGTATAGTGTATAGTAAGCATTTTGGAGCCTTTCATGGCTCATCTTCCAACTGCCGCCGCGGCCCAACTAGGCGTACCTACGACCTGTGTACACCTGTGGTTATGTGTTGAGATGTGTATTAACGAAATGCACAGACTGGATTGGATCCGACGACATCGAGTTTTTCACCCAAAAAAAATTGCAGTGTGTAGTAAGGATTTTGGAGCCTTTCATGGCTAATTTTCCAACTGCCACAGCGGCCCAACTAGGCGTACCTACGACCTGTGTACACCTGTGGTTATGCGTTGAGATGTGTGTTAACAAAATCAAAAGACTGGATTGGATCCGACGACATCGATTTTTTCAACTAAAAAAATGTACAGTGTATAATAATAATTTTGGAGCCGTTCATGGCTCATCTTCCAACTGCCACAGCGGCCCAACTAGACGTACCTACGACCTGTGTACACCTGTGGTTATGTGTTGAGATGTGTATTAACGAAATCCACAGACTGGATTGCATCCGACGACATCGAATTTTTAACAAAAAAAATGTACAGTACAGTAAGGATTTTGGAGCCTTTCATGGCTAGTCTTCCAACTGCCACAGCGGCCCAACTAGGCCTACCTACGACCTGTGTACACCTGTGGTTATGTGTTGAGATGTGTATTAACGAAATCCAAAGACTGGATTGGAACCGACGAGATCGAATTTTTCACCTAAAAAAATGTACAGTGTGTAGTAAGGATTTTGGAGCCTTTCATGGCTCATCTTCCAACTGCCACAGCGGCCCAACTAGGCGTACCTACGACCTGTGTACACCTGTGGTTATGTGTTGAGATGTGTATTAACGAAATCCAAAGACTGGATTGGACCCGACGACATCGAATTTTTCACCAAAAAAAATGTACAGTGTATAGTAAGGATTTTGGAGCCTTTCATGGCTCATCTTCCAACTGCCACAGCGGCCCAACTAGGCGGACCTACGACCTCTGTACACCTGTGGTTATGTGTTGAGATGTGTATTAACGAAATCCAAAAACTGGATTGGATTCGACGACATCGAATTTTTCACCAAAAAAAATTTACAGTGTATAGTAAGGATTTTGGAGCCTTTCATGGCTCAGCTTCCAACTGCCACAGCGGCCCAACTAGGCGGACCTACGACCTGTGTACACCTGTGGTTATGTGTTGAGATGTGTATTAACGAAATCCAAAGACTGGATTGGATCCGACGACATCGAATTTTTCACCAAAAAAAATGTATAGTGTATAGTAAGCATTTTGGAGCCTTTCATGGCTCATCTTCCAACTGCCGCCGCGGCCCAACTAGGCGTACCTACGACCTGTGTACACCTGTGGTTATGTGTTGAGATGTGTATTAACGAAATCCAGACTGGAGTGGATCCGACGACATCGAATTTTTCTTAAAAAAAAATGTACAGTGTATAGTAAGGATTTTGGAGCCTTTCATGGCTCATCTTCCAACTGCCGCCGCGGCCCAACTAGGCGTACCTACGACCTGTGTACACCTGTGGTTATGTGTTGAGATGTGTATTAACGAAATCCAAAGACTGGAGTGGATCCGACGACTTCGAATTTTTCTTAAAAAAAAATGTACAGTGTATAGTAAGGATTTTGGAGCCTTTCATGGCTCATCTTCCAACTGCCACAGCGACCCAACTAGGCATACCTACGACCTGTGTACACCTGTGGTTATGTGTTAAGATGTGTATTAATGAAATCCAAAGACTGGAGTGGACCCGACGACATCGAATTTTTCACCTAAAAAAATTTACAGTGTATACTAAGGATTTTGGAGCCTTTCATGGCTCATCTTCCAACTGCCACAGCGGCCCAACTAGGCGTACCTACGACCTGTCTATACCTGCGGTTATGTGTTGAGATGTGTATTAACGAAATCCAAAGACTGGACTGGATCCAACGACATGGAATGTGTATTAACGAAATCCAAAGACTGGAGTGGAAAAGACGACATCGAATTTTTCACCTAAAAAAATTTACAGTGTATAGTAAGGATTTTTGAGCCTTTCATGGCTCATCTTCCAACTGCCACAGCGACCCAACTAGGCATACCTACGACCTGTGTACACCTGTAGTTATGTGTGTGTATTAACGAAATCCAAAGACTGGAGTGGACCCGACGACATCGAATTTTTCTTAAAAAAAAATGTACAGTGTATAGTAAGGATTTTGGAGCCTTTAATGGCTCATCTTCCAACTGCCGCCGCGGCCCAACTAGGTGTACCTACGACATGTCTATACCTGTGGTTATGTGTTGAGATGTGTATTAACGAAATCCAAAGACTGGAGTGGATCTGACGACATGGAATTTTTCAACTAAAAAAATTTACAGTGTATAGTAAGGATTTTGGAGCCTTTCATGGCTCATCTTCCAACTGCCACAGCGACCCAACTAGGCATACCTACGACCTGTGTACACCTGTAGTTATGTGTTGAGATGTGTATTAACGAAATCCAAAGACTGGAGTGGACCCGACGACATCGAATTTTTCTTAAAAAAAAATGTACAGTAAGGATTTTGGAGCCTTTAATGGCTCATCTTAAAACTGCCGCCGCGGCCCAACTAGGCGTACCTACGACCTGTGTACACCTGTGGTTATGTGTTGAGATGTGTATTAACGAAATCCAGACTGGAGTGGATCCGACGACATCGAATTTTTCACCTAAAAAAATTTACAGCGTATAGGAAGGATTTTGGGGAATTTCATGGCTCATCTTCCAACTGCCACCGCGGCCCAACTAGGCGTACCTACGACCTGCATACACCTGTGGTTATGTGTTGAGATGTGTATTAACGAGATCCAAAGACTGAAGTAGATCCGACGACATGGAATTTTTCTTAAAAAAAAAATGTACAGTGCATAGTAAGGATTTTGGAGCCTTTCATGGCTCATCTTCCAACTGCCACCGCGGCCCAACTAGGCGTACCTACGACCTGTGTATACCTGTGGTTATGTGTTGAGATGTGAATTAACGAAATCCAAAGACTGGATTAGATCCGACGACATCGAATTTTTCACCTAAAAAAATTTACAGTGTATAGGAAGGATTTTGGAGAATTTCATGGCTCATCTTCCAACTGCCACCGGGGCCCAACTAGGCGTACCTAACACCTGTGTATACCTGTGGTTATGTGTTGAGATGTGTATTAAGGAAGTCCAAAGATAGGCGTGGATTGGACGACATCGAATTTTTCACCAAAAAAAATTTACAGTGTAAGGATTTTGGAGCCTCTCCATGGCTCATCTTCCAATTGCCACAGCGGCCCAACTAGGCGTACCTACGACCTGTGCGCTCCTGTGGTTATGTGTTGAGATGTGTATTAACGAAATCCAAAGACTTTAGTGGATCCGACGACATCGAATTTTTCACCTAAAAAAATGTACAGTGTAAGGATTTTGGAGCCTTTCCATGGCTCATCTTCCAATTGCCACAGCGGCCCAACTAGGCGTACCTACGACCTGTGCGCTCCTGTGGTTATGTGTTGAGATGTGTATTAACGAAATCCAAAGACTTTAGTGGATCCGACGACATCGAATTTTTCACCTAAAAAAATGTACAGTGTATAGTAAGGATTTTGGAGCCTTTCCATGGCTCATCTTCCAACTGCCACAGCGGCTCAACTAGCCGTTCCTACGACCTGTGCGCACCTGTGGTTATGTGTTGAGATGTGTGTTAACGAAATCCAAGGACTGGAGTGGATCCGACGACATCGAATTTTTCACCTAAAAAAATGTACAGTGTATAGTTTGGAGCCTTTCCATGGCTCATCTTCCAACTGCCACAGCGGCCCAACTAGGCGTACCTACGACCTGTGCGCACCTGTGGTTATGTGTTGAGATGTGTATTAACGAAATCCAAAGACTGGAGTGGATCCGACGACATCGAATTTTTCACCTAAAAAAGTGTACAGTGTAAGGATTTTGGAGCCTCTCCATGGCTCATCTTCCAATTGCCACAGCGGCCCAACTAGGCGTACCTACGACCTGTGCGCTCCTGTGGTTATGTGTTGAGATGTGTATTAACGAAATCCAAAGACTTTAGTGGATCCGACGACATCGAATTTTTCACCTAAAAAAATGTACAGTGTATAGTAAGGATTTTGGAGCCTTTCCATGGCTCATCTTCCAACTGCCACAGCGGCTCAACTAGCCGTTCCTACGACCTGTGCGCACCTGTGGTTATGTGTTGAGATGTGTGTTAACGAAATCCAAAGACTGGAGTGGATCCGACGACATCGAATTTTTCACCTAAAAAAATGTACAGTGTATAGTTTGGAGCCTTTCCATGGATCATCTTCCAACTGCCACAGCGGCCCAACTAGGCGTACCTACGACCTGTGCGCACCTGTGGTTATGTGTTGAGATGTGTATTAACGAAATCCAAAGACTGGAGTGTATTCGACGACATCGAATTTTTCACCTAAAAAAATGTACAGTGTATAGTAAGGATTTTTGAGCCATTCCATGGCTCATCTTCCAACTGCCACAGCGGCCCAACTAGGCGTACCTAAGACCTGTGTACACCTGTGGTTATGTGTTGAGATGTGTATTAACGAAATCCAAAGACTGGAGTGGATCCGACGACATCGAATTTTTCACCTAAAAAAATGCACAGTGTATAGTAAGGATTTTGGAGCCTTTCCATGGCTCATCTTCCAACTGCCACAGCGGCCCAACTAGGCGTACCTAACACCTGTGTACACCTGTGGTTATGTGTTGAGATGTGTGTTAACGAAATCCAACGACTGGAGTGGATCCGACGACATCGAATTTTTCACCTAAAAAAATGTACAGTGTATAGTAAGGATTTTGGAGCCTTTCCATGGCTCATCTTCCAACTGCCACAGCGGCTCAACTAGGCGTACCTACGACCTGTGCGTACCTGTGGTTATGTGTTGAGATGTGTATTAACGAAATCCAAAGACTGGAGTGTATTCGACGACATCGAATTTTTCACCTAAAAAAATGTACAGTGTATAGTTTGGAGCCTTTCCATGGCTCATCTTCCAACTGCCACAGCGGCCCAACTAGGCGTACCTACGACCTGTGCGCACCTGTGGTTATGTGTTGAGATGTGTATTAACGAAATCCAAAGACTGGAGTGGATCCGACGACATCGAATTTTTCACCTAAAAAAATGTACAGTGTAAGGATTTTGGAGCCTCTCCATGGCTCATCTTCCAATTGCCACAGCGGCCCAACTAGGCGTACCTACGACCTGTGCGCTCCTGTGGTTATGTGTTGAGATGTGTATTAACGAAATCCAAAGACTTTAGTGGATCCGACGACATCGAATTTTTCTTAAAAAAAAATGTACAGTGTATAGTAAGGATTTTGGAGCCTTTAATGGCTCATCTTCCAACTGCCACAGCGACCCAACTATGCATACCTACGACCTGTGTACACCTGTAGTTATGTGTTGAGATGTGTATTAACGAAATCCAAAGACTGGAGTGGACCCGACGACATCGAATTTTTCTTAAAAAAAAATGTACAGTGTATAGTAAGGATTTTGGAGCCTTTAATGGCTCATCTTCCAACTGCCGCCGCGGCCCAACTAGGCGTACCTACGACCTGTCTATACCTGTGGTTATGTGTTGAGATGTGTATTAACGAAATCCAAAGACTGGAGTGGATCTGACGACATGGAATTTTTCAACTAAAAAAATTTACAGTGTATAGTAAGGATTTTGGAGCCTTTCATGGCTCATCTTCCAACTGCCACAGCGACCCAACTAGGCATACCTACGACCTGTGTACACCTGTAGTTATGTGTTGAGATGTGTATTAACGAAATCCAAAGACTGGAGTGGACCCGACGACATCGAATTTTTCTTAAAAAAAAATGTACAGTGTATAGTAAGGATTTTGAAGCCTTTAATGGCTCATCTTAAAACTGCCGCCGCGGCCCAACTAGGCGTACCTACGACCTGTGTACACCTGTGGTTATGTGTTGAGATGTGTATTAACGAAATCCAGACTGGAGTGGATCCGACGACATCGAATTTTTCTTAAAAAAAAAGTAAAGTGTATAGTAAGGATTTTGGAGCTTTTTATGGCTCATCTTCCAACTGCCACCGCGGCCCAACTAGGCGTACCTACGACCTGCATACACCTGTGGTTATGTGTTGAGATGTGTATTAACGAGATCCAAAGACTGAAGTAGATCCGACGACATGGAATTTTTCTTAAAAAAAAAATGTACAGTGCATAGTAAGGATTTTGGAGCCTTTCATGGCTCATCTTCCAACTGCCACCGCGGCCCAACTAGGCGTACCTACGACCTGTGTATACCTGTGGTTATGTGTTGAGATGTGAATTAACGAAATCCAAAGACTGGATTAGATCCGACGACATCGAATTTTTCACCTAAAAAAATGTACAGTGTATAGGAAGGATTTTGGAGAATTTCATGGCTCATCTTCCAACTGCCACAGCGGCCCAACTAGGCGTACCTACGACCTGTGTACACCTGTGGTTATGTGTTGAGATGTGTATTAACGAAATCCAAAGATTGGCGTGGATTGGACGACATCGAATTTTTCACCAAAAAAAATTTACAGTAAGGATTTTGGAGCCTTTCATGGCTCATCTTCCAACTGCCACAGCGGGCCAACTAGGCGTACCTACGACCTGTGCGCACCTGTGGTTATGTGTTGAGATGTGTATTAACGAAATCCAGACTGGAGTGGATCCGACGACATCGAATTTTTCTTAAAAAAAAAAGTAAAGTGTATAGTAAGGATTTTGGAGCTTTTTATGGCTCATCTTCCAACTGCCACCGCGGCCCAACTAGGCGTACCTACGACCTGCATACACCTGTGGTTATGTGTTGAGATGTGTATTAACGAGATCCAAAGACTGAAGTAGATCCGACGACATGGAATTTTTCTTAAAAAAAAAATGTACAGTGCATAGTAAAGATTTTGGAGCCTTTCATGGCTCATCTTCCAACTGCCACCGCGGCCCAACTAGGCGTACCTACGACCTGTGTATACCTGTGGTTATGTGTTGAGATGTGAATTAACGAAATCCAAAGACTGGATTAGATCCGACGACATCGAATTTTTCACCTAAAAAAATGTACAGTGTATAGGAAGGATTTTGGAGAATTTCATGGCTCATCTTCCAACTGCCACAGCGGTCCAACTAGGCGTACCTACGACCTGTGTACACCTGTGGTTATGTGTTGTGATGTGTATTAACGAAATCCAAAGACTGGAGTGTATTCGACGACATCGAATTTTTCACCTAAAAAAATGTACAGTGTATAGTTTGGAGCCTTTCCATGGCTCATCTTCCAACTGCCACAGCGGCCCAACTAGGCGTACCTACGACCTGTGCGCACCTGTGGTTATGTGTTGAGATGTGTATTAACGAAATCCAAAGACTGGAGTGTATTCGACGACATCGAATTTTTCACCTAAAAAAATGTACAGTGTATAGTAAGGATTTTTGAGCCATTCCATGGCTCATCTTCCAACTGCCACAGCGGCCCAACTAGGCGTACCTAAGACCTGTGTACACCTGTGGTTATGTGTTGAGATGTGTATTAACGAAATCCAAAGACTGGAGTGGATCCGACGACATCGAATTTTTCACCTAAAAATATGTACAGTGTAAGGATTTTGGAGCCTCTCCATGGCTCATCTTCCAATTGCCACAGCGGCCCAACTAGGCGTACCTACGACCTATGCGCTCCTGTGGTTATGTGTTGAGATGTGTATTAACGAAATCCAAAGACTTTAGTGGATCCGACGACATCGAATTTTTCTTAAAAAAAAATGTACAGTGTATAGTAAGGATTTTGGAGCCTTTAATGGCTCATCTTAAAACTGCCGCCGCGGCCCAACTAGGCGTACCTACGACCTGTGCGCACCTGTGGTTATGTGTTGAGATGTGTATTAACGAAATCCAAAGACTGGAGTGTATTCGACGACATCGAATTTTTCACCTAAAAAAATGTACAGTGTATAGTTTGGAGCCTTTCCATGGCTCATCTTCCAACTGCCACAGCGGCCCAACTAGGCGTACCTACGACCTGTGTACACCTGTGGTTATGTGTTGTGATGTGTATTAACGAAATCCAAAGACTGGAGTGTATTCGACGACATCGAATTTTTCACCTAAAAAAATGTACAGTGTATAGTTTGGAGCCTTTCCATGGCTCATCTTCCAACTGCCACAGCGGCCCAACTAGGCGTACCTACGACCTGTGCGCACCTGTGGTTATGTGTTGAGATGTGTATTAACGAAATCCAAAGACTGGAGTGTATTCGACGACATCGAATTTTTCACCTAAAAAAATGTACAGTGTATAGTAAGGATTTTTGAGCCATTCCATGGCTCATCTTCCAACTGCCACAGCGGCCCAACTAGGCGTACCTAACACCTGTGTACACCTGTGGTTATGTGTTGAGATGTGTGTTAACGAAATCCAACGATTGGAGTGGATCCGACGACATCGAATTTTTCACCTAAAAAAATGTACAGTGTATAGTAAGGATTTTGGAGCCTTTCCATGGCTCATCTTCCAACTGCCACAGCGGCTCAACTAGGCGTACCTACGACCTGTGCGTACCTGTGGTTATGTGTTGAGATGTGTATTAACGAAATCCAAAGACTGGAGTGTATTCGACGACATCGAATTTTTCACCTAAAAAAATGTACAGTGTATAGTTTGGAGCCTTTCCATGGCTCATCTTCCAACTGCCACAGCGGCCCAACTAGGCGTACCTACGACCTGTGCGCACCTGTGGTTATGTGTTGAGATGTGTATTAACGAAATCCAAAGACTGGAGTGGATCCGACGACATCGAATTTTTCACCTAAAAATATGTACAGTGTAAGGATTTTGGAGCCTCTCCATGGCTCATCTTCCAATTGCCACAGCGGCCCAACTAGGCGTACCTACGACCTGTGCGCTCCTGTGGTTATGTGTTGAGATGTGTATTAACGAAATCCAAAGACTTTAGTGGATCCGACGACATCGAATTTTTCTTAAAAAAAAATGTACAGTGTATAGTAAGGATTTTGGAGCCTTTAATGGCTCATCTTAAAACTGCCGCCGCGGCCCAACTAGGCGTACCTACGACCTGTGCGCACCTGTGGTTATGTGTTGAGATGTGTATTAACGAAATCCAAAGACTGAAGTGTATTCGACGACATCGAATTTTTCACCTAAAAAAATGTACAGTGTATAGTAAGGATTTTTGAGCCATTCCATGGCTCATCTTCCAACTGCCACAGCGGCCCAACTAGGCGTACCTAAGACCTGTGTACACCTGTGGTTATGTGTTGAGATGTGTATTAACGAAATCCAAAGACTGGAGTGGATCCGACGACATCGAATTTTTCACCTAAAAAAATGTACAGTGTATAGTAAGGATTTTGGAGCCTTTCCATGGCTCATCTTCCAACTGCCACAGCGGCCCAACTAGGCGTACCTAACACCTGTGTACACCTGTGGTTATGTGTTGAGATGTGTGTTAACGAAATCCAACGACTGGAGTGGATCCGACGACATCGAATTTTTCACCTAAAAAAATGTACAGTGTATAGTAAGGATTTTGGAGCCTTTCCATGGCTCATCTTCCAACTGCCACAGCGGCTCAACTAGGCGTACCTACGACCTGTCTGTACCTGTGGTTATGTGTTGAGATGTGTATTAACGAAATCCAAAGACTGGACTGGATCCGACTACATGGAATGTGTATTAACGAAATCCAAAGACTGGAGTGGAAAAGACGACATCGAATTTTTCACCTAAAAAAATTTACAGTGTATACTAAGGATTTTGGAGCCTTTCATGGCTCATCTTCCAACTGCCACAGCGGCCCAACTAGGCGTACCTACGACCTGTCTATACCTGCGGTTATGTGTTGAGATGTGTATTAACGAAATCCAAAGACTGGACTGGATCCGACGACATGGAATGTGTATTAACGAAATCCAAAGACTGGAGTGGAAAAGACGACATCGAATTTTTCACCTAAAAAAATTTACAGTGTATAGTAAGGATTTTGGAGCCTTTCATGGCTCATCTTCCAACTGCCACAGCGACCCAACTAGGCATACCTACGACCTGTGTACACCTGTAGTTATGTGTTGAGATGTGTATTAACGAAATCCAAAGACTGGAGTGGACCCGACGACATCGAATTTTTCTTAAAAAAAAATGTACAGTGTATAGTAAGGATTTTGGAGCCTTTAATGGCTCATCTTAAAACTGCCGCCGCGGCCCAACTAGGCGTACCTACGACCTGTGTACACCTGTGGTTATGTGTTGAGATGTGTACTAACGAAATCCAAAGACTGGAGTGGACCCGACGACATCGAATTTTTCTTAAAAAAAAATGTACAGTGTATAGTAAGGATTTTGGAGCCTTTAATGGCTCATCTTAAAACTGCCGCCGCGGCCCAACTAGGCGTACCTACGACCTGTGTACACCTGTGGTTATGTGTTGAGATGTGTACTAACGAAATCCAAAGACTGGAGTGGACCCGACGACATCGAATTTTTCTTAAAAAAAAATGTACAGTGTATAGTAAGGATTTTGGAGCCTTTAATGGCTCATCTTCCAACTGCCGCCGCGGCCCAACTAGGCGTACCTACGACCTGTCTATACCTGTGGTTATGTGTTGAGATGTGTATTAACGAAATCCAAAGACTGGAGTGGATCTGACGACATGGAATTTTTCAACTAAAAAAATTTACAGTGTATAGTAAGGATTTTGGAGCCTTTCATGGCTCATCTTCCAACTGCCACAGCGACCCAACTAGGCATACCTACGACCTGTGTACACCTGTAGTTATGTGTTGAGATGTGTATTAACGAAATCCAAAGACTGGAGTGGACCCGACGACATCGAATTTTTCTTAAAAAAAAAATGTACAGTGTATAGTAAGGATTTTGGAGCCTTTAATGGCTCATCTTAAAACTGCCGCCGCGGCCCAACTAGGCGTACCTACGACCTGTGTACCCCTGTGGTTATGTGTTGAGATGTGTATTAACGAAATCCAGACTGGAGTGGATCCGACGACATCGAATTTTTCTTAAAAAAAAAAGTAAAGTGTATAGTAAGGATTTTGGAGCTTTTTATGGCTCATCTTCCAACTGCCACCGCGGCCCAACTAGGCGTACCTACGACCTGCATACACCTGTGGTTATGTGTTGAGATGTGTATTAACGAGATCCAAAGACTGAAGTAGATCCGACGACATGGAATTTTTCTTAAAAAAAAAATGTACAGTGCATAGTAAGGATTTTGGAGCCTTTCATGGCTCATCTTCCAACTGCCACCGCGGCCCAACTAGGCGTACCTACGACCTGTGTATACCTGTGGTTATGTGTTGAGATGTGAATTAACGAAATCCAAAGACTGGATTAGATCCGACGACATCGAATTTTTCACCTAAAAAAATGTACAGTGTATAGTAAGGATTTTTGAGCCATTCCATGGCTCATCTTCCAACTGCCACAGCGGGCCAACTAGGCGTACCTACGACCTGTGCGCACCTGTGGTTATGTGTTGAGATGTGTATTAACGAAATCCAAAGCTGAATTGGAACCGACGACATCGAATTTTTCACCTAAAAAAATGTACAGGGTATAGAAGGATTTTGGAGCCTTTCCATGGCTCATCTTCCAACTGCCACAGCTGCCAACTAGGCGAGATGTGTATTAACGAAATTCAAAGACTGGAGTAGATCCGACGACATCGAATTTTTCACCTAAAAAAATGTACAGTGTATAGTAAGGATTTTTGAGCCATTCCATGGCTCATCTTCCAACTGCCACAGCGGCCCAACTAGGTGTACCTAAGACCTGTGTACACCTGTGGTTATGTGTTGAGATGTGTGTTAACGAAATCCAACGACTGGAGTGGATCCGACGACATCGAATTTTTCACCTAAAAAAATGTACAGTGTATAGTAAGGATTTTGGAGCCTTTCCATGGCTCATCTTCCAACTGCCACAGCGGCTCAACTAGGCGTACCTACGACCTGTGCGTACCTGTGGTTATGTGTTGAGATGTGTATTAACGAAATCCAAAGACTGGAGTGTATTCGACGACATCAAATTTTTCACCTAAAAAAATGTACAGTGTATAGTTTGGAGCCTTTCCATGGCTCATCTTCCAACTGCCACAGCGGCCCAACTAGGCGTACCTACGACCTGTGCGCACCTGTGGTTATGTGTTGAGATGTGTATTAACGAAATCCAAAGACTGGAGTGGATCCGACGACATCGAATTTTTCACCTAAAAAAATGTATAGTGTAAGGATTTTGGAGCCTCTCCATGGCTCATCATCCAATTGCCACAGCGGCCCAACTAGGCGTACCTACGACCTGTGCGCTCCTGTGGTTATGTGTTGAGATGTGTATTAACGAAATCCAAAGACTTTAGTGGATCCGACGACATCGAATTTTTCACCTAAAAAAATGTACAGTGTATAGTAAGGATTTTGGAGCCTTTCCATGGCTCATCTTCCAACTGCCACAGCGGCTCAACTAGCCGTTCCTACGACCTGTGCGCACCTGTGGTTATGTGTTGAGATGTGTGTTAACGAAATCCAAAGACTGGAGTGGATCCGACGACATCGAATTGTTCACCTAAAAAAATACAGTGTATAGTAAGGATTTTGGAGCCTTTCCATGGCTCATCTTCCAACTGCCACAGCGGCTCAACTAGGCGTTCCTACGACCTGTGCGCACCTGTGGTTATGTGTTGAGATGTGTATTAACGAAATCCAAAGACTGGAGTGTATTCGACGACATCGAATTTTTCACCTAAAAAAATGTACAGTGTATAGTAAGGATTTTGGAGCCTTTCCATGGCTCATCTTCCAAGTTCCACAGCGGCCCAACCAGGCGTACCTACGACCTGTGCCCATCTGTGGTTATGTGTTGAGATGTGTATTAACGAAATCCAAAGACTGGAGTGGATCCGACGACATCGAATTTTTCACCTAAAAAAATTTACAGCGTATAGGAAGGATTTTGGAGAATTTCATGGCTCATCTTCCAACTGCCACCGCGGCCCAACTAGGCGTACCTACGACCTGTGTACACCTGTGGTTATGTGTTGAGATGTGTATTAACGAAATCCAAAGACTGGATTAGATCCGACGACATCGAATTTTTCACATAAAAAAATTTACAGTATATAGGAAGGATTTTGGAGCCTACGACCTGTCTATACCTGTGGTTATGTGTTGAGATGTGTATTACCGAAATCCAAAGACTGGAGTGGATCCGACGACATCGAATTTTTCACATAAAAAAATTTACAGTGTATAGGAAGGATTTTGGAGCCTACGACCTGTCTATAATTGTGGTTATGTGTTGAGATGTGTATTAACGAAATCCAAAGACTGGAGTGGATCCGACGACATCGAATTTTTCACCTAAAAAAGTGTACAGTGTATAGTTTGGAGCCTTTCCATGGCTCATCTTCCAACTGCCACAGCGGCCCAACTAGGCGTACCTACGACCTGTGCGCACCTGTGGTTATGTGTTGAGATGTGTATTAACGAAATCCAAAGACTGGAGTGGATCCGACGACATCGAATTGTTCACCTAAAAAAATACAGTGTATAGTAAGGATTTTGGAGCCTTTCATGGCTCATCTTCCAACTGCCACAGCGGCCCAACTAGGCGTACCTACGACCTGTGCGCACCTGTGGTTATGTGTTGAGATGTGTATTAACGAAATCCAAAGACTGGAGTGGATCCGACGACATCGAATTGTTCACCTAAAAAAATACAGTGTATAGTAAGGATTTTGGAGCCTTTCCATGGCTCATCTTCCAACTGCCACAGCGGCTCAACTAGGCGTTCCTACGACCTGTGCGCACCTGTGGTTATGTGTTGAGATGTGTATTAACGAAATCCAAAGACTGGAGTGTATTCGACGACATCGAATTTTTCACCTAAAAAAATTACAGTGTATAGTAAGGATTTTGGAGATTTTCCATGGCTCATCTTCCAAGTGCCACAGCGGCCCAACCAGGCGTACCTACGACCTGTGCCCATCTGTGGTTATGTGTTGAGATGTGTATTAACGAAATCCAAAGACTGGAGTGGATCCGACGACATCGAATTTTTCACATAAAAAAATTTACAGTATATAGGAAGGATTTTGGAGCCTACGACCTGTCTATACCTGTGGTTATGTGTTGAGATGTGTATTACCGAAATCCAAAGACTGAAGTGGATCCGACGACATCGAATTTTTCACATAAAAAAATTTACAGTGTATAGGAAGGATTTTGGAGCCTACGACCTGTCTATAATTGTGGTTATGTGTTGAGATGTGTATTAACGAAATCCAGACTGGAGTGGATCCGACGACATCGAATTTTTCTTAAAAAAAAAAGTACAGTGTATAGTAAGGATTTTGGAGCCTTTCATGGCTCATCTTCCAACTGCCACAGCGGCCCAACTGGGCGGACCTACGACCTGTGTACACCTGTGGTTATGTGTTGAGATGTGTATGAACGAAATCCAAAGACTGGATTGGATCCGACGACATCGAATTTTTCACCAAAAAAAATTTACAGTGTATAGTAAGGATTTTGGAGCCTTTCATGGCTCATCTTCCAACTGCCACAGCGGCCCAACTGGGCGGACCTACGACCTGTGTACACCTGTGGTTATGTGTTGAGATGTGTATTAACGAAATCCAAAGACTGGATTGGATCCGACGACATCGAATTTTTCACCAAAAAAAATGTATAATGTATAGTAAGCATTTTGGAGCCTTTCATGGCTCATCTTCCAACTGCCACCGCGGCCAACTAGGCGTACCTACGACCTGTGTGCACCTGTGGTTATGTGTTGCGATGTGTATTAACGAAATCCAAAGACTGGAGTGGACCCGACGACATCGAATTTTTCTTAAAAAAAAATGTAACAGTGTAATGGCTCATCTTAAAACTGCCGCCGCGGCCCAACTAGGCGTACCTACGACCTGTGTACACCTGTGGTTATGTGTTGAGATGTGTATTAATGAAATCCAGACTGGAGTGGATCCGACGACATCGAATTTTTCTTAAAAAAAAATGTACAGTGTATAGTAAGGATTTTGGAGCCTTTAATGGCTCATCTTCCAACTGCCGCCGCGGCCCAACTAGGCGTACCTACGACCTGTGTACACCTGTGGTTATGTGTTGAGATGTGTATTAACGAAATCCAGACTGGAGTGGACCCGACGACATCGAATTTTTCTTAAAAAAAAAGTACAGTGTATAGTAAGGATTTTGGAGCCTTTCATGGCTCATCTTCCAACTGCCACCGCGGCCCAACTAGGCGTACCTACGACCTGTGTACACCTGTAGTTATGTGTTGAGATGTGTATTACCGAAGTCCAAGGACTGGAGTGGATCCGACGACATCGAATTTGTCTTCAAAAAATATGTACAGTGTATAGTAAGGATTTTGGAGCCTTTCATGGCTCATCTTCCAACTGCCACAGCGGCCCAACTAGGCGTACCTACGACCTGTGTATACCTGTGGTTATGTGTTGAGATGTGAATTAACGAAATCCAAAGACTGGAGTGAATACGACGACATCAAATTTTTCATCTAAAAAAATGCACAGTGTATAGTAATGATTTTGGAGCCTTTCCATGGCTCATCTTCCAACTGCCACAGCGGCCCAAATAGGCGTACCTACGACCTGTGCGCACCTGTGGTTATGTGTTGAGATGTGTATTAACGAAATCCAAAGACTGGAGTGGATCCGACGACATCAAATTTTTCACCTAAAAAAATGTACAGTGTATAGTAAGGATTTTGGAGCCTTTCCATGGCTCATCTTCCAACTGCCACAGCGGCCCAAATAGGCGTACCTACGACCTGTGCGCACCTGTGGTTATGTGTTGAGATGTGTATTAACGAAATCCAAAGACTGGAGTGGATCCGACGACATCAAATTCTTCACCTAAAAAAATGTGCAGTGTATAGTAAGGATTTTGGAGCCTTTCCATGTCTAATCTTCCAACTGCCTCAGCGGCCCAACTAGGCGTACCTACGACCTGTGCGCACCTGTGGTTATGTGTTGAGATGTGTATTAACGAAATCCAAAGACTGGAGTGGATCCGACGACATCAAATTTTTCACCTAAAAAAATGTACAGTGTATAGTAAGGATTTTGGAGCCTTTCCATGGCTCATTTTCCAACTGCCACAGCGGCCCAATTAGGCGTACCTACGACCTGTGCGCACCTGTGGTTATGTGTTGAGATGTGTATTAACGAAATCCAAAGACTGGAGTGGATCCGACGACATCAAATTTTTCACCTAAAAAAATGTACAGTGTATAGTAAGGATTTTGGAGCCTTTCCATGTCTCATCTTCCAACTGCCTCAGCGGCCCAACTAGGCGTACCTACGACCTGTGCGCACCTGTGGTTATGTGTTGAGATGTGTATTAACGAAATCCAAAGACTGGAGTGGATCCGACGACATCAAATTTTTCACCTAAAAAAATGTACAGTGTATAGTAAGGATTTTGGAGCCTTTCCATGGCTCATCTTCCAACTGCCACAGCGGCCCAATTAGGCGTACCTACGACCTGTGCGCACCTGTGGTTATGTGTTGAGATGTGTATTAACGAAATCCAAAGACTGGAGTGGATCCGACGACATCAAATTTTTCACCTAAAAAAATGTACAGTGTATAGTAAGGATTTTGGAGCCTTTCCATGTCTCATCTTCCAACTGCCTCAGCGGCCCAACTAGGCGTACCTACGACCTGTGCGCACCTGTGGTTATGTGTTGAGATGTGTATTAACGAAATCCAAAGACTGGAGTGGATCCCACGGCATCAAATTTTTCACCTAAAAAAATGTACAGTGTATAGTAAGAATTTTGGAGCCTTTCATGGCTCATCTTCCAACTGCCACAGCGGCCCAACTGGGCGGACCTACGACCTGTGTACACCTGTGGTTATGTGTTGAGATGTGTATTAACGAAATCCAAAGACTGGATTGGATCCGACGACATCGAATTTTTCACCAAAAAAAATTTACAGTGTATAGTAAGGATTTTGGAGCCTTTCATGGCTCATCTTCCAACTGCCACAGCGGCCCAACTGGGCGGACCTACGACCTGTGTACACCTGTGGTTATGTGTTGAGATGTGTATTAACGAAATCCAAAGACTGGATTGGATCCGACGACATCGAATTTTTCACCAAAAAAAATGTATAATGTATAGTAAGCATTTTGGAGCCTTTCATGGCTCATCTTCCAACTGCCACCGCGGCCAACTAGGCGTACCTACGACCTGTGTGCACCTGTGGTTATGTGTTGCGATGTGTATTAACGAAATCCAAAGACTGGAGTGGACCCGACGACATCGAATTTTTCTTAAAAAAAAATGTAACAGTGTAATGGCTCATCTTAAAACTGCCGCCGCGGCCCAACTAGGCGTACCTACGACATGTGTACACCTGTGGTTATGTGTTGAGATGTGTATTAATGAAATCCAGACTGGAGTGGATCCGACGACATCGAATTTTTCTTAAAAAAAAATGTACAGTGTATAGTAAGGATTTTGGAGCCTTTAATGGCTCATCTTCCAACTGCCGCCGCGGCCCAACTAGGCGTACCTACGACCTGTGTACACCTGTGGTTATGTGTTGAGATGTGTATTAACGAAATCCAGACTGGAGTGGACCCGACGACATCGAATTTTTCTTAAAAAAAAAAGTACAGTGTATAGTAAGGATTTTGGAGCCTTTCATGGCTCATCTTCCAACTGCCACCGCGGCCCAACTAGGCGTACCTACGACCTGTGTACACCTGTAGTTATGTGTTGAGATGTGTATTACCGAAGTCCAAGGACTGGAGTGGATCCGACGACATCGAATTTGTCTTCAAAAAATATGTACAGTGTATAGTAAGGATTTTGGAGCCTTTCATGGCTCATCTTCCAACTGCCACAGCGGCCCAACTAGGCGTACCTACGACCTGTGTATACCTGTGGTTATGTGTTGAGATGTGAATTAACGAAATCCAAAGACTGGAGTGGATACGACGACATCAAATTTTTCATCTAAAAAAATGCACAGTGTATAGTAATGATTTTGGAGCCTTTCCATGGCTCATCTTCCAACTGCCACAGCGGCCCAAATAGGCGTACCTACGACCTGTGCGCACCTGTGGTTATGTGTTGAGATGTGTATTAACGAAATCCAAAGACTGGAGTGGATCCGACGACATCAAATTTTTCACCTAAAAAAATGTACAGTGTATAGTAAGGATTTTGGAGCCTTTCCATGGCTCATCTTCCAACTGCCACAGCGGCAGAAATAGGCGTACCTACGACCTGTGCGCACCTGTGGTTATGTGTTGAGATGTGTATTAACGAAATCCAAAGACTGGAGTGGATCCGACGACATCAAATTCTTCACCTAAAAAAATGTGCAGTGTATAGTAAGGATTTTGGAGCCTTTCCATGTCTAATCTTCCAACTGCCTCAGCGGCCCAACTAGGCGTACCTACGACCTGTGCGCACCTGTGGTTATGTGTTGAGATGTGTATTAACGAAATCCAAAGACTGGAGTGGATCCGACGACATCAAATTTTTCACCTAAAAAAATGTACAGTGTATAGTAAGGATTTTGGAGCCTTTCCATGTCTCATCTTCCAACTGCCACAGCGGCCCAACTAGGCGTACCTACGACCTGTGCGCACCTGTGGTTATGTGTTGAGATGTGTATTAACGAAATCCAAAGACTGGAGTGGATCCGACGACATCAAATTTTTCACCTAAAAAAATGTACAGTGTATAGTAAGGATTTTGGAGCCTTTCCATGTCTCATCTTCCAACTGCCTCAGCGGCCCAACTAGGCGTACCTACGACCTGTGCGCACCTGTGGTTATGTGTTGAGATGTGTATTAACGAAATCCAAAGACTGGAGTGGATCCGACGACATCAAATTTTTCACCTAAAAAAATGTACAGTGTATAGTAAGGATTTTGGAGCCTTTCCATGGCTCATCTTCCAACTGCCACAGCGGCCCAATTAGGCGTACCTACGACCTGTGCGCACCTGTGGTTATGTGTTGAGATGTGTATTAACGAAATCCAAAGACTGGAGTGGATCCGACGACATCAAATTTTTCACCTAAAAAAATGTACAGTGTATAGTAAGGATTTTGGAGCCTTTCCATGTCTCATCTTCCAACTGCCACAGCGGCCCAACTAGGCGTACCTACGACCTGTGCGCACCTGTGGTTATGTGTTGAGATGTGTATTAACGAAATCCAAAGACTGGAGTGGATCCGACGACATCAAATTTTTCACCTAAAAAAATGTACAGTGTATAGTAAGGATTTTGGAGCCTTTCCATGTCTCATCTTCCAACTGCCTCAGCGGCCCAACTAGGCGTACCTACGACCTGTGCGCACCTGTGGTTATGTGTTGAGATGTGTATTAACGAAATCCAAAGACTGGAGTGGATCCGACGACATCAAATTTTTCACCTAAAAAAATGTACAGTGTATAGTAAGGATTTTGGAGCCTTTCCATGGCTCATCTTCCAACTGCCACAGCGGCCCAATTAGGCGTACCTACGACCTGTGCGCACCTGTGGTTATGTGTTGAGATGTGTATTAACGAAATCCAAAGACTGGAGTGGATCCGACGGACATCAAATTTTTCACCTAAAAAAATGTACAGTGTATAGTAAGGATTTTGGAGCCTTTCCATGTCTCATCTTCCAACTGCCTCAGCGGCCCAACTAGGCGTACCTACGACCTGTGCGCACCTGTGGTTATGTGTTGAGATGTGTATTAACGAAATCCAAAGACTGGATTGGATCCGACGACATCGAATTTTTCACCAAAAAAAATTTACAGTGTATAGTAAGGATTTTGGAGCCTTTCATGGCTCATCTTCCAACTGCCACAGCGGCCCCAACTGGGCGGACCTACGACCTGTGTACACCTGTGGTTATGTGTTGAGATGTGTATTAACGAAATCCAAAGACTGGATTGGATCCGACGACATCGAATTTTTCACCAAAAAAAATGTATAATGTATAGTAAGCATTTTGGAGGCCTTTCATGGCTCATCTTCCAACTGCCACCGCGGGCCAACTAGGCGTACCTACGACCTGTGTGCACCTGTGGTTATGTGTTGCGATGTGTATTAACGAAATCCAAAGACTGGAGTGGACCCGACGACATCGAATTTTTCTTAAAAAAAAATGTAACAGTGTAATGGCTCATCTTAAAACTGCCGCCGCGGCCCAACTAGGCGTACCTACGACCTGTGTACACCTGTGGTTATGTGTTGAGATGTGTATTAATGAAATCCAGACTGGAGTGGATCCGACGACATCGAATTTTTCTTAAAAAAAAATGTACAGTGTATAGTAAGGATTTTGGAGCCTTTAATGGCTCATCTTCCAACTGCCGCCGCGGCCCAACTAGGCGTACCTACGACCTGTGTACACCTGTGGTTATGTGTTGAGATGTGTATTAACGAAATCCAGACTGGAGTGGACCCGACGACATCGAATTTTTCTTAAAAAAAAAAAGTACAGTGTATAGTAAGGATTTTGGAGCCTTTCATGGCTCATCTTCCAACTGCCACCGCGGCCCAACTAGGCGTACCTACGACCTGTGTACACCTGTAGTTATGTGTTGAGATGTGTATTACCGAAGTCCAAGGACTGGAGTGGATCCGACGACATCGAATTTGTCTTAAATATGTACAGTGTATAGTAAGGATTTTGGAGCCTTTCATGGCTCATCTTCCAACTGCCACAGCGGCCCAACTAGGCGTACCTACGACCTGTGTATACCTGTGGTTATGTGTTGAGATGTGAATTAACGA